>JAOVVB010000023.1:17862929-17875474 GCA_028570985.1 Heterobranchus longifilis | reverse complement strand
ATAATATAGAAATATAAAAAGAAGAAAATAGAAATTTGTCCAAATCAGAAATGTAGAAATGACTGAGGTGTGCAAATGTGCATAAAAGTGACTTCTTAAAGTGACTTGTTATTAAAGTGATTTGTGCAGTGGTCCATAAATAAAAATATAAATATATAGTGCAAAAGTGTGCATGAATGTGTCCATAGTGGCCATGAATGCACTATACAAATAAAATTTAATTAAATTGAACTAATTGCAACTAATTGAAGCAACAGGACAGTTTTTGATTCAGGAAATCCACACATTTTTTTACATCCATTTAAGTAAAGATCTAAACATCTTACATTTTCTAAAATTGAAGAATTCCTTAAAAATATATCACAGTCTAAATGTGGCCTGATTTAATCATCCACATTTTGAAAGTGCATTGTGTCTCCTTCTTCTCCTTGGTGCAATACTGCCCCCTACTGGACCGGAGTATGGAGCAGAAGATTAGTGCTGAAGTAGCGCTGCTTGAAACAAATCAGAGAGAGAACATTAGAGCTACTGAGTCAAATATTACACAATTCCCCAAAATCTATTTGAACCGAATCGTCTGTCTAGCTCTGATTTAGTTCAATTTAATAAAATTTTATTTGTATAGCGCTTTTAACAATTGTCATTGTCGCAAAGCAGTTTTACACAATCTAAAGAAATTACAGAAGTTTGTATGAAATGTGTGTAAATGTGTATGAATCAAAATGATCAGATCGTCCCTGATGAACAAGCCGAGGGCGACGGTGCTGAGGGAAAAACTCCCTGAGATAGTAATAGGAAGAAACTTTGAGAGGAACCAGACTTAAAAGGGAACCCATCCTCATCTGGGTGATAACGGATAGCAGGGATCCAGATGGTTATTGGAGGCTCAGGTAGACTGTAGAAAACTCCAGTCCTAAATTATCAAGTCCTCAGAGAACAGCTGTCTGCATCAGCCAAGGACAGGACCAGCTTCATGGTAAAGTGGAACCATCCCCAGTCACCAGACACATCCACACAGGGCATCCATGTGACGAGATCTCCAACCAGAAGAGGGACACCAGGACAAGTCAGACAGGTCCAGAGGGCAGAGGGGGTCTGGATCACTGGCAGGTCAGGAGCGACATGTATAGTGAGAGAGATAGGGAGAAAAAAGGGAAGAAAAGAGAAGAGAAAAGAAGAAGATATGGCAGTTATGTATGGTCACAGTCTCAGAGTGCAAGCAGGGACTCTGGCAGGACTAACTATGACATCATAACTGAAACGGAGAGCCAGAAGGAAACACAGACATGAGGGAGAACTGGGATGTAAAGCAACCAGTCAACAAACGAGTGATCAAGTGGGGTAGACAGCATCTAAACATACCAGTTCACCGTAATACTCTACGTCCATGAGTCCCCCAGATCTGCACACATGAAATGTTTAAAAACTAGCTAACAAAAGACATAATGAGTCAAAAATGACTAGAGGTGACAAACTATCTCCATGACACACTGTGTTCATGACACTGAGGTACAAATTCATTAAGGATGAAACGTCAGTGCAGGATTGATTTAATGAGAGTTTAATGAGGCTGTGTCGGTGAAGGAGAATGTTAATGACATGTCGGTGTTCACCTGGAACGCAGCACGCCTCAGAGCTCGAAGATCAGCGTGTGAACCCATGCAGCTCTCGCCTTTTCAAGGAGAAACTTCACGGCGTCTCCTCCAAGCCTCAGAGCCGTCGCTGCTGCTGCATGAGCCTCGCTTGAAAAATGTCCTCATTTTTGAGGTCCATAAAAGTGGAACCGGGATGCATTTCTCTCTGCATGATCAGTATGCCGTGCCGCTCGTCCTGAATGGTCTGAGCTCCGTCTCGCAAGGAACGGGAGAGATGAGAGAAATGCAGAAGCTCTCTTTATTCGGAGTTTGAGCAGGAACGGCGGACGTGTTTTTCCCTGTAGTGCTTCTCAGGTGGAAAAGATTGATGTCACTCTATAGAAATGTAAAAACTAAGCAAGACAAAAACAAAATGGAGATTTAACAGCAAAATGTTGCCAATGACTGTGGAAAAACTACAGTAGAAAATAAAGTTTAATACCAGAAAACGGAAGGAATGTTTGCAGTAATAACAAAGAATTAGATTTAATACATTACAACTAGGTTCCTGTAGATAAATACAGCTAATGGTTTATTGTATATAAACAATAACATAACATCAGATTTCTTACAAAAATGAAAACACATGGAAAAATTACAGCAATGACTTTTACTTTTGTCCCTGCATCAAATTAAACAAATTAAGCAGAAACGTTTTAAAGACAGATCTAGGGGGTTCTTCACACGTTCCTCTTTAGAACTCTTCTGCAGTTTCTGTGTAGACCATTTTTTAAAACTCAGAGCCATTAACTATGCAAATTAAATTATACTGATCTTAATTATGATCATTTAAAAAATCATGATAATGAAATCCACATGTTTACATTATATCATGTCCAGAATTCTTTTAAACACACACACGCACCATGTTTTCAGATATGTAGCAACACCTGAAAATAGAAAATCATTAAATTAATCCTAAGAAGGAAAATGAGAGTAAAGCCTGCTGTCTGAGTGAGCTTTCAAGTGAGGAAGATTCCAGGGCAGAAAAAAAAGGCATAATGACATGCAAATATGCAAATCAACAAATTCTTATTTATTTGTTAATTTATTGCATAATTTGCATAATGAACCATTTCTAAAAGAAACCTGTTAATACTATAAAAGGCAGGGGTAAAAGGACAACGCTCAGGATTCGGGCGTCGCTGCTGGTTTGGTGTTAATAATTCGACTCCAGCTGAGGCAGTGAATAAAGTAAAGCTCCTCATCAGCAGGAACGGATGCTGACTTTCTCTCTTCTTCTCATCCTGTGTTTGCTGTTTGGCCCTCGAGTCTTGGAGGTGTGTATCTGCTTCCTTACATCTGCCCTGAAGCATCATGGGTAAGGCAGATGCTGCCATCAAGAGGTAGAGAGGAAAGTGTTAAATATTAAAGAGAGCAGGAGAGCTTCTGGAACGTTGACCTGGATCATGCAACACGCCGTTCCTCGGGATGTTCCTCAGAGATCTAGATCGTGTGTGTAACTTACAATATTACTATTACTGTAAAGTAATAGTTTATTAAATGACTATGCGGTGCTTCATTATTTGTATTTTGACCTTCATATTTTTTTTTTTTAATCTAAAATATTATTATTATTATTATTATAAAAATTTGGGGGATTTTCTTTATACTAAATCCTTCTTGTTTATTAACACAATAAAATTGAGAGGCACTTTAATTCCACAAAGCAGTTTTAGAAATAAACAATTACCTAATTTATTAATTTTTAATTTAAACAGTTTGTTATGGGAACATTTTGGCCGAAATTGTCATCTGTACCACTAGACGACTTAACATTTACTGAAAGCTTACAGCTACGAGTTTAGCATTTAAGTTAATCACACACTCATATCGACTCTAAACACACCATTTGTTTATAAACACTCATAAAGCAGGAAAATAGGTCTGTATTTTACAAAATGTGATGCTATAAAACATTTTGATTAACCCTTAATCGGTTGAAAACACACACACACACACACGGCCTGTTACTGTAGCTCCATTAGCTTTGTAGCTCGGTTGCTCCCACTGGACATGTTTGCGCATATGTGCTGATGAAAAATAAAAATAAAAGTCCTCTTGTTGTTGTGGTTACACAGGGCGTCCCTCAGGGCGCTGTGCTCGGCCAGCTGCTGCTTACAGTCCACAGGGTTCTCTGTGGTCAAATACAGCATCATCACAGATCAGTTTGAGTCATTTATAGGGATCTCATCGAAATACTTACAAATAAAAAAGTGTAAATTTCAGGACTTTTTTTTAACTTTCTTGCCATTATGTTGCAAATCAAAGGCAGTGATGTGTGTATATATGTGTTAACATACATATATGGTTCCCACGGTAGTCTAAGGTAATGATTTTTCTTATCTATATATAAAAATTATGAAAAAAATTAAAAGCACTGATATTTAAACAAAAGTACAAAAATACTTATTATCTACAAACATGTGTTGTGGGACTGATACTGGCACTGACACTGTAGTTTTTCACCTGATTAAGGGTTAATGTTCAGAAAATTTTTAGCCAAAAATGTGTTCAAAAGACAAATGGTTTGCTGATTTTAAACAGGTGGTTTATTAGAACTAAAGCAGCAGACGTCAGACGCAGGTCTAATCTCAGCGCTGTTTATTCTGCTAATAGTGAGGAGATGATAATGACATCTATAATGGATTCTAAAATAAATGCTGTAATTATAATGTAATAGAATGAAGGAGAAGGCCTGGGGGATAATGAGACATGACCCCGAGTGACGGATTGGAGTTCGGTGTGTGGAGGAAGTGTGTTCGGGTCAGAGCCGCTGTCAGAAAGCAAAACACGTCAATCAGAGCCAGAGCGTCGGAGCCAGAGCTGCTCGGGCATCAGGAGGAACGGTGGAGGGTCGCGTTTCACCCTGCACTCCCACCGAGAAAAAATGAAAAGAGAGCAACTTTTTGGTATGCACACATTAATATAAAACCACACACACACACACACACCAGGAAGAGAAAATGCATCCAAAATTCAGTGCAAAACCCAAAGATATGTTTTTGAGGCAAAGAAAAAGTGAAGAGGCCAAACAGGGTCTTTATTTTTTCTTCTGCTCAGCTGAACCTCACTGTTTCCCTCAGGTCCCCATACACACACACGCAAACGCACACACACACACATACACAGTGTTCTGCTGTGTTCGCGCTTTCCTCGATAATCAGGACGAGAGCCTTATGAACTGCGCCAAACTTCCCTGAAGCGAGGCGGATTTTGGCTTCTTCCACACAGAGCCTGTTTTTTTCTTCCTCCCTCGTGTCCTCTGTAAAAACGCTCCCTCGCTATTCAGACTTGATGAGGCTGGATTTAAAATGCTGAAAACACTTTGTCTGAGCACATAATAAACTCCCCCCAAAAAAGAGAGAAGAGCTTACTCGGCTGAGCGTATGCTGTGTAACCGAGCCGTTAAATCTGGACTCGGCTCTCACGCTCCTGTGTTTCTGCACAGAGTTACTCAACCTGGCAACAAAACTACTTATTCATTAAAGAGCAATATATATATATGCACACAATATACACACACTCCCGGCCAAAAAAAAAAAAAGGCACACACATTTTAATATTTCATCAGACTGCCTTTTGCTTTGTTTTCAGCCATGGCATTGTTTTGATAAGCTGATGCAACGTCACGACATACATTTTCTCTCCAAGATCTTGCAGTGATGATGTGTGAGTCGGACCGCTGTGTAATGCCTTCTCCAGCATGTCCCAAAGATCTTCACTGGGGTTAAGGTCTGGACTCTTATGTCTTTTATGTCTCTGTGATGTCTCATGCTCCCTGAACCACTTTTTCACAATTTGAGCCCAATAAATCCAGGGATCATTATCTTGAATATGGCGTGTGCCATCGGCGAATAAAAACTCCATAGATGTGATGACCTGATGATTCAGTACATTCGGATGGTCAGCTGACTTCATTTTATTGCCCCATAACGTTGCTGAGTCTAGACCTGAGTAACTGATCAACCCCAGATCATAACACTGTCTCCAGAGGCTTCATCCTTCATGCCCTAGGTCCTGGGTGGCATCACTTCATCCACCTTTCTTCTTACCCTGACAAGCCCTTCTCTCTGGAAGAGGGTAAATTTGGACTCAGAAGAGCACATGATCTTTTTCCATTGCTCCAAAGTCCTAATTCTTTTTGCTCCCTAGAAAACTGATCCTTTTGTCTGATTAGCTGCACTGAAAAGTCGTTTTCTTAAGGCTACACAGCTGTTTAGTTCCCAAAAAGTTCTCATCATATTGTAGGGTGGAAATGCTTTTACTTCCACTATTAAACTTAGTTTACCCATCACGCTCATTCAGGATGTTTTTCTGACCACATTTCCTCCTTGAAGGTGATGATGGGTCACCAGTATCCTAATTTTATCCCAATGATTTGACGCTTCTGAAACAGAGGAACATCTTTGCCCCGCCCACAGTGTCACATGGGTGTGTGAGAAGCTCCTCACTGCATCAGTTAGGGTTAAATGACTTGTTGCAGCTGAACTGCATTAATCACTGCAGTAATGATCCAGCCGAAGCCTCTTAACTATTCGCTTGTTACATCCAGGTGGTGACTTTTCTTTTTGTCCAGACAGTGTAGATTTATTCATTTATATTTCCCTCACCAGCTTGTCTTCATCCGTAAGCTCTTCACCTTCCTGTCATTGTTAGCAACATTAGCCTCGCAGGTCAGGTGATAAACCCAGAGTGTGTTGGTTTAACCATTCGCTACTCGCTAGGCCACAACGCCGCGGTTTATAATCATCTTCCCTTTTTAAATCAGCTGCTTGATTTCCTTTGACAGCTTTAATTTAAGCCAGGTGAGGATGAGGAGCACGCGGCTGGTCCTGTGCCGCTCGCTTGCGGTTTGGCCTCGATCCGACCGGGACAAAGGCGCTCTTTTACAGCCGTCGCTGCTTCTGCGGCCGGAGAAAAGAGAGCAGGGGAAATCAAACACCTTCTCCAAACAGCAGAAAGGTCAGAGATGACGTGATTTGGGAAAGACCGTGGCCCTGTGAGCCACTTTCACTAAGTCGTGTAGACTATAAGTAGCCTCTGGCTTTGTTTACACACACACAACCAGGTACCACATAAACACCGGGGCTGTGCACTGGGGTTGTGTGTGCAGTTAGGCTTCAGAGTCATCAGAGGTAAAACACACACACAAGCGTAAATAGTACACTTTGTCTTTGATCTCATTTTAGTGTAACACTCGGTTAATCACGGTTGTGTGCATGCGCGTGTACAGTATATGTGTGTGTGTGTGTGTGTGTGTGCGTAAAAACAAAACACTCAGGTTGCGTAATGTGTTTAATAAAACCTCAGGGAGAAAACAAAGTTTAATTTGATGATCTGCAGAAATTTAACACGCTTCTGGGAAGCCGAATCGTGCTGTCTCGCACAAAATTCGTAACAATTCTTCTTAGACTGCGTAATGCAAAGTTTAGTGCTGCTGCAACTGATGACAAAGTGTGACAAAGTCTGTATCCATGTGAGAAAGTAGTTTTTAAACTCTGAAAGCACGGGCGCTGCCATGACGCTCGTTTACAATCCACCAATAGGACGACGGCAAACTCACAGCACGGCTGCACATACGCTAAAGCCAGAGAGAGAACACACACTGTGGGAGAGAACACACACTGTCACCAAGTCTGTTACAGGACTCACGGGGATCTTAGATGGTGTAAGAATCTGAAAAGAAATCACAGAATTATGTATTTCTTTTTTAAAAAATCAGTCCAGTGTTCTACAGTAAAATCTAAAGAATGCAGTGGAAACCATTAGGCTGATTCTATTAACATGATGGAAACCATTAGAGGTTGTTGTTTTTTTTTCCCAGCAGGAGGACGAGTAAGGCCAGCGGAGGGCAGTGTGTGCACAGTCATGAACATTGACTGATTGAAGATCTGTGTGTGAGATGTGTATATGTTTATTTATTCATTTGTTTATCTGATTGTACAGTATGTACAGTATATATGTATATACACATGTGAGTGCAGTAAGTGAGTCTGTACTTCATCGTATGTCTGCATTTTCCTCCTCATGAGTCATTCGCATAAATCACTCTCTCCTCGAGTCCCCATCTCATCTCCTCGACTCCTTGGCGTCCGAGCGTCAGTGCTGTGATTTTAGGCAGCGCACCATGCACTCATAATAAATTGGATTTTCTGATTTAATTATGTTTATAAATATTACTCTGGAAATAGGTATGCATGTGGTGTGTGTGTGTGTGTTTGTGTGTGAATGTGTATGCATTATGCATACACATACACACACACATATATATATGCTGGGGTCAGCGACAGGTGGGCACCGGGGGTCTGTGCCAGGTTTCAGGACGCCGTTTTTAGCCTCGTGGAAAATTTTGCAAAGATTTTTCCAGGAGCGTTGAAGGGGGCAGTTTGGGGCCGCAAGGAAACATTTGGGTGCGAGAGAGAGAGAGAGAGAGAGCGTACTTTTACACTACAGGTCACACTCATACTCTCACACTGTGCTATAATACCCCTCTCTCATGTCTTATAATCCCGCTCCATTCTGTGCTCTGATTGGTCAGAAGGTGTTGATTAATTTTCTGTAACAGCAGCTCCGACTGTAGTGCAGGTTTATGTTAATATGCTCGCTCTGATACATTACGGTTTTCATAGTAATAGCTTGTTCACAGGGAGGTTGGAGTTTTCTGTAAGGATGCGTGTGGTTTATGTAACATGTATGGAAGGAGTCTCCAGTGTCAGTTTGTAACCCGACAGAGGAGTTTATGCTTCATGTTTAGAGCTGCTATAACAGAAGTAAGAACAGAAACTAAATTGTTTCAAAACATTATATGTAACTAAAAATAAATGAAAAGGAATTCTCCAACTCTTAGTGAATAAGCCGTTGCTGTAGCAACCATAAAGTATCAGAGCGAGCACATTAATATAAAATCTGCAAATTTAGAGAATGAATCAACACCCAGTGATATGAGGACTGGACCCAGCGTGTGGTAATAGCATCAGGAGCATGCTTGTCAGGTAGAGGAATGGTGCATGGTGGGTCTGATGATCTCAGTGTGACCGAAAGCTCTCCGAGTCTACGGTGCGGTCTCATTACGGTGGAGTTTTGTGTTTTGGCTGCGAGATTCTGATGAGTTCATCACTGCATGTAGGCCAGATAAAAATATCGCCAGTGCTGGGCCACCACTGCTCTGTGATCTGGGGTTAAGTGAGTTTAACTCATGACTAAAGAATCCTTTAAGGATTTGCGCGTTTTGCCTGCGACAGCACTCTCCAAGCAAATAACAGCCAAGTCTAAACCTACAGAGAATGAGAAACTAATTCCACTTGATTAATATCTCCCAAATACAGCTCCCTCACTGCTAGCAAGCAGACTTTTCAGGAGCAATAAGTGAGATACACGCATAATAATCACACATCACCTGGACAGGAGACATCACTAAAATTAGTCCCGTAACGTCTAATCTCAGTTTTACAGCCGCTCGTTTCCTGTTGTTCCTCCTCACGGGAATCCGTCTCATTTTTGCCAAGTTTAGGTCGCGGTTGAATAAAAAAAGAAAAAAGGAAAAGAAAACAACCATCCGCAAATAGATGTACTATTCGTGTGGCGCGGGTCAGTGTGTGTGTGTGTGTATATACACTTATAACCCCGTTATCATTACGAATCCCAGCAGAGCGAGGAGAAGCCCCACCGCAGCGCCGAACGCATGTCAGAATCATGTTTATTAAACCTCGGCGTGGGAGCGAGAGAAAATAAAGCTTACACGAAGGTAGTCATTGCTGACCCGCATATACATCATACACACATACACACACATGCAGGACTGTATATGAATACACATTCTATGTGGTCTATACGTATTTCCAGCTGCAGGCCAGAAGCAAATGAGGAAAAAATGTCAAACACATGTTGGTCAGTGTGTGTAATCAGAAAGGCATAATTTCAGGGGTGCGACATGCTAAGATCAACAATGACTCAGAATAACCGCACATTACAATAGATTAGCGTGAAACACACACCAAACTGGAATGTACGGAACTGAGAAATACTTAACTTTATAATAATTGTACTACCGTAGCCTGTTCAAGCTAGCAAACACGTTCAAGGTGCTTTTTATCTTTACACGTCACCTCAAAAAAAGAGAAATCATTTGTCTTCGTGCAAAGCCATTTTAACGGGCGCGAAACATGGCTCGTAAAACTTTCATCATTTAAAGCATTCTTTACACAAGAGTGTATTCTCAAAAAAATTATAGCGATGATAAATAAGATAGCACCTTTACTATAAATTAGCATTATAATAAACATGCTAATCACAAACTAGCATTAACAGGCGTTTCACAAATTACCGTGTTAAACCAGGATGATAGAAAATTAAAAATTTTAATTAAAAATTTAAAATTAAAACTAGCATCATAGTAAACAAGTTAATCAGTAGTGTGATGGGAAATGGGTTAACGTACAAACTTTATATTTAAAAGCTTAAAACACAAAATTAGAACTAGCATAATAGTAAAAAGACTGGCTTATAATCTAGCATGAGAGTAAACTAGCATGTAAATTAGAAGGTAACCATGGTAACTGTGATCTTTGAAGTAGAAGGACCCCACCGTTTGGCAGCGGCCTGAACCACGCCGCGATAAGCGAGTTAAAGCAGCAGAAGTGTGTGAAACCTGCATGTGTGAAGTGGGCTAAAGCTAGAGCAGTGTGTGGGTGTGTGTACGTGTGTGTCGGCCGTCTCCATGTTGTGTGGGTGTGTGTACGTGTGTGTCGGCCGTCTCCAACGTTGCTCTGTTGCTTCTGAGTCGTTTCCCAGCCGTGTGACCTGCGCGCTCACCTGTGTGTGAATTTTGACACAGCTCTGATGCATGCCTCTTCTCTACGGAGATCTGGAACGTTCCTCAGGATCGCATGACAATAACAAACGCTTATAAACATCTGGAGGCTTTCTGAAGCTACCGGAGAGGCACCATGTCGGGGTTCCTGAAGCTTGAGAACCGAGCTGAGACCTTTACGCATAGACCATCAAAACACACACACACACACACAAAACATTTTCTTCACATACCTGGGACTCGTATTATTTTTATTAGAGGTCAATGCTAATGATTGACCCCTTTTCAAGATGAGAGTGTGTGGTGTTCTGTTTTCCTTACCTTGGCTTAAATGCTTTGGGTGTGGTCTCACAGCCTTATGGTTTTTGTTTCTGTTTTCTTTTTTGGTGATATTTCATAGCCATGTAATGAAAAAAAATATGGCTAAAAAAAAAACAAAAAAAACAAAAACAAAGCAGCACTAAGCATTCATTCATCTTCATTCCACATTATCCTGTATACAGGGTCACAGGGAGCCTATCCTAGGAGACTTAGGGCTCCAGGCGGGGTACACGCTGGAAGGGGTTCCAATCCATCACTGAGTGTTAAACATATCACACACAATATGTTTGTAATATTCAGACAAACAGCCAACATACAAAAGCAAACTAACGCTATAGTTAACAAGCTAATACATGAACTCGCATAACAGTAAACAAGTTGCATTATAAACCAGCATTGTAGTAAATACATGAATTAACATCAGTGATCATTAAACTTAAACCATGAAACAGAGCACATTACCATTTTAGTTATCAGGCAAAAACTCAATTAGCATTGCAGAACATACAGTAGGCTAATCACAAACTAGCATTACAATATTTACACTAAAGACTGTGTATATTAAATGAGCTGTTGATGTAACCGAAAAAGATTTAAAAGCAAATGTTTTTGAGTTAGAATGAAAATTACCTAAGTAAAAAAAGCTAAATTAACAATGTGTGTGCTTTTATCTCAGAAAGTATGGTTCATAAAACCTCATTGCTTGAAGTCATATTTAGTTTAGAAATAATAAATTAGTCCAGAATTAAATGCAAATAACACAAAAGATAATTTAATAATAATAATAATAATATTCTGTTAGATTAATTTTAGAAAAAGCTGAGATTAGAGCTCAGCAGGAAGCGGCCTCTCATAGAGAGAAGCGGTAGGAAACGAGTGTGAGGAGAAGTCACACACACACACACACACACAGATGATCACAATGGCCATCTTTGTGTGCGAGTGTTTTGAGGTGTGATCAGCTTTCAGTTTTTCATTCTGCACCTCGGCCGAGTTCCAGAGTGACATAAATAAAGCACAAAGCAGCTCAGTTTTACACACACACACACACACACACACACACACACACACACAGAATCAGCTTTGATCATATTGCCATTTATTTGAGTGATACAGTAAGACATTCCTCTGCGGGTGGATTATTGGGGTTCGATATTGAAGCCTGAGTGACTGATGCGTAGGCGTGCACTCATAACGGATTCTTATAGAGTTTATTACAATATTAACACCTGATAAGATACATATTGTTTTTTAACACCATTTTTTAAAAAACCTTTTATGGAAATGGAATATATTGTAATATGCAGTTAATGTTCTCCTAAACATACATCAGATATACAGTTTAATCTATATTCATCTTCAGGATATTGTGTTTTTGTTCAAGTATCTGCTGTCTTTACATTTTTTATTTATGTTTAAACATGATTGTATATAATGTAGAGTAATACTGCACTATTAACGAATCAGAGTATTTTAGTTATTGTGTTATAAAGATGGAAATATCTGCACATGGCCAATGGCTTCATTCAGCACGGATGAATAATAAATACTTATAGTAGCTTTTCACTGTCAGTTCCCCATCCTCCTTTTACACAAACACACACACACACACACACACACACATACACACATACACTCGCACTCCTCTCCTGGGAAATGATCAGAATATTTTCAGAGTGCTGAGCGATATTTCCTGGCCTGCCAGGTCGAACTCCACTGCGGCAGAGCGATATGAAAAAGTACAAAAATAAAAACTTTATCATAAAGTCATAACCCCG
>JAOVVB010000023.1:17852117-17862829 GCA_028570985.1 Heterobranchus longifilis | reverse complement strand
CACACACACATACAAACACACACTGAGTTGCCGATTTGTCAGGATTCACCTACACTCTAGAAGGACTGTGTACGACCTGTTGTTTTGCACTAATGTTAAAGCTGGCACCTCTCTACACGATGCCCATTAATCAAAAGGGGGCAGCACTGAACAGATAATCGAGACAATGTAGATATACCTAATAAACTGGCAACCCGGTCAGCATAACTCAACGAAACTAACCGAATGTAACCGAAATCTTTATGTACAGATAGACAACCCTTACAAAATATAAAAAAAGGATACTTTGTTAACAAAAGAAGAGGAAGAGTCCAGAGGTCCAAAGAGGCCATGCTGATTTCCTGTCCCGTCATCATAAACACGTGGGTCTACCTGTCCTGATTGGGTTTTATAACGAATTAAACGATTTGGCTCCTGGATCAGGAGTTTTTAATTTAATCTGTAGAGAAGCATGACTTTAAACATCCCCGAGCCACACAGTTCACTCCACCATGCAAAGCAGAATTTCTGTCAGAATGAGCAATTTCTGATTTAAAAATATGAGCTAATCTTTAGCCGGGGACCTACAGTATACACAACGCCTTGATAACATTAGCTTATTACGTAGAAGCTATCACAGTCTTGCTACTCTTGTAACATTTACCTACTTAAACTTAAACTTAGTGATTCCAAGATCACAGAAGTTGTTGCTGTATTTTTCAGACACCATGAACGCTTAGCTGATTAAAAGAAGCATCACAATGTTTTAAATTATGGCATGAGAATTATTAAAATATTCCAAATGAGCAACCCCAGCACAGTTTTTAGCCAATTAGCTTAGCTATTTAAAAAAAGCTTGTTACGTTTCCAGTAACACTAGTCGCAGCTATACATGTTTATCTTAAATTAGGTGCTAAGTGCATTAACAAGTAACAGCTGTATTAAGTGATAACTACACTAAAATAATTGCTTATTGTTTGAGGTGTTAGCGACACTATTAAGCGGCTTCTTGTATAAACTGCTATCAACCAATGAATCTTGTGTATGTTCATGCTAGCACTGGCAGTTTGCTAGCACGAGTCACGCTTTTACTTGGTGGCTAACGTACATGTGGCAGAAGGCAGAATGTTAATGTGAAAACGGGACAGAAAAGAAATGACCTCCTGGAATCTGTGTCCTTCTGCAGAAACATTTAAAGAATCATTTACATCATGATATTATACAGAACATGTACACAAAGCTGAAGTCCGCTGCTGCTCGATGAGCCGTATGTTTGACGCTACTGTCTTTTTTGTGTCCGTTTAGAGATGTTTGAGCTCAGCGTGAGGGACGCTGTTATTGTTGGACGCTCTGCTCCGTTACGGCGTGTGTCCTTGGACTGAGGTTTCAGATCACTGCGAAAACTCTGAACGCTTTTCCTCCTGTGGGATTCCGCAAGCTGGAGGGAGGAAGAAGAATAATGGCTGTTCATTTGGTTTCACACACACGCCATTTACATACTTTATGACTCTAGTCAGTAAACCCCGTACTCTGGGTGGTCCTTTAATCCTCCTCAAATCTATAAGCTTTAACTCGACCACAATTTAAATGAAACTAAATCAGCTGATTTAATGTCTGACTGAAACCAGCATGACATCATTGGCACAAAGTTCCAGTCATCCGCTTTGTAATTGCTTGCTCACGATGTCCTACAGCACTGTGATGATTAATTCTCTATAACAGCAGCTCACACTGATAGTAGTGCAGGTTTATCCTAATGCGCTCGCTTTGATATGTTATGGTGTCAGTAACAGTGCCCGCTCCACTGATAATAAACCGATTAGAAATCACTGATAGGGTAAAGATTTCTGTCGTTTATGTAACGTTTATGGAAGGAGTCTCTAGTGTCAGCGTTTTGTAACAGGACAGAGGAGTTTGTGGTTTTTTTCGAGAACAAGGCAGACGCTACCTCTCTGATGTGATGCTGTTCTGGTTTGAGCCGCTATAGTGCCGCCTCTTCTCCACCGGCATCACGTCCAGATATCCACCCGAGTCATTCTGAATCACACCAGCGTGAAGCGCAGCACGACAAATACTGGAGGTCTGTTTAAAAAAAGACACATGGAGTAAAAGAGAGAGAGAGAGAGAGAGAGAGAGAGATTCAGTACTGTAGAGAAAACAACAGCTCTGAATAAACTAATATTAAAATATAAATGTTTAAAGAGTATAATGAGTGCATCTTCAAAGCATACATCATTCGTCGGGTCACCTCATGTGTGCTGGAGATTCAGCATTTAAAAGTTTAACCTTAGTACAAACCTCTACATTTAGAGGAAATGCAACATTGCACATGACCATGAGAACTCTAGCCCGCTCTGAAGCAGCTGGTGGGAAAAGCATACTGATACAAGTCTGTCTTCAAATTAAGGTGCATATAAGTACATTACCATAGGTCTTGGTTGTTATACATTTTCCTGCTCTGTACACCAACTGAGAAGTTTGTCACCTGAAGAGTGAGCACAGTATAATTAATCGGGCCAAACTCCATAACCCTCGTTCCATGCAACAATGTGTTCCAACGTTCAGCTGAGACTCATATAAAGCTTCTGCAGTCCCACTGAGCTAAACTGAGATGGTATCTTTCATTGTTACGCTATATTAAACACATTGTTGCATGAAATGAGGGTTGTGGAAATTGGCTCCACTTACACTGTACTCGTGTGCAGGATGTCAAACTTCACAGTTCGTAGGGCAAAGCTGAAAAACATATAACGACCAAAGCCCTATGGTAATGTAATATATATATATGCACCTCGATTTTGATTTACGACAGACATGAAAAACCCAAACTAACCCTTTAAACCCTGATTGAAACTTTTCCAGAATTTTTCTCCCAGAAGCTCCTTGGTACTTAACCCTACTTATACTAGGTATTTTCTGTAAATCGGTGACATTTTGCCCACCTGTTTTAAGGGCTCGAGTTGAGGTTACACATTTTATCATTACAAAATATGTAAAAATAATTTTTTTGTTGAATTTAGATTTCTTTCATTTGTATCTTGTGTAAATAAAGATTAAACAATTTCCAATTAATTCCTTTTCTGTTCCATGTGAAAAGAGAAAATGTTCAAATGATTAGGGTATTATATGCATTTTTTTTTAAATTACGTGAAAAAAAAACAAAACTTACATCTGCATAGTAACGGGTCCCGATCACACGGGCGTGGCTGTTGTACAGGCAATTTCGAGGACAATACAACCTGAAAATGTAAAATTGATTGATTGATTTAAAAGAAGAGGTCATTAATAACACGCATAGCTGATTCTAATTATCTGTGCATGCATTATCTTCAGAAAGTCAGTAAATAGTCAGTAACCTTGGACAGTGTGTGACGGGCTTTTTGAAAGGACAGTATTCAGCCACCGTCATGTCACAGGATATCGCTTTTACTGCAGAAGAAAAGATAAAACTCCTAACAGATTCTGCTCTGATGTTTGTTCACAAGCTAGTTTTAGTTTGGTTACGCTAACGTCACGTGTACTGACCTGGTACCTTGGACACAGTGAAGGCATTAGCACTCTGATCTTTCCTACAAAGAAATAAAATGATGAAAATTAAAAAGTTCAATGCTTTTCCTCAGTGTGTCAGTGAGACGTTGACGGAGCTGAGCAGCCTGGACACTTACGCCAACGTCTGAACTCCATTTTGGTAGGACTCTGTGAAACGTGTTCGTCTCCCAACTCTAGTGATGTCCAGCCAGCCTCCGTCATCATCTATAATCCCGGCGTGCAAACCGGCACCACAGATACTCGATTGCTGAATAAAACAGAATCATTAGCTGTAAATGTATTTGTTAAAGATTATTGTATTAACAACATTATACATGCTTCTATATTTTTATCCACTGAGCGTAGTCTTAGTTCCTGCTGTTTGGCTGGAATGAGTGATGAACAATTAATCACATAAACACAATTAGCAATTAGCAATTATCTGATCACAAAAAGTCGCAATTTATTATTTATTTGGCCAACATTCTGTTACAAGTATCATTTTTGCCATTATTTCCTGTTAGCCTTACTAAATGGAACATTTAATAGTTACATATCACAGTTTAATTCACAATCACGATATGTGTCATAATACCACAATGTGATTTTTCTAAGTGAAAACATTCCCCAGCTGGAATTAGATCTGTGATGCTAGGCCTAGGCAACATGCCAGTGTTTCATTACTGTAACAAACTTCTAAAACATTGTGGACGTTGTGATATCTTTTTGTTTGTCTGTTTATATATATATTTTTTTATTGTTATTAAATTAAAAACTTAACCTGATTATTAGAAACTGTTAAATGTTTAAACATCTAACTTTTCGTTTAAAGTTCCTTCTTCTGACATTTACCAACTTTTTTTAAATGTAAATGTTTTAAACAATAATGTCAGAGCTGCTGTTATAGATTTTAAATAAAAATAAATGTAATTTAAATTAAGTAATACAAGAAGAAATGGAATGAACATCATGACCAATCAGAATCCAAAATTCAGCTTCAGTTAATATAAAGGAATCCAAACAGTGTCTACTGTTGCCCCTTTAAACATGTCTCTATTGTCTCTGTGTTAATTCACTGTTAATGAGCTATAAATTAACATTAATAACAGTTGTCCATCACTGCAATCTGACTTCCTGTTCCTTATTGTTCTAATTTGGTGAAAATAGAATGTGACTGTGTGCAACAAACATGAGTGCAGTTTAAATCACGTACCACTTCATAGTATCCTGATCCCAAAACTTTTCCGTAGTTGTATAAGCAGCCAGGTGGGCATTCATATCTGTTCATAAAAACAAAGTTACTTGCTTAAGAAATGCCAGAGATAAAGGAAGATGTTACAAAGTCAAGTGTTTACCTGTTGCAGGTGGTTCCTTTACACCGATCTCGTAACTTTACATCACACTCCACCTGCTGAGCTGCAAAATAGGATGAGACAGATTACACCTGACTGACAGGAAATCTGACAGGAACTGTGTGTAAGTATGGTTGTGGGAAAAGCTTGCATAAACAGGAACTTGGATCAAAAGGTGCAGGCTATTTGTTGGTAACTCGTATACACTCAAAATTGGAAGGACCATTGGAATAGCCTTTCAATTAATGTTCAGAACTCAGACACAGTGTTTAAGTCTAACCTATTTATTAAGCCAAGCATTTTTGTAAATAGATTTGCCTTAGGTAAAGGAGCAGATCTGGGGGACTCATGGACGTAGAGTATTATGGTGAACTGGTATGTTTAGATGCTGTCCTCCTCACTCTCATTGATCACTCAGGTTTGTGGATGGTGAAGTGACTGGTTGCTTTACATCCCAGGGGGAGCCCTCATGTCCAGTCCAGTCTGATCCATCCTGATGCCCTACTTTTGGATTGTTGTTCTCATCACATCAGCAGACACTCACTGCTGGGTTCCACTTAGAACCCATGAAGATGGATTGTACTGCATTTGATACACCAGTGTCAATGTGACGGCGTGTGACTGCAGACAGATTTCTGTCACAGACAGATTTGTCCCCAAGTCTCCATCAGTGAATATTTGGTAACCTTAACAAAGGTTATGACTTCATGTTAGTTAAAACACATTGTGTGTTATTTAATTGCACTTTCACCGTTTAGTTATATAAAATCTATTTATAGTCCGGTTATCTTTTATCATCCAAATGAGGATGGGTTCCCTTTTGAGCCTGGTTCCTTTCAAGGTTCTGAAGGAGTTTTTTTTCATTCAGTACCATCACCTCTGATTGCTCATTAGGGACAAAGTTTTTTCATTTACATCCAGAATTTTTATTCCTGTCGCATTTTACACATAATTCAGTTTTTCCACTCAGATTTTCAGCTGTTTCTTAAGAGCATGCTCCAAAATCACTTCAATTCTTAACTTTTCTATTATGTACTTACTTACTAATTCTTGCTTAAAATATTAAACAATTAGTGGAGGATTCAATTCAACCTGACTTTCATAGTAAAAGTGTTTAGAGTTAACCTTACACTGTACACTGAACATGGATAGAAGCACTTACACATTTGCTCAGTGCTGACGATCTCGTTCTTGTCCAGGCCGCGGTTACGTGACGGTGTTGACGCTGGTGTTGGTGCTGGTGTTGGTGTGTGTGAGTGATCAGCAGGTGGTAATGACTGGCTGTGCGATGGCTCTGGCTCAATGTAGTTACTCTCCTCTGGCTCGGGGGCGAAATATCTCTGACTGCCATCATCTAATAATAAAAATATAACAGCAACAGGTCGAAATGAAGGAGCAATTCGAAAACTCATTAACACTAAATTATATTTAATCCTATATTATTAAATATTTACACAAGTGTTGATTCCACATCATTCATTTATATTTATAATTATTTAACACTCAGTTTAATACTGGATTATAAATAAATCCTCAGGTACTAATCTCAGAGTAATAATACAGAAGGTGTTACATGAACAATTGGCGGTACCTTTATAGCAGAGGTTGTCCCTGCAGCCTCCGCCGTAGCTGGACGGACACGCTGAACACGGCCGGCCGTGTTTATACGGCGCGTGACCCCACCAGTTCCCCCTAACATCATCACAACAGCACTTCAGCTACAATAAAACACTTTTGGTTTGTAATAATCATGTGGTGTCTAAACTAAATGAGTTCTGATAATGAAGTGTATCACTGAAACCCAGTGGAGGGGGGGGGTTTACGGTACTTACGGTGGTGAGTAATTACACACTAGATAGACGGCTTTGGCCCAGATCATCCCCCAGACGTTCATGTTATAACAGACGTTGATGGCACAGCCGATTTTACTGCTGGTGGCCCAAACCAACTGCAAGCAGAAACCAGTTCAGTTTGAGAGTGACTATGATCATTCCCACTGAGTAACGCACAAAACTGCCCTGAGAGAAATGCATGATGTTATAATCCAGAGGTTACAGTATATTCTGTTTTAACACTTTTCTTCTGGATCCAAGTCCATCTGGAGGTCACTTCAGGTGAACTTGCGTGAATGACTTTCCATGTGTAACCACATCCTGCTCCCTGGCCAGAGCATCGGATACCATGATTGGTTAAATGTGTTAAATCATGCTTTGAATCTGTGTCATGTTAAATGTGTTAGATCTGCAGATGAAGTGTATGAGCTATATACAGTACACAGTGCAAAGGAGGTATTTAGGTAAAAAAAATTTTTTTAAAAAAGGCCACATAAGTTTTGGGGACAAACAAGCAGCTTCGACTGAACTGTTAGAACAGAAGCTAAAAATAAAATAAGACATTAAATACTGTATATTACACAGTGATGAGTAAAATGGACAGGGGGTGTAACTCTTTTTCGCTATTTTGTCCAGAATTACACTATAGTTCAGATGATAAAAACACCCGAACCTCCAGCATCACACACTTTATACCAACATTCTACTGCACTGTATAAAAGGAAATGGACGGCAAACTGACTTCACTCATTTCTGCTCTCCACAGTTTTTAAAGAATACACTCCACCATTGTTATACACCGTACTGCTTAAACCATAAACAGCTATAAAGTGAATTAGATGTGTGTGTGTGTGTGTGTGTGTGTGTGTGTGTGTGTGTGTGTGTGTGTACCTGTGTGTAGTGTGTACAGACAGGTCCGGAGCACCTGTAGGGACAGTAGGGGTTACACTCCTGGGGATAGGGGAAGCTGAAGTGCTGAACTTCATCATACCACGCCTGCACATGAAAGGTCGGAGGTCGCTCTCTATGAAAATAAAATTAGACAGATTTATAATCCCTTTAATCACAGATTCACAAAAACATAATGCAACATACTACTGTGTATTTTACTAAACACCATTGTAGCACCATGTACTCCACTATACTGAACTATACTACACCATACACAGTACTGAGCTATACTATACTATCCAACACAATACTGTACTATACTATGCTATACTATTCTATACTACACCATACCAAACAACACAGTACTTCTATACATTATACTTTACTATACTATCTTACACAATCCCATAACATACCCGTAATGTGCTATTTATACTCTAATACACTATACTTTGCTATGCTAGTCTATACTACACCATACCACACAACACATTACTGAAATATATACTACATTACTCTATACAGTATTATATTATACCACTGTAATGTGCTATACATTACTATACTATAATACCCTATACTGCACCATACCATACAACACAGCTTTTCAACATACTATACTACACTATACTACACTATACTATACTATACTACATTATACTATACTATACTATACTATACTACACTATACTATACTATACTACACTATACTATACTATACTACATTATACTATACTACACTATACTATATTATACTATACTATACTACACTATACTATACTATACTACACTATACTATATTATACTACACTATACTATACTATACTACACTATACTATACTATACTATACTACACTATACTATACTATACTACACTATACTATACTATACTATACTACATTATACTATACTACACTATACTATATTATACTATACTATACTATACTACACTATACTATACTATACTATACTATACTACACTATACTATACTATACTACACTATACTATACCATACTATACTACACTATACTACACTATACTATACCTAACGCAATAAGCAGTATTATACTACTATACTATACACCACTGTATTGCACTATACTACACTATACTATACTATACTATACTATACATCAATGTATTGCACTACACCATAATATACTTTACTATACTACACAGTATTGGACTGCACCATCCAATACTATACTAAATTTTTTCTCATATACTATGACTGCTAATCCTACACTATACATTAAGTCTCATTTATTGTATTATATTGTATAAAACAACATACACACTGCACTGCACTACACAGTCGATTTCACAGATACTATACTATAGTACATTATACTGTAAAATGTTTTCATATCATATACAGTTAATATGCTTTAACATAGAATATAACAACTACATGATTGTGCTAGATACTATGCAATGTGTTAGAATAGATAACATTCTCTATATATGCTCTACTGTGTCACGTACTATGTGACTCTGTCTCTGTACCAGTTATACTGTACATATGTGGTATAATACTGACAATCTAATCTTAATTACTAATTAGGGACGGGAATCACCAGTGACTACACGATACAATATTATCACCTTCTATATAGAGATTCTATAAGCATAATGATTTTATAAGCTTTTATAAAATGTTTACAAATTTACAAATGTTACAATTTTATAGAAACGTAGCAAATAATTCACTCCTATCGTACAGGAAGCTGTGATGCCTGTCAATGTGTGAATAGTTTAGAGCACCACCAGCAGGAGCATAGAGGAACTGCAACATTTTACCACCTCAAACCAAACAAATATTAATAAAAAATATATAATTAAAAGTAAATAATTGTGGAGTCACTCTGGGGTTACATGTACTGCCAATTAAAATCATTCAGATACAGCACTGAAACAATTTTTCCCCTGTCTCTACAACTAACAGATGAATATTTCTGTGAATATTTGACAATAAAGTATTTCTTACACTGCGTTATCACTATTTGAAAAGCCCGGAGTGTTTTATATACGAGCTGAAGCTCACCTGCCCCAGTGCGCCCCCAGGTTCTGTCCGATCTGCGTGAGCAGGTGAGATGGGCCGTGCCGCCACTGACACACGTGAGCCCAGTCCTCTGCACTGCGCTCCAACTCGGTGTCCCACACCTGAGACCACACACACACACACACACACACAGACAGAACACATCATGAAATAAAAGGTGAATAAAGTTTAAAGTTTGTTTTCTCTGCATGGTAAGGTATTGTCAGATTGGTGTATTTTTTGCTCCGGTGCGTCACTTCATGGCTGATTGCTCATTATGCCTCGATGATCCTCTACACATCAGATCATGGCTTAGCAGCTATAATGTGTTTGTGCGTCACAGTACGTGGACAAAGAGCTCTGTGTAAAAGCTCTGACGTTTCCCTTTGTAAATTGTGCCCACTGGTGCTTCGTTCATCTACAGAACATGAAACCTACTAATGTGCACTTAAACCTGATTGTAGATGCTGATTTGTTCCATGTGCATGTCTATGAAATGGCCATTCTTTAAATCCAGTGATTTTTATTTTTTTACCTGTTCCAGTAAAACATGTTGCATTAAACAAGTTCCGCACAACTTCATGCGAATAAGGGAAAGTCGGGAAAAAACTTTCCAGAAATAGATGAACATGTGTGTAGTTCAGCAGCAATAAACCTGCATAAACTTAGCCGTGTTGGCTGCTGGCCTGTGATTATCTTCACCACAAGCATGCAGAATCTCAACCTGAGTGCAACGCTGCAAGCCGCTCATCTTATTTCACGCTCCGCCTCGTGGCACTTCTGTTACCTGACTCTGGATTTCTGCCACCGCTCACTTGCTGTAATTCCTCATTACGACCGAGTCCTGACTTTAGAGTTCACTCCAGCTGAAACATGAACCCTTCGTGACCTCCACTGCTTCCTGTGCAGAGTAATTACCCAGAAGTCTTTGGGGCCGCCAGTGGGTTATTGTTGCTCTGCTCTTTGGGGGGCCACACACAGAACCACAGTGTTCTGCTCGGCTCCGGAGATGAACAGATTACACTCTGCAGGTCTGAGAAAGCCGGCTTTAAAAACACAGCTGATGGGTGGGGGGGGGGGGGGGGGGG
>JAOVVB010000023.1:17824500-17836628 GCA_028570985.1 Heterobranchus longifilis | reverse complement strand
TTACATTTATTTATCATACTGATTTTATTACTTGTAATCCATTTTAGATTGATGGGAGCAAAATGGCTCAGCTTTTACCAATTTACACGATTTCAGGACAGTCTGTTTAAGTTGCACTTTTGGATGGTCTGTAGCCAACAATCCAGGAGAGACGGAAGGAAGTAAAACAAGAAGAAAACCAGATTGTACAGAAGAGCAGTGTTTACTTTTAGCTTTATGTTGAGTGTTTGGAGAATATTTCTTCTTTCCGCCATTTTGTCCTCTGCTATAGAAACTCTTAAGCCTCTTAAAAGTCTTCCTCTCTACTCTTAACAATTTTTACCTTAGGAGCTGTTTTTAGGGCTAAGATGTTCCATGAATCATTTTTATCTTTACTAAGATTTTGTCCTAAATTTAAGGGGAATGTTATAATTCTAAGAATTTTCTTAGATTTTTCCCACTAGGAGCAACTTTTAGGCTTAAGAAGCTTTGTGAATATGGGCCCAGATCTCTATAGCTGTCATTTTAAGTCTATAAAAAAATAAACAATTTAAAATTTCCATAGCATTTCAATAATATTTATTACGTTGATCATGTGGACACTTTGATCTTTGATGACCTTGTATATTTCCTTGTATATATTTGTATAAGCAACAATCCTTATACTCTGGTTGGTCTGTCATACTGGGATCTCAGTTCGAGCCCTCACCTCGGCCTGTTGTGGAGATTTTTGGTTTAACAATCAGTGTTTTATCTTAAAATGGTGCTTCATATTACTGCTTTTAATTAGCGCCATGGTTTCGGAACACGTCAGACAAACTGGTTTTAAACTTCCCGCAGAAAGAATAAACATACATTAATCTGTCCATACATCTTTAAAAGTTCAGTTTCATAGTCTACTTTGCTTTTCTTGTCTGTCCGTACATGGTAAACTACCGTGTGGATTGGCTATGATGAGTGATATGTATAGCCACGCCCACCCCTAGGGAAAAAGTCCTAGATCACTGGTATATCAATTAGACTTATTGATCAAAGCGTCAGGGTCCGGATAGAACTGTCACACGGTCCGGATCTGGGTCCAGGGTGTTTTTAAAGTATAAGACATTAAATTTAATCATCTGTTTTGTTTTTGTTTTAGGAGCATTACCAGTTTCTTTACAAAGCTATACTAAGCTTGGTGAGCACCAAGGAAGATGAGAAAACGCTTCATTCCACGGAGAACAACGGCAACATCCCGGCCGGCTCGGCGAACATCACAGAAAGTCTCGAGTCTCTCATGTAAATGTACATAAGTCATAGATTTTAACATTTCCAGTTCTAAAGTGAGTGATGACATAATTCGCCTTTGTTTACATCAAGGTAGAGCGTGGCCATTTGCCCTGCCACCCCAAACACACTCCCACACACACACACACACACACGCACCCTCACCATTCTGGAAGTACAGGAAGTGATTTGATCTTTTATTGTGCCTTTTTGTAAAATGTGTACTTTATAAAGCGATTTGATACGTTACTGTTGGGACTAATGCCAAAATTTCTACTCTTTTCAGAATGTTGACTGCCGCATTGCTAGTGATGTCTATTTAGTCCAGGTGAAATGTAATATTTATAAGTAAACAGATTATAGACAGATTTTATAGAGAAATGTAGCTCGAGTACATCGTTACACAAAGATCCGTTAGAGATTTATGACTACACACTGATCACATCAGCAGACCAAACCCTATTTGTATAAATAAATTTTCTATTTTACTACATTTGTTCGACATAAGAGTTTAACCGTGATGTTTTTTCTTTTCGGATATGTGTGTATAAAGTTAAGTGACAGTGCTGTTTTGTTCCTCGTCCCCGTTTCGTAACTTTGATGCATGAAGTTACGTACTGTAGATGTACAGCAACGGTTAATGTCGGTGAACAGTGTCGCCTGTAAGTCCTTTACTGCGTTCATGAGTGTCTAACTGCTGATTAAGTGACTGTGTAAGTGAGACAGGAAGAAACACTACAACCTCTAAAAAAAAAAATTTCACAACTCGCACGTACTGTGTAAAGCATCTCAGTGTAATAGTCGCCTCTTAACATGTAAATCGGAAAACCGCAGGTACCGGTATTAAGACACATTCCACTTTACGCTCAATGTAAAATGAGGTAAACTTGTGTTCCACTGCGGTTTAATGATTTAGTTGTCTTTATATAAAAATAATATTTACAGAAGCTATTCTTTGTGTCATTTTTATGTACAAATCTTTGATTTCTGTCATGTATATATATGTTCCTGTATATTAGTGCTGTCTATCGATTAAAAATTTGAATCTAGTTAATCACAGTTATAGTCTGCGATTAATCATGATTAATTACTAAAATATTATAATTCTAAAATATTGAGATTTACTTGTATTATAAACATGCAATGTTGGAATAAAGAAATGCATGACAAACTGATTAGAGGAAATAGATTATGCTGTTTTATAATATCTCAAACATTAACATTTAACAAATTATTTAAATTAATATCTCGAGTGGCAGGGCTCAAACCTGGAAGCAACCTAGAGCCTTAGCCACCTGAGCCTCCACTCCCACATCATAAATCTAATAAATTCTTGTAAAAGTAGTTCCTTAATATCCATATAAAACGTGCCATTAACACACAAAGTGGGATACTCACACTGTGATTATGGCAAGCCATTAGGTTCAAATTTGGTCATATGATTAATTTGCGATAAAATGCATTTATGTATTAAAAGCCCTAATTTATATACATGTGGATTATGTGTCTATGCTCTTGGTGGTGTCTATAGAACCATACATCTGTACCAGGAGAGTTGCAGCACCTCAACTCTACATCGGCAATGAGACCAGTCTCACCCAGTGAACATGTTACATACAAGATTTATTCGTCTTTTTTTTTTTTTTTAAACATAAATACACCTGGAATCAACAAAAAGCCCGTTGACATCTCATACAGCATGACTAGTATGAATAAAGCCACAAAGCCAGTTTAGACCGGCCACTTCCACTGGTTTGGAGGGGCGTCTTCGATCAGTGGTTCCCATGGTTTCCATTCTGCCATCTTTCTGGATAAGGCCAGCTCTGTCTCCGCCTACAAAAATATTACAAAAGATACTTCTTAGTTCTGTCAATCAATTAATAGTTTAAATCTAGTTAATCATAGTTATAGTCTGTGATTAATCACGATTAATCACAATTTTAAAATATGTTGGAATATGGAAATGTATGACACACTGGTTAGAGGAAATAGATTATACAGTTTTATAATATCTCAAACATTAACCTTTAACAAATGTTAAATGATCTCACACAGCCTGGTAACCGTGCTGCGATCATGGGAAGCCATTAGGGTGAAACTTTGTCATATGATTAATTATCCTTAAGAAATTTGTAGATTAATCACATGCGTTAATACATCAATATTGAAAGCCTCACTTCTGATACACAGCAATACATTATTATAGATTTTCACCTGAACGCTGTTTTGAGTCCGTATGCACTGATAAATAGTATATACTGCACTATTTAGCCAAAAGTGTGACCATCACACCTACACGTGGTTCTTCGTCAGACTCCTGCCACAAAGTTAGAAGCACTACGCGAGACATGGTGTGTTAAGGAGTGTCCTTTTTATAACCCATGGAACACTGACTTAACCCCTGACCTCCTCAGCCTGCATCAGTGCCTGATCTCTGGTAGCTGAATGAGCACAAATCCCCACAAGCATGCTCGAAAAATCTTGGGTGTGATGTCAGGTGTCCACAAACCTTTGGTCATGCATGCATTTAGATATAATCAGGAGGAATCTTTGCTTGTATTTAACATCATTTTTCTTCATTGAGTTAATTAAACATAATTACTTCTGTAGATCTTACAAGTATCGGAGTTTAATTTATAATAAATTAGTGTTTTATTAAAAAGGAGTTTTTATTCTTAGATCTGTGATCAAAAAGTTCCGGTTTGACATGAACGTCCCTCAACGTTTCTTCAGTCCATACAGAATAATGAGTCTAAGCTGTAACCTAAGGCATTTACTTACAGTATATAGACGATACGGCGTCGTGTAATTATATCTAGATCATGCATTATCCTCTCTTACACACCAGCCCAGTAAAGAAGGAGGAGAGATTTCTGTTTCCCTGTGTGTGCAGCTGCAGTGTGTAGGAGTTGAAGTAAAACTGTGGTCTTGAAAGCACAGCAATTAACCCTGCTTATGTCAAGTGCAAACAAGCTTTAAATGCTAAGCAGCCTGTATAGCGAATCAGAAAGAGAAAGAAAGGCTTTGTTCGGTGCGGATGTGTCGGGTGTGTACTCACTTGTGCGATGACCTCTTCAATCTGGCCACAGTTCATTTTCCTTTCAAGCTTCTCCACGTCAGGTTCCTTCAGAGAACATCACAGGATAAGACCAAACAAATGTTTGCATTTCAACTGAAATAATATTGTACTGCTTGGAAATTTAAGTGCTATTAATTATCCACCAAGTAATCGTATCTCACATCTACAGTACATCAGGACCAGAAGTTCTGTGGAGACGTTTCTTACCGATATGACGTGGTCGAGTCGCTCGGTTATCAGCTGCTCGGTGTACTTCCTGTAGGCCGCATCCTGAGGCATGGCCTGGACGCAGCCCAAAATCTTGGTGTACAAAATCCTCAGACGCTTAGGGCACAGAAACAGAACCATATCTATAGTTACCACCTGACATGAAGTGAATGAACGCTTTCCTGCATTTACTTTACACTTCTGATTAAAACTGTTTGACTAAAAGCCATCGAGACTTCCCTTTCTTATCCTTACAACTATATAGCTTTCCTATTTTATACTGTACATACCTAAAGGTAGTAATGTCATATACCGATACTTAAAAAACATTGTGGTACTAGAATTTCCAAAACAGTACTATATCATAATTTTCAAATAGGTGACATTTTTACTATGCGCATGTCTGGAGACCTTTTGTCTGTTGTGGTCCCACCCACTTCTGGACAGCTTAAAGAAATGAGGTGCCAAAACATATGCTCAAAACCAGTCCGGGAAGCGCTTTCAGCATGAAAGTAGCAGCTCATAACGTTACGTCGTCTTAAACAGCACTTTGTCTCTAACACCAGAATGAGTCCCAAATCCTTCTCTAACCCCTGATCAAGGGCACTACTTGGTGTGTGGAACAAGCGATTGTACACCCTACATAGTGCACTAGCTTTCCATTTAACATTTTTTGGGATTCGACCCCAGAACCCAGAAGTTAATGGAGTTGATATTCTAAAAATAAGAAGTCGCAAATGATGTAATTATGACTATGCCTTAGCGCTTGGGTTTATAATTTAAATAAACTTGTTCATCTTACTTTTCAAACATGTATTAATATTAAATCTCCAAAGTGACCTGTAATCATTTGCACTTTGCCCTTGTTTATCTTGCCTTTTATTTTAATCAATATATATATATATGACTTATACATATATATATATATATAGTATATGAATAAATATAATTGCAATTAGAATGTTTGAAAATCTCATTAAAACATTAATTTGCTCAGTCTGATATGTTATCGTTGCTATGGTAACCGATCTTTCACACATCCGCTCGCTGCGGCACAAACAGACTAACAGTTTAAGCAGAAGTTAATTCAACACGTCACAGGCTAAGATGCCGTTTAACCCCCACGTGTGTTTGTGTGATTGACAGGTACATTTCAGGGCCAGTGGATGGGCGGGATGCGTCACGGGTACGGTGTGAGACAGAGCGTCCCGTATGGGATGGCTGCGGTGATCCGCTCGCCGCTGCGCACCTCCCTCGCCTCCCTGCGCAGCGAGCAGAGTAACGGCTCCGTCCTGAACGAGCGCTCGTCAGACAGTCCGGCTGGGACACGTGGCGGCTTTGTCCTCAACGTCCACAGCGATGGCGAGCTCAGCTCAGGCAGGAAGAAGGGTCTGTTCCGGCGCGGCTCGCTGTTCGGTAGCCTGAGGCAACTGAGGAAGTCGGATTCGCGTTCGTCCATCTCGAGTAAGCGCAGCTCGGCGCGCAGCGACGCCGCCATGAGTCGCATCAGCTCCAGCGACGCCAACTCCACGCTCAGCTTTGGAGAGGACGAGGACAACGCTCCGTCTGAGGACAACGTGGATGCCACCACCACCGAGTTGTACACGGGAGAGTGGAAGAACGACAAGCGCAGCGGGTTCGGTATCAGTGAGCGCTCCAACGGCATGAAGTACGAGGGCGAGTGGGCCAACAACAAACGCCACGGCTACGGCTCCACCGTGTTCCCTGACGGCACTCGCGAAGAGGGCAAGTACAAGAACAACGTGCTCGTGAGGGGCATCAAGAAGCAGCTCATTCCGCTGAAGAATGCCAAGACCAAACAGAAAGTGGAGCGTGCTGTTGAAGGGGCAATCAGAGCGGCCGCCATTGCCAGGACGAAAGTGGAGATCGCCACCTCCAGGTGAGTACCCAATGGGAGTGGGGACAAATCTACCAACCTGATGACCTTACTGGTGATGATATTATTGTCACAAGTTGTCACAATGCAGTTTTTCGTCTGTGTTATTGGTGGTGGAGGATCTGGTAGCTGTTTGGGTGCTAGAGCTCCCCCTGAGGTTCATTTTTGAATACATTATATATCTAATTGTGTGTAATGCTATAAACATAGCAAAGATCAATACCATCATAGCATCAAACATACCCAGCTAGCGTCACTCTGACGTCACAAAATCATCAATGAAAAACTTTCCTGGAGAAATGTTCCTGCTCTTCATCTGAAAACTGCTGAGTAAGGGAGAAATGAAAATAACAGAAGGTAAAACAGGAGAGATTTTAGGGACGCGTGGGAACTGTAGGTAGAGTTAGATCTCTATAGTAGCTCCATGAAGGTATTAACTTTAGGATCAAGTGAAAATAAAGTGATTACAGACACTGAGACAGTAACCCAGACAGGAAGAGACAGACATGCAGAAGCCTTACATTCGTTTTAAACAATAAATTAAAGTAGCTGCAACATGTACCTTAAACAGGCTCCTTTATACTTCAAACTGCACGAAGAGGAAGACATGGTGAGCGTGTTTAAAAGCTGAAAATCGTGTGAAACGAGGAGCAATTAACTTCAGCTTGTTTATTTCGCCTTCGGTTTTATGCACCTGTGCAGATGAGAAGCCAAAAATAAAATCACAACAAATAGCCTTGTTAAAGTGTACATGCCGTTAAGGACGAATCTCGCAAATATTACAATCTATAAATATTTTACTTTTTAAATTTTATGTAAGATTGATTTAATGTAGTTTGGTATGAAAAGAAATATTGTCGTGGTTTAAACAGGCAGGTCCATCTCGTCCACACACAGTCTGGGTTCCTTTAAGAGATTAGATCAGTTCAGACAGGTGTTGTGTATCAGACATTAAAAACATAACATGCACAAACGAACCAAGAAAAAAACAGACCGTTTGAAAAAAAGCGGACGAGTGAGGGACAGAGAGACAGAGGTGAAAGGATATAGAGTTACAGAGAACTCATGAGGAGGGGACAGAGAGCGAGAGACAGAGAGAGAGACAGAGAGAGACAGAGAGAGTGGTGTTGAATAGAATAGTGTGTTCACATGAGTGCTGGTATTCGCCCCCAGGCTAAAGCTCTCTGTGAGCAGCTAATCAATGCAGAGCTGAGCGGATGTGTTAGTGATGAAATCACAGCGGCATTGAGAGCGGCTACATGAGTAACTCCAAACTGCGCAATACTTTACTGCCTGATCATCACCATATCACTGTAGCGCTCTCTCTCCACACAAAGACACGCCTCCCAGTCATGTCCATCTACACAAAGACACGCCTCCCAGCCATGTCCATCTACACAAAGACACGCCTCCCAATCATGTCCATCCACACAAAGACACGCCTCCCAATCGTGTCCATGCACACAGAGCCCCACCTCCTAAACCACATGTTATTACAAAACTACTGTGGCTAAAATATGATAGAATAATATTTAGTCCAAGTACACAAAGCCCCGCCTCCCAGTTGCGTTCATTTTTTCATTTTTTCTCCTCACATGACTTAAAAGCAGCAGTATAATTTGTTGTTTCTTTCTAACAGCAGAAAGTAATATTACTTATTTTAGCTAATTTTATTTGCCTGTTTGCTAGCATTGTTTGGATTTACAGCTATCTGCATAACACAAAACATTAACCTGTTAGCTGACTTTTTTACTCTCAGCAAGCGTCTCACAGACACATGGACTGTTACTGTCGTATTATTTATGATTTATATAGAAATAATTGTAACTGCATTTTGTTAGCATTCATGGCTAGCTGTAGGCATGCTACTTCCATACTTATGCTATATTCTATAAATACTTTTCCTGTCACATAAAACTCAGCGCTTCACCAGTTAGCACACGCCGATATACTAGTTTCCTTTCTATAAATACACGAAGCCACTCGTCACCTCTGAAACCAAATATCCAGCCGAATAGCTGGAACGCTCTTCCCCTCGTCTTTCACTCTATAAGCAGCTTTAGCGTCTGAATTAGCATAGCAGGCTAAATCAGGGGGTGTAAATGAACACTTCAGAGATAAATGCTAATGCTGCTAATAATGATCAAAAGCTAAGTGTGTTAGCATTACAGGAATGAGAGTGTACGCGCTAGTCCTCGCTAGCTCCCCGACTGTATCTGATCTGCGAGTGATGCTAATTCACTGTGAAGTTTTTATACGTTAACTACACAAATTCACGAGTTCATTTCAATCCTATTTTAGCCACAGGGGTTGTGTAATAAAATGCTAATTCTGCTCTCTAAATTAGCATGCAACAAGTTGCTAAATATATATTCACACATTATGCTAAAATCACTATTAAAAACTTCATTAGAAGTATAAAATTGTATTTTATATGTATTGTTTCTCCATAATTTTTTTTCTCATGGCTGCCAGATTTCCTAATGCTAGCCAAAAAACCTGTAAACTAGCATATAATGCTTTATTATTAATATTGCATTGTTTTTGCTAACATAGCTGCTAGCTTAATATTTAGTGTCACATTAAACCATTAGCTTGTCATTAACATAATAAATGTAAATAAATAAGATGGCCAGACGGTACGCACTACTGAGTATCAGCAATATTTTATAACTCAGACTGACTTCATCAATTAAATAATTTAGCAGCTGAGTAAATAAACAGTGTGTGTGTGTGTGTGTGTGTGTGTGTTATAGTAAACTGCTAAGTGACAGGGGTGATTATTTTCCTTTACAAGTTTTATCCCTCTCACATCACAGCAGTTTGCCGAGTTACACAGCTCCATCTTTGCCCCTGACACTGGAGACTCCTTCCATACATGTTACATAGATAAACATCTTTACATGTGATAATATTAGCGTTAGCTGCGTGTCTGCTGTGCAGCGTCTTTGTAGAACGGGAACATTAGCAGGTCGAGTCTGCAGTTCTGGAACGTCTTGTGAACAGTCGGCGTCCACAGTTCAGCGGCGCTGAGGGACAAGTGACAGGATCGACACTGCGCTGTCGTGTTGATGTGAATTTTATTGAAACAGTGAGACAGTGAGACAGTGAGACAGTCCCAGAGCAGCGCTACCAGTGAAGTCTCTCTCTCTTTCTCTTTTTCTCTGTGCGTTCGAATTCTGTTATGGAGAGCCGAGATAAGCACTGAGGGGGACTTGAGGAATGTGAAGAGAGAGACCGTGAGACAGTGTCTCTCTCTCTCTCTCTCTCTCTGTCTCTGTCTCTCTCTCTTTCTCATTGCTGCTTGCTGACTAAATAAGGCAAGGCAGGATTTGGCTCCTCAGCGCTGACAAGAATAAAACGACTGATACAGTAGTCGATCTGTGCGCGCCTATCATCTGTTGGAGCACTCAGCAGACCGAGCATGTGTAGTGTGTGTGTGTGTGTGTGTGTGTGTGTGGCCCTTTTACTTAAACAGCTTTTCATGTCCATGAAGCTTGTCCGTGTTTCATGATGCTTGTTTTCCACACAGATTAATAAAATGTAAAAGTTTTTGAAGCTTTAGAAATGACGTAGCTGATCGGATATTATCGCGTTATGCAGATTAATTCTAATTATTCGGATTTTTCCTATCTAATGATGTTGTCTGATTAGGAGAACTCACTATCTGGCCCTCGGTGCCGTGACGATGCGACAGTTTCCACCTGCTCAGATCTTTCACATTTACAGCACTGAAAAATAGTTTGTTGGTTTGTTATTATATTTTTACTAGATTTAAAACATAAATGCATAAAGGATCAAGATTAATTTAATGTAATGTACTTGATACATGATATATTAATTACCAAGGAATATTCAGTGTTATAGTCATTGTTTCTTTTGTATTAAACGTTTTTTTTTAATAAATAAAAAGTCCACTTTATGAACTTATGAGTTAAGTTATATTTGTAGCAGGTAATTGGCAGAGAACATACTGGACAGGGGGTGCCAATATTTACACCCCTGTCATCATGATGTAATTAAATTTATGTTTATTTATTCTTGGATATGATGAAGCAATTTATTAAGTAGTGAGCTTTAAATTGAATCAAGTGAGCTTTAAATTTAATCCTCATTAATGTTAACTAATGTGTTATTAAGGTTAAATGTTTAATGCTAAAAGCTCCATCAGATCTAATTCTGTCCCGGTCGCCTCCTCGTACTGTATTTTGCTCTCGGCTGTCCTGTATTGCCTTATACGGTCCGTGTTTCCCCTCCGTGTTACTATGGTAGTTTTATCAGTTGTGTGTTATTCTGCATTTAAACGCTCTTTAAGATGTAAATCACCAGGCGTGGAGTACAGAGTACTTTTTTTTTTAGCTTTTTAGGATTTTTAACACAATCTTACAAAATAATTATAATAATAATAAAACCTTACAAAACAATAAATCATTCATCAAGAATGCATATGAATAAAAGTGCAGTCAGATACAGTAACACACTCGGAACCGTCATGGAATTGGAATTCATGGCGATGATGCAGTGTTGGTCTGTTCCCTGTGCGTGTGTGTGTGTGTGTTTGTTTGTTTCACATCTGTTCCACTCTTCCTGTGGTTTTCACTTCCAAATGTTTTCACTTTCATCTTTCCCCGGTTCTGACCCGCGCCTGGTTATTAATAATAATTAATATTTATGTTTCCCTGCTGAGATTTTTCTCTGCTCGTGTTTTGACCCAGATCTGGACTCTGACCTGCATTAAAGCACAAACACCCTAACAAGGGATTTTTCTTTTATTAAAAATATAAACTAGCCTTCTGAAAGTATATATTAATAGTTATTTTTTCATATTAAATTTTTTTGTTAAAAACACTAACAATGTGATACATTTTCCTAGCATAAAAAAGACAATGTAATTCATCAAATTTATATATTTCATAAGGTCAGGTTAATAGTTTAATTAAATCGATAATTTAAGCTTCAATGTTATTTTGTGAATATAAAAGTTTATTGTGGTCAGACTTTCACAATTTCTCTATTTTATACAGTACTGTTTATTTAATTACTAAATTAAAATATGATTTATAATTGAACCAAAACAAGGCAAAAAAAAAAGTAAGATAAACCCTTAGTGTGTGTGAGAGAGAAAGAGAGAAATAGTGTATATGTTTTTGTTTTTTCATTTATATTGAAAAAAAAAATCATTTATTAAACTAAACAGTGAGTCTGGTTATTAGGGTTGCACAATTTCATAAAAAAAAAAACCTCACTTTGTGATATTTTGGAACTCGTATTGCAATTGAGATTTAAACTGCAATATAAATTTGCATTCAATCATTTATCGAGGCTAAATGCAAATCATTAAAGAGATAATCTCATTAAGGATGTTTACCAAATATGTATCTATCAATAACCTCAAAAGTATATTAAAGAAATGAACAGATACTTAAATGATTGACAAACTCTACATAAATTCCTGACTGTGTTTATTTTATGTGTAATAAACTGCAGCCTTTCTGATTAAATCATGTACGGTCCATATCGCGATTTAGATTCTTATGTGATGAATTATGCAGCTCTACTGGATAATATTTAGGATTTAATTTTCAGTATAAATCATTATATCTACTAAAGACATCTATAAATGGACTACATGTCCTGTTCACGATAAGCTTACAATAAAGGTTCGAATAAAAAGAATTTAAAAAGTACTTTGAGCTGGAA
>JAOVVB010000023.1:17785780-17802488 GCA_028570985.1 Heterobranchus longifilis | reverse complement strand
GTCTCCAGAGGCTTGTACAGTGGACACTATGCATGATGGGAGCATCGCTTTATGTCCTTCCCTTCTCACCCTGACACACCAATCACTCTGGAAGAGGATCAGTCTTTATGCTCTCTAACAAACTGAAGCCTTTTTATTTAAATGAGCCTCATTGATGAGTGGTTCTCTTACGGACATTTGTTTAGTCCAAATCCTGCGAGTTCTCATTACTGTGCGTGTGAGCAAATCATCTGATTTTCACTATTAAAAACATAGCGGTTTTCATATTGGACTTTTTTCCAGTTAAGTGTTCCAGGTTCCTAAATGCTAGTGGACCCTGCGCAGGTGAGGGCTCGGACTGGACGAGCTGATATTTGATAAATGTAATACGATATGGTACAACAGTAAATAAAGCAACTTCACCCAGTTTTAAGTGATCTCCCATCACATCTGTTCATAAATCTTCTGTACCATCTTTCCAGGGTTAAATCATGTGATGGATGGATCAGTCTTAACCCAATTTTAGTCACTTCAGTGTTAACTCGTTAGTTGTTGTATTTGCTAAATGTAGGACCATATACATTTTGACTGTCCTGCCCATTTTGGCCAGGTAATGTACATTAGAACTACATCCAAATGTTAATAAACAGGAAATAAAGACAGGACAGTGCACGTGTGTGTATTAAACATTTATTTTCAATAAACCAAAAGATGTCCGAGTACACCTGGGGGGAAACAAAAAAAGGAAACAAATATTAGGAAATGTCAAAAACATCTGAATGTGTGAACTAAACCTCAATAAAGCTGCTGCCTGATGCTGTTTATAGAAATTTTGTAAAGCACAAGCTCCAAATAACTCATGTTTTAAGTTATATTACGGACATTTTTGCTAAATGATAGCAAACAAGTTTACACAAAAACAGCAAAGACTTAATGAAATGTCAATTTGAGATTTTACTTTTGCCATAAAGCCGAGGTGTTGATGGTTTGGCACAAACCCTTTAAAAAGTTAATGTTCAGTGCACAGCTCCCTCACTCACCCTTAGTTCATCCTCCTGATGAGTCTGTTGATCTGGTCCTCTCGGTTTCCGGCGTCTCCTCCCTCCACAAAGTGTGTGGTCTTCTTGTTCATGCCGCCGCGAGGAGACGACAGTTTGAAGGGCCAAAGGAAGTTGTTGGCAGCTTTGAAGTTCCTGCCGACAGTGTAGATCTCATGGATCAGGTCTTCCATGCAGATGATTCCAGATGTGCCTGGAGACATAAGGAGCATTCTCTAGTCTCAACGGCTCAAGTAACAATCTATATGGTGTTCCAAGTTCCTAGATGCTAGTCTAAGTGGAGGCACGGTTCTGTCTGGGAGCAGAAACCCTGCACAGGTGAGGGCTCGGACTGGACGAGCTGATTTGATAAATGTAATACGATATGGTACACCTGATGCGCCATAACTCATCTCACTATATAAATATGTTCAAAATTTATTACACGCCTCCACATCTACAGTAGGTGTACGCTACTCGACTCACAAACCAACACAATCACAGGAAGCTCCGCCATACTCTCATACACTCACAGCTGATCCATGTTTATGTAGATAAACATTTTGATTAAATAACTGAAGCTGTATAATTTACTTTTGAATCAGTTAGTTCAGAGCAAGTTGTAACCTGATTGGACGAGAAGCGTTCCACAAGTGGTTAATCTGTGTCCCAAGTGTTAATGACACTAACTGTGGGTCTCAGCGTGGGTGAGAGTAGGTCTACTGTACTGAGGAGAGAGCAGCTGACTGACAAAACACACATTCACAACCACTTTCAGCAACACATCTGATAAAGTTACGTTGCTTTGAACACGCCATCTCTGCACTAATCACTTCCAAGTCGTTCTGAAAAGGATGCAACAGGTCTAAATCCCAAATCCCGCTCTAACCACTAATTTAGGGCACTACTTGGTGTGGAACAAGGGATTGTACACCCTACATAGCGCACAAGTCTTTCCACTTTATTTGTGATACGACCCAAGAACCTGGAAGTTAACAGAGCCTATATCCTAAGATGAATAAGTAGAGATTAAGTAAATTTGGTAAGTTTCTCAGGACTGTCCCCCAAGGTTTCACCTCCCCACCATTTGGCTACTGAGTACCGCCAAGAGTTTAACACTACCTTCTCCCCTGTTAATTACACTAAACTGTTGGTCGGCAGCTCCGCCAGTCAAGGTTAAGTTAATTTCTCCAGGCACGGGAGGATACGTGTTGACGAAGCAAAATAACTGATGCACAAGATGCTTTCAACAAGCAGGTGTCCCACCCCTCACTGTGAATCTTCACTCTTCAAATATAAGTAAATGTTACCTTTGTGACTGATCGGTCACTGCTTCTCTCCATCTGTGTTTTAAACTAAAGAACTCCGTAAAAATGTCAAAGTTTAGTTTGTGAGGCCACGACCAAAGCGACTAATCCTTAATACACAAATTATCTGGATCTATTGATGTTCTCAGTGTACTCTGCATTTAGCTTGAGCTAATTTAGCATCGTGTACGTGCGTGTTCTTACCAAGGTTCTTCTCGACGAGCGAGTTGTCAGTCAGAGGAATGCGCTGCTTTCTGATCTTGCCGAATCCGCGCTTGTAGATGAGCTCACGCACAGACTTGAGGTTGGGGTATCTGAGGGGCAAAACCACACACGGGTCACTAATTACACCTGGGCACATGTCACACCTCAAGTCACCCACTTCACCCCCAGAGACTGACTTTCTCCATGAGACACCCACACGGACGCCCCGTTCCACACAACCTAAGCAGGTTAAGCCGGCAGTGTAAAGAAACGCATGAAAAACATAAAAAGGTGCTTCACCCCCAGGCGATGTACGGCTCGGCGATACGCAGCATGTTGATGGAGGCCTTGTTGAGCTTGACGAAGACGCCGTTAAAGATCTGGCGCAGACGCAGCAGCTGCAGGACCTTACGCACTTTAGGGCTCACGCCGTTGATACTGTGAAGCACACACGCATATATACAGTGTTACACACGTTTATTGAGAGAGCATTATTTAGAGTTAAAGAACCATGTGGTTTCAGTGAGACTGGCATATTAGCAAAGGAATCACCACGGTCGATATGACGGGGAAAAAAGAGCTGCATCATTAACCACCACGTCACAGCAGGAAACATTTCACGCCAACACCCAGGATACCTGAACCGCTTAACACTCCGACACCTGAGAAAGCCCTCAGACATGAGGCGAAGCGGGTAACATTGGGTGAAATGTTCCTCAAAGCTGAAAAAGCACAACCTCCCTGTGGAGTTCATCCTCACCCTCTGATGCGGATAACGAAGGCCAGTTTGGGTTCAGCAGGGACGTAGAAGTTTCCGACTTTGCGAGCCATACGGTTCATGCGGATCTCGCGCCTGTACATCTGCCGGTACTCTTTGTGGTAAAACTGAGCTCTGGCGAAGATCAGGTTGCGGGTGGTTCTACGGTTCTGGAAAGAGAGAGAGAAACCCTGTGAGATCACTGCTCAGGTAAGTATTTATGTCGCATACACGACTTTGTTAAAGTGCAGACCTTCTTCTCGACGCGCAGAGCCTTGACGCGAGCCGTCTTGATGGCGGCATAGCGCTTCCTCTTCTTCAAGAGGCTTTCGGGGACTGACGGGGCTTTCTTCTCCTTCCCATCCTTCTTCTCCTTAACTTCTTTCTTCTCCTTCTTGGCCTTAACCTCCTTCTTCTCCTTCTTTTCTCTGAAAAAATAAGGACAGATGTGAGGTTAGAACAATGCCTCGATGAGTTCAAACCCACAGGTCAGACAAAAAAAAAAAAGTTTTGGCACTCCTGTGTTTAACTGACCAAACTCTAGGACATGTCAATGACTATAATGTTATTTAAAGTTTAAGATCTTTACTAATTAACATGCATTTCGGCATGTTCTACATCCATGTGCTTATCTTCATTGTTAAATTTACTTCAATTTTTAGACAAACTTTGACTTTGTTTAAATACACCATGAAATAAAACGAATTTTCCCATCATGCATCAGTAACACCAACTCCAAACCCATCATCTGAGATCACTCACGTTGCACTAATGACACGTTAAACCTCGTCTGTCATTAATCACGTTTTTTTTTTATATCCTTATAAAGATATTAATGTTCTCTGCCTACAAAAACCCGACATGCACTGTGATCAAATATGCAGCAAATATGACTTTCTACAAGAACATTGTTATATTCAAGTGTCCCGGTTTATATATAAAAATGACCATCATGTCTCTGCCACAGGTTAGCACTTAGCATCCAGGTGCTCTGTACTGACCAACACAACAAACCTGAATTTCTGAGGTAGTCTCGCTTTTTTTCTTGCTCCTACAACTTTATTCTGTAATTTTACTTTAAGTACATTAATAAACCCCCTGTCCCTGAGGTGAATCCTCTCTCACTTTCTCTCAGACTGAAGGCCGGCTCACCTCACGCTGCTAACGCTGCTAACATCCCCGACACTACCATCTTTAACATCACCTTTAATATAGTTTACATCCTACATCCACCACTAATATCAACTTTAAAATACACACTGGTGTTTAAACAGTATTATCCGACTCGGATTGACACCAAACAGACATCACAGAGGCCGATGGAAGAAGATTTAAACGACGAGACAATCGACTTACGTTTCACCCGCCATTATGCCCACGGTAAAAGAGGCTTTCACGCATGCGCATAGACGCCTTATAGGTCCGCACACTTCCGGTTGGGATTAGGTAGACTCTCATAGCGCCTGAATGTTATAATCGAGTGATTTATCACAACAACGTTCATTAAACATTAAAAACTTTGACCAAAAAGTGATAAATAACAGACATAAATATAAAACACACCACACCACATTTAAAGAACAAAATTATTTTAAATTCACATTTTTACACAAAGTTTTTCTGTGTGTACACAACATAGCGAGTTAAACAGCATTAACATTGATTTAAAAACATAAAATAAGAATATATTTGTAAATATTATATATAGTATGCATCATTATTTAGTAGCAGTTCAGGCGAGTTAATGTGAACTTTGAAAATCAGAGCAAGGGATTCTGGGAAATGAAGTTTTTAGACTCCTAGCCTCATATTAGAAAACTATTCTGAAGGAAAAAATATCTTTTAAAAGTTTAAAGAAAAAAACAATACGTATAATAAATAATCAATATAATGACAAACAATGTCAGATTTAAATCTGAGAATTACGTAAAACAATTAAATAAACCTTCCAAAAGCGTTATGAAACGTGTCTGTAAACTTTCTGGGTTGCCAGATTGGAATATAAAAATACTCTAGTAAAAATTAGACTTGATAGATAGATAGATAGATAGATAGATAGATAGATAGATAGATAGATAGATAGATAGATAGATAGATAGATAGATAGATAACTTTATTTTGTCTATTTATTTATCTTCTCCCAAAGAGAAATAGTAAATTTAGTTGTTCATACAAGTTTCGTTTTCCCCAAACACACATTTCTATTTATTTATTTATTTATTTAGTCAAACTAATCCCTGTGGAGTCCTGGAGAACACTGTGTCCTGCATATTTTAGGTTTTTCTATTCTCAGCAATCATTTTAACTAAAAACCTAATTAGCATCCGTTTCTGAGTTTCTGAGTGTTACAGGCTGTGTGTTTGTGCAGGTGAAACACCCCAGTGTACAGGACAGGGGTTTTCCAGGTCCAGTATGACGAGTCTTTGCTCCAGGGTCTGATGAAACCGAAATAGATATTCATTTTAAAGCTACACTTGGTATTTTTTAGATTTGTTCTCTAAGCCACTCATGTTCATGAAGCCCCGCCCCAGGGATTTATGTTAGACCGTAGAGTATGTGTGAGATGACTGACAGAAAGCATATCCAAACGCAAACATATATTTTTTAACCTGTTCTATTTCATATATAAAATTGGGCCTATATTTAAAGGCAACATTATAATTTCATTCAGAACATAAAAGCTGTTCTGTCTCACCACAAATTCTGGCATTCTGGCATGGTGTCAGTGTTTGTCGTCATCATCATAATCATCACCATAATCATCATCATCATCATTATGAAGTGGAGGACAAACTGGAGTCACTGCTACAGGAAGATGTACCTCATCTGGGCCACTAGAAATGACCTCTCACTGTTCAAGAAGGAATAAAAAGATGCTCTGTGATCTTGGCTGTGTAGAGTCGGTATATCCCTGACCCTCTAAAGCCAGCTATCACCAATTAGTGAATGTAATTTAAACATCTAAAAAAATATTGTTTTATGAAAAAATATTTGCTCCACAATCTATGCTCCTACATAAAGTCAGTCATTTTCCCTCTCTGACATACTTTTACATTTAGCTCTCCCACACTTGGAAAATCTGACTGTGGTACTTTTCCTAAAGTGGGACTCTGGATTTGTTAATTTGAATGAAATAAAAAATATATTCTTTTCTTTTTTCACCAAATTATTATATTTTCTTATGGATGAAAAATATATTATAAACACCCCCATCAAAACTGTCTGGACTGTTTTGTTTATAAGAAAATCACACTCTTGATATTAAGTTGATCTAAAGGTTATATTACTGACCTTTGGGTGCCCTCTACACAGAGAGGTTCTTGTTGAAACACACCTCCACCAGAACCTACAGTATGACTGGACATTTACGAAGTGCTGTGATTTTAATGACATGATATATGTGTGATTAATCATTGTTTCATGAGCTGCATGCATCATGGAACTCATAAGGGCATTTCTGTGTGTGTGTGTGTGTGTGTGTATAAAATACTTATGGACCTCATCAGAAAAATCTAAATAAAATCTAAATAAAATTAAATTAAATTAAAATCTAAATGTGTAAAATCTAAATGTTGAGTAAAAGTGATGTTATGAACAGTTATGTGTGGGATTTAATAATCTACTGTAAAATAATCTACTAATGCGCTACTGTCTCAATGTAAACAAACACCTGCACCAATAGATATTAATTAGAAAAGATAAAGTGAATTCAGGGTTTCACCCTTGTTGTAGACATGGTAGACATACGTGGGTTTCAACCTAAAATAATATTTCAGTCTCACTGATTACATTAAAGCTCGTCAGATTATTTTTAGCTTTAACCTTTGAACTGTTTCTACAAACTCTATAACTGTTAATGACGCGTACTAACACTAGTCTGATCTAAAGGTTAAATCTGGCAACCTCTTTCCGTTTATGGGACGGGAACATCTGGGATTCGGGTGACGACATGGTCGTGACGTCATCACCTCTGTCCTGTATTTATGTTAGGAGCAGAACGGCGGGTGTTGAGAAGTTACTGGAGGTGTGTGTGTGTGTGCGCGCGCGAACGGACAGCTGATTTTGTGTTTCTGCCCGTGTGTATCTGTGTGTGTGTGTGTGTGTGTGTGTGTAAGAGAGAGAGAGGGAATAATCAGACCCTCTGCAGCGGCACTCGGGTTCAGATCAGACTTCTTGCTTCGCACTTAGTCGGTACTCAGTCGGTACTCAGTCGGTACTCGGTCGGTACTCGGGTGTAGAGACGATGCACATCGCGGCGGAGTTCTGCCTGGTGTGTGTGAAGGTGCTCTGGTCGTTCGCTGCGGCGGCGGCGCGGTGGCTCGTGAAGCCGCAAGAGAAGCGCGTGCAGGGCCGCGTGTGCGTGATCACCGGCGCCGGAAGTGGCCTGGGCCGCCTGCTCGCGCTGCACTTCGCCCGCAGGGGAGCCACGCTCGCGCTGTGGGACGTGAACCGGACCGCCAACGAGGAGACCGCCGAGCTCGTGCGCGAAGTCTACCGACAGAGCGGCAGCGCGTGCACAGGTGAGTCCTAGACCTGCAGAGCGCGCGCGCGAGGGGGACAGGGGTCAGTGTAGATGAGAGGGATCAGGTCAGGGTCGGTCTGAGTTTAATTCTATAAAATGATCAAAAAACTGGATCTGTCTGTCTGCTGGGACATTTCCTGCTCCAGATTCCTGACACATTTAAAAGAGAGAGAGAGAGATTTATACTTTAATAGTTCAGGCTAAAACTCTCTCTCTCTCTCTCTCTCTCTCTATATATATATATATATATACTGTTTTTATTTTTTTGGTATGTATACTGTAGTTATATTTATCATAACTTTTTGAATTTTATCAGCCTTTAAAAGTTTTTAATTAGTTTTGAAATGTAAATACTACTGAATTCATTAAACTGCAACATTCCAAACTTTAAAAACGTAATAGTCCATTTTACACACGTGACAATGTCTTGATGTCAATATACATTTAATTTCACATTCTCAAATTCAGATCACATGCCTAATATTCAAGATAGAGATTGTCTCTTTAAAATGATCCAAAAACTGGATCCGTCTGTCTTCTGAGAGATTTCTTGGTCCAAATTCCTGAAACATTTAAAAGAGATTTATATTCCAAAAGTTCAGGCTGAAACTCAAGACAACATATAAAAACAAATATTGATAAATATTCAAATAATGATTTTTAGAATTATATCAGCCTTTGGAAAACGTTTATTTTTTTTTTACTGAATTTATTAAATTGAAACATTTGACTTTGAAAAGCAATATCTGATCATGAAAATCTCAGTAGTCCATTTCAAGCTGTGAACACTTGATTTCAATATATATTGAATTTAATATTCTCAAATTCAGACAGAAAAATCACAAGCGTAATATTCAAGATCGAGATTATTTCTCTTAAATGATCAAAAAACTGGATCTCTCTCTGTATACTGGGAAATTTCTTGGTCCAGATTTCTGTAATGAAACTGAAATTAAACGATTTAAAAGAGATTTCTTCTCCAAAAATTCAGCCTGATTCTTACGACAGACTTTTCATGTAGAAAAGACAAAATATAAAGAACACACCAAAGACACAAAAATCAATCAATCAATCACATGATAATGTTTATTAATATATAGCTATTATAATAAAGATAATTTGAAAAATTGTCCTGAAAATCAACAAAATTTAGATATTTAGTGGTGAAAGATTCACAACTAAACAAAAAGTAAACAAAAGTTTCATCCTTAAAATTAAATGCAAAATCCTAAATTAGACTTGTACTTTTTTTTTTTAACATTTCTGGATATTGAAAAGACTTTCATTTTAGTTCTTATTTTTTCTTGATTTTTCTGTTCACAGATGAACACAGATTCCAAAATTTGCAAATTAATGACATTTTACTTTAAAAGTATTTTTTTCTTTTGAAGTTGATCATGAAACGAATTGACAGAAAAGCTTTTTCCTAAATGAACTGTAGAATCTCAGATGAGTTTTGTTTAAAAGAGACCTTAAAGTGCAGATTTCATCCTCGACAATGTAACTTGGTTTTGAAATGTTGCTTGTAATCCAGAAGTTTGTGTGAAATCAGGATTTCTTTATTAAACATTAAATCCAGAGACACCTTTAGAGATTTACAGTTTTGGTATTTTCTTATAGTTTCATTAATTTTGGGGCGATCGTGTATCTCCAGGTTCAGACGACGGCGCTGAGGAGAGTCCCGCGCTCCAGCCTCGAGTTTGCACGTACGTGTGTGACGTGAGTAAGCGTGAGAGTGTGTACGCCACGGCCGAGCAGGTGAGGAGAGAGGTGGGAGACGTGACGTTCCTGGTCAACAACGCCGGCGTGGTCTCGGGACGTCACCTCCTCGAATGTCCCGACGAACTGATCGAGCGGACCATGATGGTCAACTGCCACGCCCACTTCTGGGTCAGTAGGAGCCGTGTCTGTTCTGTTTGTGTGCTTTACATCAGACGCGTGACTTCAGGCAGGGTGTTAACGTGTTTCCTGTGCTTCACAGACCACGAAAGCGTTTCTCCCGAAGATGCTGGAGTTAAATGAGGGACACATCGTGACCGTGGCCAGCTCTCTGGGGCTCTTCACCACCGCCGGGGTCGAGGTGCGTCTTCTGGACTCGTGATTTTAAGTTCTGACGTTAGCTTGCTGTGGTGTTTTTGGCATTTCTGATTCTCTTGCTGCGCCGTTGCAGGATTACTGCGCGAGCAAATTCGGCGCCATCGGCTTCCACGAGTCGCTGAGCCACGAGTTAAAGGCGGCCAACAAAGACGGGATCAAGATGACGCTGGTGTGTCCGTTCCTGGTCGATACGGGGATGTTTAAAGGCTGCGAAATCAGGTGACGTTCAGGTCTTGAGCCATAAACAAGGCTTACTTTTACAATTTATCTCCAAAAACATCTCAAAAAGTAAATGTGTGTCTCTCGTGTAACAAAACAACAAATCAGAGTATACAGCACAATCAACAGCATTAACATGTTAATTATTTGTGTTAATATAGGAAACCGAAAACAGGAAGTGCATGCATCTTGCTATGATTTATGTCATTCTTGCCTATGTTTTGTCCGTTAGGGACGTACAAACTTTTGCACAAAACCGTATATAAGGCCAGAAGAATTCTTGGGAAAAAATTGTGCTTCTTTATCATATTATTTGAAATTAATTAACGGTTTAATACTAAATGTAAAAATATTAAATATTTATAGAATTTTTATTAATTGGTCACATTATTAAAGATGTTATTATAAGATATAAATTACACAATCACATGATGCAATTAGAATAAACTGACAAATAAAGTATTTATAATTTAAGCACATTTCCAGCCTGTGTTCTAAATTGTCTTTGTTAATATTTGTTCTTTCTCTCTGCGCAGGAAGGAGTTCGCCCCGTTCTTCCCGCCGCTGAAGGCCGAGCACTGTGTGGAGCGAGCCATGAGAGCCATACTGACGGATCAGCCCATGGTCTGCACGCCGCGCGCCATGTACGCCGTCACCTTCATGAAAACGTGAGTGTCGTCTGGAAGAGAGGGGAAAAAATACAAGAGATATGCTGAGTAGAAATAATCTCAAATAAATCCACATGGTCATGTGGTGGTGTAGAGGGAGGTGTTATTACATCACAAAATATCAGAACCAATCAGGTCACAATATGCAAATGATGCAGCAGCGCTTTACTGGAGACATGTAAGCAGGGTTTGCATAGTTGTGATTTTTTTGTTTAATTTTAATTGTTTAAAAATGTATACTAGTATCTTGATCTTGAGATTTAAACTCACAAACCTTCCACTTCCTCACGATGTTTCCGTTTTCTCCCCTGCAGGATTTTGCCGTTCGACGCCATCGTGTGCATGTACCGCTTCCTCGGCGCTGATAAATGCATGTACTCCTTCCTGGCTCATCGGAAAGAATCCACCAACAACAACGACCCGAAAATCAGCCTGTAGTCACTCTGACGTCCTCTGATGTCCTCTGACGTCCTCTGATGAACAGGACGAATTACGTCTCGACTGCTCTTGTTTATTTGGAGCAAAAAAAAATAGGAACTGTAACTACACAGAGTTGGACACTAGAGATCTCATTAAGCTGCCTACACACTTCTGTCTTCAAGCCTTCTAGTTTACTCAGCTACAGATTAGATTCGTGCGGATATTATATATTTTTATGTCCTAAGAACTGCATATATTTATATTTATTATTATTTTTTTTAAAAAACAATAAAATCTTACAGGAAAAACATCTGGGTTATTGTTTAAGATCTAATGAGCAGGTGTTGATGCATCATAAAATATAAAAACCAATCAGATTTCAGTATGCAAATGAAGCACATGTACATGTATTGGAGGAGTTTTTTTTCTTCTCATTTTAACTGTAAATAAACTTCAGACACATCACCAGATGTACTGAATTATGGGATGTTGTTCTCTGAGCAGGACACATGATCCAGATGTTTCCATTAAAGCTGTAGTCTAAATCTAACAAACAGCAATACTGTGTGTTCACGCCCTTGTGTGGTTCGGACCTAATGCAGTATGTTACTGTAACAGTGTACAGTATCTTTATTTATATATAATTATTTCTAATTTCTGTTGTGTTTCCTGATTCCACACTGTGACCAAAAGTTTATGCCCCTCTGAAGGCTAAAGCTTTGTTACTTTTTAGACGTTGATCTTTTTTTCTGACAATTTGAAGATTGTATTCTATTTTCAGAGTGCAATATGTTTTACTGTTACATCAATAAATACTTTATCTTAAACAATTAACTCTGTGTTTTTAGCTTCTTTGTAGAAGAAGTACTCAGGAGATCTTTTTTTTTAAGCAATGATAAATGTCTTTGTTTAAGATGCTTCATGAGCGTAATACAGCTGAGTGCAAAAGTTTGTACACCCACATAGTAGTAAAATAGCCATGACTCATGTTGTACAGTTTACCTCGACACTTTTATCCAGACACATCAATCCAAAACCACCAAGATGGTGAAAAAAAAATTTGATTATAATGAAGAAACATCTGTGAAACCAAATGCATGAAATGTTTTATTGCTATAAATTAATGAAGAAGAAGAAGAAGAAGAGGAATGCATTATTTGTCACATGTACATCAAAGCACCATGAAATTCTTTTCTTCCTTTTCTTCTCGTGTCTCAGTGTGTTTATAAGCTGGGCTCAGGGTCAGCCATGGTACAGCGCCCCCTGGAGCAGATCCAGGGTAAGGGCCTTGACCAGGGACTTACCGATGCCAGCTTGGCAGAGCTAATGCTTGAACCGCCGACCTTCTTATCAGTAACTTCAAACTGTTTGTATTTGACGTACAAAGCCTTGACCCTCAACTGAAACAAAACAACCCGAACAAATCCTGATTAATCCTGATTAATCCTCTCTAACAGCAGCAGCTCTGACAGTAACATAGGTTTATATTAAAGTTAATATTTATATTAAAGTCTTCATTCTGATACTGAGTAACTCTGTTACTGTTACCATGGTAACCGCTCCAAACACACGCTAATAATAAATGGATTTAATGCTGAGGAGTTACTGTACGTTTCGAGGTTTCTCTGTAATTTTTAATATTCAATTAGGAATAGTTCCTTTAAAAATAAATACAGAAACATCTTTGCTCAAAGTGTGTGTATTCGCTGGGAGAGTGTGTGTGTGTTCGCTGGGAGAGTGTGTGTGTATTCGCTGGGAGAGTGTGTGTGTGTTCGCTGGGAGAGAGTGTGTGTGTTCGCTGGGAGAGAGTGTGTGTGTTCGCTGGGAGAGTGTGTGTGTTCGCTGGGAGAATGTGTGTACAGTGTGTGATTCAGGTACACTCTTAGATAAAAAGATAAAAGGGTTCTTCAGGAGTTCTTCAGGAGTTCTTCAGGGGGTTCTTTGGATAATTATGGGCTCACGGCCTCCTGAAAGGTTCCTCCTCAGGTTTCTGGGAGACAAACACCAGGCTGATGGTTTCTACATGATGCCTCATCAACTTTTTAAAACCCAATAACACATAAAGAAAAAAATCTTTTAATAAAAAAACTCCTTAAAGAAGACCGAATTGTTGCTTGAAGGTTTATTTTATTAGATTTTATGATTTATTTCATCAGAATGAAGCAGGAGCGTCATGGAGACCAGCCCCGATGGGAGGGAAGAGATTTCCTGATTTCCGAGTCTGTATTTTCTGAAGCGCGCACACACACACATACACACACACACACACACACACTTCCTGTGGAACGCTCCACATGATGAAGATAAGCTTCTCTCCCCGAGTTCTGCTTCGTCTATGACTCACGAGTCCGAGCCGTGTGAATAGGATTCCCTTTTCTCCCTCCAGGAACCAGATGAAGCTCATGCAAACTTACACAGCTGCTCATCTCTGACATTTCACTCCTGCACTGCTTTCATACCAAAGGAATGTGTGTGTGTGTGTGTGTGTGTGTGTCTGTGTGTTACCGCGACCCAGAGGGATTTCCAGTGACTGCGCGAAGAACAAGAATGAGAAGAAATCTGGCTTCCCAAAAATTCAGTGTGTTGTGTGTTGAGTGTATCGCAATCAAACACGTCATCACGTCATTCATTACACTGTAGGTTAGACAGCGACGTCACCAGCGCCCAGACACCAGCAAGAAGGAAAATCAATAAAGTCATACACGAATTTATTAAAATGTAGCTAAAATTACCAAAAAAGAGCATAAAAATCTCTCCGAAAAAACTGACTGTGATGAAACTTGTAACAGCGTGAAACAAACTGTAACAAAACCTGTGAAAGAATCAGTTCTAACTGATATGATATGATAACATGACAGTGTGTAATAATGCTACGTGATAAAATAGTAATAAAATATCTAAATATAATCACAACATTAGTCCTTACAATCCATTTAATAATGAACTAATGAACCCCACTGACCCGCGGGTCTTTATACTGGGGGAAGAAACCGGAATACCCGGAGGAAACCCACAGGCATGTGGAGAACCTGAACACATGCACAGACCGGACGTGAGACTCGAACCCCCAACCCTGGAGGTCAGTAACGTGTAGGTTCTTACTGATGTGTTAAAAAACATCTAATTATTTCTGCTGGTCGGGAAAAATATGAACTGAGTCAGACTGGCGGTTTCTGTTGGTGTCCGTACTGTACACACACCCTGTGATGGTTATTAATGTGTGTTACTGCAGTGTCGACTCTCTCGGACTCCTCAGGGACGACAGCTCGGTTCTGTAACTCAATTATTTACATTTATTCTTAAAAACTTTTTAATATTTGCTTAGTGTAACTCCGAGACTGTGGTTTGGCTCTGGCTGCGGACGTGAGCTCATCTGATTATGAATCTCTTTCTATCTGATATAGCCTCGTCTTTTTTCCTTTTCCTCCGAGCTGATAGTGAACGAGTGACGGAGAGGAAAAAGGAAACTCAGCTCAGGCTGTGATTAGTGTTTCCAGGTGTGTGTGTGTGTGTGATATAATCACAGTGATGATGGGATTCCCCATCTTGGGATCTTCATTCACATGAAGTGTGAAAAGGTTTTCCAGTAACAACATCCTGATGCTTTGGGACGGTCAGGACGGAGGGGGTTTGATCAATAAACCTGCTGGTGAGATTCTCCACTTCTTCCGTCATGAAACTGCGAGGCTTGTTAGTCATGTTTGCATGTTGATATTTCGTCATGTTCTTAACTCACACAATCCTCCTGTAACTCTGTGCTTCAGCTTCATGCCGTCACTCGCTGTTCTTGGCTTTCATTACTGTTCATTATTATGATGATGATTATTATTTTTTGTGATCATGATTCATCTGGGCAGAACAATCGTTTCCCTGAGATTTCCACATCAGCAGTGATGACTAAGAGACGTGACCAGGTGGACCTTTGGCTCGTTCCAGATACTGAATCTGAATTAATAAATGAAAAAGCCGTTGTCTCTGAAATCCCCGGTTTTACTACAAGAGATCAGGAGAGGACGCTCTGACTCACCGCTCGTCACCTTCAACACCAGCCGGAATAATAAACACCCCGGTGTCCGGCTGAATATCTGCAGAGAGGGAAAGAGAATAATAAAAAAAAACATCTGGACTTTAACCTGATGGGAAAAACAAAACACGCCTATTTTTATTTTTTATTTTTGCGTTAGCACTGGTGTCTCACACCTGCAGGGTCCGGGTTCGATGCCCACAGGTTCTCCCCGTGCTTGGCAGGTTTCCTCCAGGTTCTCCGGTTTCCTCCCACAGTCCAAAGACATACAGATTAGACTAATTGGCGTTCACAAATTAGTGTTTCTGTAGTGTGTGTATGTAATGTGTGTAATGTGTGAGTGTGTGTATGTGTGTGTATGATGGATCAGCACCTTGTCCAGCGTGTAGTCTCCTGGGATCGGCCCCAGGTCCCCGTGTGACCCTGAATACAGGATTAAGTTTTATAGACAATAAGTGAGTTACAGAAATATATCATCAGAGTCAGAGCCTCAAGAACTAAATCACTTATTTGTGTAAATTTGTTATTTTGTTTTTAAAAAATGTGCTTTTTACATCAATGATTGTGTTTTATATATATAATTAAAAAAGTAAGTACACCCCTCACATTTCAGCAAACATTTTAGTAAATCTTCTCAACGTGACAATAAAGTAGAAATGAAACTTGGATATATTTTATAGTCGTCAGTGTGCAGTTTGTATAACAGTACAGATTTACTGTCCTTTGAAAATAACTCAACATACAGCCATTATTACAATAAATATCACCATAGCTGGACGAGCGACCATATATGGAAATACTGATCATCATTAACTACATAAAAATGATGAAAATGAAAAGGTTTATTTACACCAACTATTTCAATTAGTGCTGTATAAAGAGATAACGATCTGAGATAAAAAAAAAATTAAGGATATGTCGCTCTGCACCACACAATCCTGAACCATGTGTGTGTTTATTAAGAAAAACATCAAAACAAATAATGACTGAAATGTTCAGAGCTTTAAGAGCTTTATATCAAAATATTATAATAAAAATAAAAACTCTCAGCCAGTGTCACTCAGTGATCCTGAGAGAGAGAGACGGAGAGAGAGAAACAGAGAGAGAGAGAGAGAGACGGAGAGAGAGACAGAGAAAGAGAGATGGAGAGAGAGTCGGAGAGAGAGACAGAGAGAGAGACAGAGAAAGAGAGATGGAGAGAGAGAGGGAGAGAGAAACAGAGAGAGAGGGAGAGAGAGAGAGAGAGACAGAGAGAGAGACGGAGAGAGAGGGAGAGAGAGAGACAGAGAGAGAGACGGAGGGAGAGAAACAGAGAGAGAGAGAGAGACGGAGAGAGAGAGAGAGAGAGAGAGAGACGGAGAGAGAGAAACAGAGAGAGAGAGAGAGAGAGAGAGACGGAGAGAGAGAGAGAGAGAGAGACGGAGAGAGAGAGAGAGAGAGAGAGAGAGAGAGAGAGAGAGAGAGAGAGAGAGAG
>JAOVVB010000023.1:17759153-17774429 GCA_028570985.1 Heterobranchus longifilis | reverse complement strand
CACTCTCTCTCTGCTCTACACAGAAACACTGCTCTGTCGCGATTCTTTTCAAAGGTAAAGTGCAGGTTAATTTGTTTAATTTTTACTTTACAGCAGTGATTCCGTTAATGTGTTTTTAAAAATTAAATTTGGTTTGGAAATATCACTTCCGGAACGAATTATGCTCATAATTCAAGGTTCCACTGTATATATTTGGCAGATGTAAAACATACATGTCTATGTTTTTTGTGTTATTCCATTTTTATTTTATTATTATTATTATTATTATTATAATAACACCTCAAGGAGCAACATGTTTGTGCACTTTCTAAAGATTTTAGTTTTGAATAAAGGGTTGGAAATTAATGATTTTCGCGGTTTTTGTTTTTCATCCTATTAATCGAAAAAAATAATCGACAGACTAATCGATTATTAAAATAATCGTTAGTTGCAGCCACACATAATACTGTATAAACTTTTAGTCCTGTAGAGAGAACACAAAGCGACCGTAGAGGAAAACAACACGGCTTGTGGCGGTGAATTATTACCGTATTTACTCTACAGTACTGATACCAAAGAAAACGTCCCTGCATGAGTTACAGTACGTATAGACGGGAAACATCTGTATTTATATTCTAGACGTGCGGGAGACTCAGCAGTACAGTACACGGGTTCACCTTTACACTGTGTTTTATTAGGGTGATGTAATAATGAGTGGAAATGAAAAGTTTTTGAGAAGATATTTAGGGTTTAAACTATAAAAAACATTTTGAGTGTGTACAGTTCTCTGTGCTGAGGAGGAACACGTGGTTCAGTGCAGTCTGACGCCATGTTTGTGTGTGTGTGTCTAAGAGTGTGTGTGTGTGCGCATGCGACTCACCAGGACCGCTCAGCATGGCTTTGATGGTTCCTGATGTTAGAGCGTGTTCTCTCTTCACGATGAACTCGTGACCGTCTGAGGAGATCAGTTTCACGTACATGGCGTCTGGGCCTTCACAGCCACCGTACGTCTTCTCTTCACAGTCTGGAAAACATTCACAGAGAGAGAGAGGGGGGAAGCGTCTCAGTCACCGTCTCAGCCTCGAGGTCAATGTTTACCTGCGACAGCACGTCACCAAGAGACTCTCACACAATCAGGGCTCTATGGTTTTATTTATTTAAAAGTTCTCCCTGAGGTCACTGTAGCTATAGAGTCGCTCCCTCATCAGCCTCTCTTGAGCCGTTACTATAGAAACGATAAGAGGGTGTGTATTCCAGCGCTACAGACCTCTCACACAACAGAGGTTTTTAATCGTGTTTCCTTTGTGTGCGTGTATGAAAGAATGGAGATTGATCTCTTACCCATGATCTGTTCTGTTCTTCTTCTTCTTCTGCAAAACACAAACAGAAGAATAAAAGACATTAATGAGCAAAAGAATAAAAATGACAAAGAAAAGCATTCCTAAAAACACAACACATGAAAACTGTTTCCTTAACTTTATTTTGTTTCCTGTAAAACTTCTGTTATCATTTCTCTAACACGTTACCTGATTAGACCCGTAAAATGCCAACACGGACATAGATTTATTTATTTATCCACGCATACAGCGGAACCACGGCATGAGAATTATGCCTTAAGAAGGCAAAAATTTGTATTGTGAAACAAACTTTTCGGTAAAAATAATGTAAGTGCAGATAATCCATTCCAGCAGCCCAAAAATATAATTAATATTGCAAAAAAACAAAACTATTCATTCTTGTCTTTCCACTGATGCAAACGAGTTCTTTTCGGCTCGCGGAGACACACACACACGACTGAGTTCTGTCTCATTCCGAGGAGAACTCACAAAATTTCAGTTCTTTAGGCAAAAATTTTAAGGGAGGGCATTCGCATACTAAAGTTGACTGTTCTTTAGTAACTGTATGCAACAATGGCCCTCGTGAAGAAAAAAAAAAAGGTTAAAAAGGCTGGAGCAGTGCGGGAGATGAATCTGTTTAACGACAACACAACGTCACTTTTCCACGAGCCTTCGGCATGGCAGACGAGAGACCCACTGTAGCACTGAGCCACAGGGCCAGGATTTTTCTTCCTCCCCCTCACTGCTTTCACACTTTCTCATTCTACTTCTTTGTTTCTGATTTATTTTCTCTCCCGAACTCCTTTCTTTTCCCATCTTTTTACTTTAAAAAAAAAAAAATATTAGTTTAACAGATTTAATAAACAGTTTGCACCTGATAAAACAAAACATTCCTGTTCCAGAATTACTAAATGCTTCTTCAGCTCTGACTCCACTCATCTCTCATATTTTATTTCCCTTTTTTTTTTTACTTTAACTCTCTTCTATTTACCAACATATTTACCTGTTTCACATTTTTTAAAATTTACCATCACACTTTTACTTCCTGCACACATTTTTCTCATCTTCCTTATCATTTACTCTCTTTTACCATTTCCTGTCATCTTTAGATTGTTATTATCTTTTTTAAAGAGCAAAAAACCTCAATTCTTCCAGCCTTTCCCCCTCCTCAATTTCTCCTCTCGCTCATTCTTGCCTTAATTATTTGTCGTCTCTCTTTTATTTTTAGCCATCAATCTCTTCCTTATTCTTCATTTCTACCCTTTCCTTCCCCTCTTTATCCTGTGTCATGCTCCCCTCAGTTATTATTTTTGTTCTTACTTTAGTCACATTCCTCTCACCCCCACACCAGTACTTCTCTCTCTCTCTCTCTCTCTCGTATCCCTTCATCATGTCGCGCGCTGTTTTCTTCCTTCAGGAAATGTAAATATAACGAAACACGGCTAATCAGCGTTAGCCGTTAGCTTGTAGCTAACACGGGGCAGAGCGCAGAGCTGACTCACGGTAAAAAAAAAAAAGAAAGAAGAGTCCGTGAAAATGAACGCGGGTCTGAATTCTAATGAAATATTACACAACATATAAAATATATAAAGTGATAAAGCTGTGTTTACCTCGTGAGAAACGAAACCTGCCTTATTTAGCAGGAAAACACTAAACTGCCGACTTCCTCCCCCAACCGGAAGCGTCCGTCTTCTTCTTTTGTAGAATTTATTTCCGGTGAGAACGCTACGAATGAAAAAGATACACATATTTATTTATTTATTTATTTTTACCTAAATGCATATGCCACTATAATGTATTATTAAAAAAGAATGTATTTTTTATTTTTTTTTTATTATAATTCTGATAACAGTGTCCCGCTGGTAAAGTACTTCCGGGTTAAACATGGCGGCTCTGCAGTAATCCGAACAGGCTGAATGATAATAATAATAATAAAAATAATAACGCTTCAATTAAAAAAAATGTTTCATTTAAATGTAATAACGGGGTGTAGAATTATTTCGAGAAATCCGCAGATATTAAGACACCTCCACCGAGGCAGTGTTTATCTCCTCAGCAGCTCGTCTTCTGCTCTGAACAGAAACAAACCTCAGTTAGTGCAGAGGACGCGCGTGACCTCCATCACTCAGGTACACAGATTAAACACAAAACTACTACATGCTAATAAATACCTTCACTGAGGCGGGGCGGGGGTTATTATATTCATGATATTTCAATGCTTTAACTAATTGGTATTCTTGTGCAGACTTGAAATATTTCTGAAAACAGGCTGTTGCACACACTCCTCTATGATGTCAGAACTACAAAAGTCACGTGAGCTGCTAATTTTAGAGGTTTCTTTTTATTTGAATCAAAGCTTGTTTTAGTGGTTATAAGGCAAAATATACAGCAGGATTACAGCGGTGTCTCTGCATACAAATTTAATCGTTTTTAAAGGTTCTTAAGGTAACTCTTCGTATTGTGAAACGCATTTCTCCATAATAAATAATGTAAATGCAGGTAATCCATCTCAGCCGCCCAAAAATATTACCAATATTACCAACACTATAATCATTGGGCACATGCTATTAAAGGGGAAATACCAGTACCATTAATATAGTTGCAAGCAACGATGAGCGGGCCCAAGCACCCTGCACCATCACCACCCGGGCGCACCAGAAAGACTGCGGGCACAGTGGGCACATGCCTTTAAATGGGACATACCATTGGCATCATGACAAAATTTAAGATAAGGGGAAATGTTATGTTCAGACCTCCAAAAAGCCCCAGATGCTGGAAAAAAAAGCATCACAAAGTTATTAACCATTTTTCAGCATAAGTTTAAGGCATCGTCACGGCTGACCCGTTTGAGAAATCTAAAATCCTTCTACAACTGTGCATCCTTAATGTCTTGAGATCACGTAGGCCCGGTTAGGTCACAATCGTATTAATCCCCTCGGAAGAGTGTATCAAAATCCAAAGGGTGCGTTTTGCAAACGACCCAAAATAACTGATTTCCTGCTGAGTTGATCTCATGATATGCAAGTTGTTAAGCTCAATGAGCTCTAAATTTGCACCTGGTTTTGAGTGCATAAGTGCAAGTGTGTATGAGCTATGCTGCAAAATCTCATGTGAATACCCCGGGCGTGGCTCTCAGGCATCCTAAGGGCAGCAGTTTCCAAACTGTCTGCCAATTTTCATGAGTTTTGGAGCATGTTAAGACCCTCAAAACGCCCCAAAAATAATATTCTTAGGAAAACAATAGAGCCCTTCACACACTATGACGACATAGGGCTGATGTCACAGTGCTTTGGGCCCTATTGATATAATTTTGGAATAGAGGGAATTTAATGTTAAGATGACCAAAAAACACTGGATGCTGGAAAAAAGAATCAAACTTTGTCACTCACAAAGTTATTCGCCGTTTTCTGGCATATGTTTATGGCATCGTCACGCCTGAACCGCTCGAGATATTAAAAACCCCTCCTCAATTTCGCATCCATGAGAACATACCTAACCCTAGGCCCAGTTTAGTGGCGAACGTATAAATCCCCTAGGAGGAATCAAATACTGTTGGGTGCATTTGGCAAATAATCTCAAAAACCTGACGTCCTGTTGAGCCCATGATATGCAGTGCGAAAGTTGTTCAGCTCACTGAGCTCTAAATGTGTTCCAGGTTTTAAATGCGTACTGTGTGCTGATTCTCATGACTTTTTGCACATGTTAAGACCCACAAAAAGCTCCGTATGCATAAAAAGAAAATATATTCCTTAGAATTAAATTCTAATTTATTTCTTGTACATAGTGTACATTTTACAGCGTTTTACAAATTTTCTATATTTGTATTTTTTTATCATATTCTTATTTCATATATTTATTTGAATATTATTTTTGGTCATGGGCGGTCATACAAGCATTTCACTTTATATCATACTGCGTATGTGACAAATAGATTAAGAATTTTATATGAATTTAGAAGAACAAGAAGGCCCCTCACACACTATGATGTCATAGGGCCGATATCCTAGTGCTTGGGCCCTAAATACAACAGAATTACAGCAGAACCTCAGCTTACGAATTTAATCTGTTCCCGGAGGTGAGTTCTTATTGTGAAACACATTGTCCCATAGGAAATAATGTAAATGCAGATAATCTGTTCCAGCCACCAAAAAATATTACCAATATTTCCAACACTATAATCATATTTTTGCCTATTAAAACGATCAAAACATTTAGAAAAGACATTTAAGTGAAGTAAAATATGAAACCTCATTTAACCTTAATTTTATGATTCCTCTCGGCACCGACTGCTTTAAAAACCAAACTGAAAGCGGCTCCCTTTTCTTCTTGCTTCTGTCCTTCACTAAATCACTTAAAAAAAAAAAAAATTTGCTTGGCTTTCCACTTACGTGAACAAGTTCCCAAGTTTGAGACGTTCCTGTGCCGAGGTACCACTGTATATTTATATGAAGTGTGAATGTCACAGTATTTACTTTCTCCATCAAGGCTGCTCAATTAATTCTGTAACAATCGAGATTGCGATACGGACCTGTCGTGCCTATCGTTACCTGCCGCCTGCGAGCTACAGATTACCTGTGAATGGGGTGTGCGGTCGGCTCGCCGCCTCTCCTCACGCTGTTCCAATGTTTCGGCAGCCCCCACTCCTGAGGCAGGTAGCTCGGTGATTAAGGCATTAGTACGGATCGGAAGGTGCGAGGTTCAATCCTCACCCTCACCACCACCACGGTGTCACTGTTGGGCCCCTGAACGAGGCCCCTAATCCTCAACAATCCTCAAATGTAGGTCGCTCTGATCGAGGGCGTCTGCATATAATGTGGATGGACGGCGTGTGTGTGTGTGTGTGCTCTCGCTGTAAACACGTCGCAGTCTGATTTAGGGTTTCTGTAGCTGTGAGCTCAGCCTGACATAACCTTCGCTTCAGTGACTGTGACTGTGACCCGCTCACACACTCACACTGACTAGTAAAGGTCGGTGACGATGCCGCCGCCTACTGTGACATTCAGTAAGCCACGCCTGTGACACGCCCATGATGGAACTCCCTGAAAACACAGAGAATTTCTGTTTAATTAAAAAATCATAAATGTATGTAGTTTAATAATTTAATAGTTTATTTATTTGTTTTTAATACTTTTGAGGTGATGAATGAATTTTGGCACACTCGTGTGCTGTTGTTTGCTGTTAGCTTCAATAAATATGATTGAATACAAAATGATGCGTTTAATAGCTAAATATCACCGTTTAAGTCACAATATGTGTCAAAATGTCACAATTTCTTTTTAACTCATACTTGGTAACAATTTCCCTGCTATGCAGGGTTGTGTTGTATTTCTAATTAAACCTTTAAAGATTGCCAGTGACCGTGCATGGCTCACAAACATTTATATTACACGTGTAAGAATGTGTGTTAAAATTAAGGGAAGTAAAATAAATTCACTATGGCAAATACAACGTGTTGTATAAAACACTGAAATAACTGAACACAGACCAGGCTTATCTCATGTACACGCCCATGTTTGGCAGCCGCTAATAAATATTAATGAGTATGCAAATGAAGGGGTCACATGACAAGATGTCAAAACAAACCCAAACTTTTTTTTTTTTATATATAGATGTGCAAGACCAAGACAACACTTATATCACTCGTCATTTTTATGACTATTATTCTCATTTATTGTTTACTTGTGTGTCGTCTTAATCAATCTTAAAAACTGACTTTTGATTTTCATAAAAATGAAACACTGAAAATTAGGAAAGGGAATCGGCAGTTACGATATCATCACGATGCCTCTGTGCCAATTTGATTACAATCCTATAAGAATCATGATTTTATAAATATTCAGATCCGATATTATGTATTCCCCTGATTTTGTTACAATTTTTAAATTTAGGCTACAGTGTGACGATCCACAAATCAACACGCAAAAGAATCATGATTCATAACTCATGTGAACTGTAGATCATAACTGTATTGATTTTTCCCCCTCCATCTGTACTGAAAATGGGAATTAAAAAATGTAATAAATATAAATAAATATAAATATTTTGGAGGTAAAAATTTAATTATTTTAACAAGTAGAAAACCATAATCAAATCAGATCCTTCAGAATAATAAAAAAAACCTTTTTCTCAGCACAAAATTATTGGAGCACAAATTACTTAGAATATCTGTTATAAAAAATGAATTCCTGATATAAGTGGGTTTTGTCCTCCATATCGTTCTCTCTCAGTCTGCCTCCTCTGAGAACGACACTGTGTCTTCAAATGTGTCCAAAACGGTGAACTTTTAATGGCAGCTGTTTTATACTACAGTGTAGAAAACCATAAAAATCTAATCGGATCCTTCCAGAATGTGTCAGTATTTAAAAAAATAGAAGAGAAAAAGTTTTTCCTGTTTTGCAGGTTGGTGGGTTTTCTGTTTTTTCAACTGATAAGCAACAAAAAACACAAAACTATTGGGAAAAACATTTAAAACATTTACAACAGACGTGTTTAACCAGGAAAGGACGTGTTAATCACGTAAAACAACAGGTGTGAAAAGTAAGCTACCTGTGTCAGACGTCTAGGTTGCGGATCAACATCTAAATGTTCACTTAAAATCCTTCTGATTCATTTTTTTACGTTTTATAATATTTGAACTTTCTGTCTTTGTGTTTTCTTCCTCAGATTCGACCCTTCGCTCCCGCGCGGTGTTTTTCCTCACAACCGGGCAGCTCTGAGGACGGGGTTCTGATCTACAACGGCAACCTGGGCAGGGCCGTGCTCGGCAAGTCACCTACTCACTCTAATTCCAAAATCATTTAACGATTTTAATCACCATCACTTTCTTTCCTCTGTTTCCACCTTAGAATATTGTTTTAGTTGCTAAAGTGTTTTTGTATTATTAGAATATTAAAGTGTTTTGCTCTAATTGCTGTTTAATTTATTATAATTTTATTCCTTTTTTTTTATTATTACATCCAGTGTGGTTTTTTTTTTTTTGCTACACATTGCGGTACCTGTTATAGGAAAGAAAAAACTAAAAACAGGTACAAGATGCATCATGAAAGTTATATCACAATAAAACAATATTTTTTTATAAAGTTATTGAGTCAAAAGAAACATTATAAAATAAACTTTTATATTTATAAACATACGCACATGTATATAGTACGGCAGCATAATTTGATTTTAAAAAAATCACAGTGTGATAATTTAGACACTTAATGTGATTTTAACTGCAATATTTAACTGTTAAATGTACCGTATTTAAACATATTTATTAACAGCACCTAATCTTTGTCAATATTTATTTATCACCTCAAAACCTGATTAATCATCAGAATCTGGCACTAGATTTATCTGATTTTTGTTAGTAACCCAGTGGACTTTTATACTAAGTATTAGCTTTTTAATGTCATAAAAAAATTTTATGTACAAAAAATATCAAGCAATTATAAAATAAAGAAACAAACAATTATTGATGAACTCCTGACATCTTGTTATTAGTAGTTTTAACTATTGGTTGTTTGCAGGCTGCCTGTGATTGGTTGAAATCTGTGTTACTGGGGTGACATCATACTCGTGTTTGATTTGCAGGTGTGAAGTTTTTCTCGTACTCCAGCAGCGTGTTCAGTTTGTGCGTCATGCCCCTCATCTTCATGAGGACGGGCCTCGGTATGAGCAGCCTCGTGATGAAGGTGGCGTTCTGCGGTTTCATCGGCTTCTTCACGTTCCTGACGCCGGTCCTGCTGCATCTCATCACCAAAGGCTACGTGGTGCGCTTGTATCACAACAAAGAGACGGACGTGTACACGGCCGTCACGTACAGCGCGCTGCTGGTGGAGAAGAAGACCAGGTTTCATCAGAGCGACGTGAAGGTCCCAGACGTGAGCCGCATGTTCACGAGTTTCTACACCAAGAAGACGTCGATGCTCGTGAACCCCATGCTGTTCGACCTGCCGCACGACTACAATCACCTCATGGGCTACGATCGGCCTTTCTCCTTCGACCCGGATGACCTTAAATAAACCTGATGAAAATAAGCTGTTTTTCTCTTCATTTTAAAGTTTTATTTAAAGGACTACACTAGCTGGAATAAAAATGTAAGAAAAAAATATATATATGATTTTGCATTTTATTGAAGAAGGAATTGCTTGGGATATCTGGTATAAAAATGATTCTTTGATATAGGTGAGCTTTGTCCTCCATATCGTTCTTTCTGAGCGATCACATTGCCTTCTCTGAGAAGGTCTGAGAAGCTCCTTCCAATTCGTCCAAAACAATGAACTTTAGATGACAACTGTTTTCATAATAAACCGTTTTTTAAATTATGATACATTTCACAGTATCTTCTGAATGGAGGAAGATCTTTCTGAAGATTCAGAGGCCTTCTAATTAGAAGATTATGAACATGAATTTCTCTCACAACCCGTCAGATTAGTTTATGCTAACTAAAATTTTTGCGATCTAAAAAGCTACTATTAAACACTCTTAAATCCTCTAAAATATCCTGTATGCTAGCTAGCATCGAGAAATAATAATTAAAAAATTAGCAATCTTAATAATGTTAGCATTGAGAATTAACATAATGAATATGACTTAATTTCTTTCAGAAATCCTGTCAGATAAGCTAGTTATGTGGCAAGTTAGCATTAGCATAAAACAGTTTTTAGTTTATATGAGCTAGCTAGCTAGCAAGCACAGCTATATTTCATGTTAGCTGACTGAATAGTGTTCTCACTGAAGTTTTTTTTTTTTTTTTAATGAATCTTAGAAAACCTGTCAGGTTATGTTAGCTATCTTAGCTAGCTAGTTCCCAATAAAGACTGTACACATTTCTGAACAGGACTGAATGGTCCTCTCAGTAAACCTCAGTTAATATGTGTTAGCCAGTATAACTAGCTAGCTAGCATAGCAAAGCCGCTTTCAGAAACCATTAGCTTAGCTTAAGTTAGCTAGCTAGGGTGAACAATGAGAATAATGAATAAATATACAGTAAATATTATACTTTTTGGTTATCTGATGTTAGCCAGGGCTTAAAAATAGATTGTAAACCTTTAATGAATGTAACATACTTTATATAAAATTCTTCCCACACACGTTACCTAGCTCTCTACTGTTAGTTTAAAAATGATAAACACTTAAACAAATTAATTAATAATCATTAAGATCCTATGAAAAAACCCTGTTGTTAGCTTTTGTTAGCTAACCTCATACTGTTCTCAGTGGAAATGATTCATATTTAAGGACATTTTCATCAATAATCCTGTCATGCTAGCCTGTGGTAACAACTAAATGTGTGACTTTATTGAACCGCAAGTAAAAGTAGGTATAAATATCCAACAAATTCTCTAATTCTGAATTTCCTTAAAATGAGTGTTTGTTCATGGTTATGGTTGTTCTTGTTTCCGCGGTGGTGTAGTGGTTAGCACTGTGGCCTCGCACTTCCAGGTTCCGGGTTCGATTCCCTCCTCTGGGTCTGTGTACATGTAGTTTGCATGTTCTCCCTGTGCTTGGTGGGTTTCCTCCAGGTGTTCTGGTTTCCAAAGATATGCAGATTAGGCTAACTGATGTTCCCAAATTGCCCCGTAGTGTGTGAATGTCCTGTGATGGATTGGCACCCTGTCCAGGGTGTACCCCGCCTTCTGTCCTAAGTCTCCTGGGATAGGCTCCAGGCCCCCCTGTATACAGGATAAAGTGGTATGGATATGTATATATGTTCGTGTTTCTTACAGCACTCAGTCAGCGTACAGCCTCTCCCAAAATAAAGGATGTAGCCACGCAGATCTTTACAAACACATTTATTTTTGTGTGTTTGAAACAATCCAGTCACTATCTTTAAAGATAATCGTACAATAAATATTAACTAGTGTTGCACTGCCACAAATCTACAAACTGAGCTTCAGGAAAAAAAAAAAACACCAGCGTGAGAGTAAATGCAGAAAAGACAGCGTTCAGTTTGTCATGTACACTTTACATTGTGCAGGTTAAATATACATTACAGGAATTTTTCGTTCACACAGAATGATTCTTGCATTGTAAATACGAGAACTAACACGTGATTATGAGTGGAGCGTCTGCATTTCCTCCATCGATGCAATGAATACGTGAGACGTGAGCAGTTTCTAACGAGGAACGAAACCATGACATTAGTGCTTTTCAAGTTATATAAAACCTGAGAACTCAATTGTACTTGCATATTTTACTCTATAAAAATTAGACTTTTTTATATGTACAGACTGATACGAAGAAAGCCAAATACCGTAACGCCTTCTCATAAATATTTATGACAAGGCACGCATAATTCTTCATAAATACTCGGAGCAGGAGTTATTTGTCCTGCTATTATTATTATTTCTTACAAAATCACTTGTTAGGAGAGAGAATAATTCATTTGAGCTGTAATGTTTTTCGCAGACTACCAGTCAAGTATATACAGGTAAAATAAAGACCAACCCTCACGCACTGGTCATTCAGACATGTATCTTTTAGGATTATGGAGAAGCCAGGTTCTGTGCTATGGCAGTCGTTTACCATTAAAAAGGATAAAGTGCTGTTTTTGTTTATCCAGCAGGAGGCGCTGCTTTGTCCATCACTACATAAGTGATACAGATGTTTCATAAAAGGCAAGACATCTTACAGCAAGTTTTGTCCACAGTGTTAAAAATGTGCTGGACATCTGGTATAACACGTGCATGCATCGTTTCCACTGAATAAATGCGCTGAAGGGATGAAGACTAGCATGCTGTTCAGGAGCTGAATATTTTGTATATATTTTGCTTCTGTTCTTTTTTTGGTTTTGTACCGTATATTTATTGTGCCTTATTTGAGTGTCAAAATACTGACACACAAGCTTAGCAAACAGGACATCACCTCATGAAGGCATATTTGAGAACAATTTAATGCTTGTCATCGTATTAACTAATTTGCATACACTGTTTTTTACGGTCACTATCAGTGAATAGAATCAGTCAAACCAAACTAAACTAAACAAAATTGGATGGTTCGTGCCTGGTGCATTATGTCATCACTTATTGGGTGGAGACTTGTCCGGAGCTCAGGCTCGGCAGTCATTCTGCTCAGTCCGGAGCAGATCTGGAGGACACCAGTACAGTTCTCAGACTCTCTGATCCAAACATTGTCCATTGTTCCTCTCCAGGAATGCAGTTCCATCAACCTTAGGTTTGCTGTCATGCAAAGCTAACAAATAGTCTCTTTGCAATATCAGAGAGTCCGTGTGCCTTTTCCAGGCCATTTATCTTTTATGTTTTAATGACCCGATTTACAGTCTGTCCATTGGTATCTAAACTGCCTCGCTTAGCATCACATGCTGGATTCGCATGGTGGCGAGACGTTCCCATCTCCAGGCGATTTGAGAATGTCTGGTGAAAGAAGGTGATTGACAACCTTCTGTCCACTTTGACAGCTGTCTGAAGCGTCCTCATTGCCAGGGGAACAATTCAGCACAATTTTAGGTGAAGCAGGAGAAACCATCGGCTTGTCAAAGTGATTCTTCCCTCTTTGGCTCTCACTAGAGGATGGAGTGAAAACTGGAGAACTCATTGCTCCTTCAGGTTCCAAACCCCTTCCTGGGGTATTGGGACTTTGCTGAGAATGTGGTGTTAGTGGTATCGTTTCGTCTGTGACCACCAAATGCAAGCTGGGTGATGCCTCATCTCCAGACTCTACGAAATTGACATGGAGATCCTTGGCATGTCTTTTCGGAGATCCTGTTACACTTTCGCTGCTCATATCAAAGCTTTTGTTCTCCTCCCCTTGAGATCGGGCGCTGCCCTCTGGTTTGTACTGGACAAACTCATAGAGTCCCTCCTTGATGATGGTGGGCTGCTTTGACTTTTCATTTTCCTTGGTATTTAGGGAGGTGATCTGGGTCAGGTCTAAAGGAGGAGGAGCGCGAGGGTGTCTCATCTGCATCAGGTTGGGGATCAGAGCTGTTTTCTCCACTTCACTGATGTCTGTGGAGCAACTTGCAAAGCTGTCAATGCTCGATATGCTTCTGATCTCAGTAACAGGGCGATCTTTTATCGATGGGTCAGACTGAACCACCTTCATCTCCAGACTCTCCTCCCTGCCAATTCTGCAGCCTTCTTTTGGAGCCATTGCCATTTGGTTATACATTTGCTCCAGAGATTTTGGGTTTAACCGTTGTGGACTGGAGCACGGCTTGAGAAATTTCTCTGGAGACCTTGACTGCATCACTTCCTGATATTTAGGGTCATAGGATTTGGTGGCAGTGCATGGGCTTTTCTGATACGTCCATCGACTTGGAGAAAGGTGGTTGTCCGAAGGCTTGTCCTCATTCTTCTCAATCACAACGTCCACAAATTCCATGTTGCGCACAAAGGAATCCTTCATGTTCATTGATACAATACTACCATTTCGCCTTGCCCTTTCCAAAGCTTCTCTACGCTTGATGGCTTTCTCCTGCCTCTTCTGTTCTTTGTAGAACTCGGAGAAGTTATTCACAATGATGGGGATGGGCAAGGCGATCACCAGAACACCGGCGATACAACAAAGACCACCGACAATTTTACCCAAAAGTGTTTGTGGATAGATATCTCCGTAACCCACCGTCGTCATTGTAATGGTGGCCCACCAGAAGGATGCTGGAATGCTGGTAAATTTGGTGGCGTCTTCATCTTTCTCAGCAAAGAACACCAGACTGGAGAAGATCATGATTCCCATTGCTAAGAACAAGATCAACAAGCCCAGTTCATTATAGCTCCTCCTGAGTGTGAAGCCCAGTGACTGAAGGCCTGTGGAATGTCTGGCTAGTTTCAGGATCCTGAGTATTCTCATGATGCGGAATATCTGGACCACCCTGCGTACGTTCTGGAATTGGAGAACGCTCTTATTGGACTCAGTGAGGAAAATGGTGATGTAGTAGGGAAGTATGGCCAAGAGGTCGATGACATTCAGCGGGCCTTTAAAAAACTTCCACTTGTTGGGCGAAGATAAAAAGCGCAGAAGGTATTCCATGGTGAACCATGCTATGCACACAGCTTCCACATGGGCCAGGTTAGGGTTGTCATTCAACTGTCCGAACTCATCCATTACTTGTAAATCAGGTAAGGTGTTCAGCGACAGGGCGATGGTGGACAGGATGATGAACAGGATGGAAACTATTGCCAGAATCTGAAAAGAGAAGGAAGGACAAGGAGGTTAAGATAATCAAGGTCGCTACACAAAAATTTCACACTATAAACTTGCATCATTAAATTTATGTTTAGACACCTTGTGACCCCGTGCTTTAAACCATTAAATGCTGAAAGGACTGTGCCAATGTTCTAGATTTAGGATTGCCAGGAAGGGATCTTTCAAAACATCTCATCATGGGCCTTGACCTTAAACTGATATAATCCTGGTTATGGATTCTGCCTAACTTTCCAAAGCCATGAAGCATACATAGTCTATTGCTATTAACATTCTGTAAGTGTAAAGTGCTGTACACTCATCACACAGACCCTTACTCCAAATATTATAGATAATAATGTTGAATTCTCAGTTGTTTCTAAAACTTTGCTGAACAAGTTCTACTCTCCTATGTTTGTTTTTTTCCCCCTTAAATATCACACTGATCACAGTGGCATGGTGGGGTTAGCACTGTTGGTTGTGGTTCTAATCTCGCCTGTGCTGTGTGTGTGCGTGGAGTTTGCATGTTCTCCCCATGCATGGGGGTTTCCTCCAGGTACTCTGGTTTCGTCCGACAGTCCAAAAACATGCTCTGTAATTTGATGGACATTTTCAATTTTCCCATAGTGTATGATTGGGTGTGTGAAAGTGTGTGTGTGATTGCATATTGTGATAAAGTGGCACCCCGTCCAGGGTGAGTGCTATGGACAGTGGATCACACTAAATCACAGTTGACTTTCTGAATGTAGTCTCAGATTTTTAATCCTCTTTCCATCTTGATCCAGTAGGGCACTGGTGGCTCAGTGGTAGGTGTTTCGCCTGCCATGCG
>JAOVVB010000023.1:17679221-17692549 GCA_028570985.1 Heterobranchus longifilis | reverse complement strand
GCGAGACAAAAGCGAACCTGGCGATGACAGATGACACATCTACACAGATCCTCGCCTAATCCCCAACTTCTTTCCATCACTTTCCTTTTATCCTCGGCGTGTAGAGCTGCAGGCCTTTTCCCAGCGATGGGACGAGCTTTCGTCTGCCTTCGCTGTGAATAACGCAAGACGGATCACTCGCGCCAGGGAGCTTCTTGTCGATGCTAATCCCGGGCCTGCAAATGAGTTATAATAACCTGAGTGCAAAGATTTGCACCTTAATCCTGATTCATGAGGATGCGCAGGTTGGGGCGGCGTCGGTACGGTTAACCGTGAGACATGCCGCGGGGCAAAAATGAAATGTACACACTTTACCTCACACCTTACCGCGGAATGCCAGTGCTAATCCACGCTAGCTCCTGAACTTTGCTCTAGGTTCTGTAATACATAGCGCTAATAATATATAGTAAAAGCTTACAGCGATCAGATTAGCATGTGTAACTCATCCCAGAGTGTGTGTCTCCTTAATCACAACCTACGTCAGAGTCATATCAGGGGGGCGTGGCTTAATGTCTGAAGGCGGAGCTGTGCATTAGAAATGATTTAGATGAGAAAAACAAGTATGTCCTTGTAAGTAACGCGGATTACTGTCTAATGATAGACAGATATGCTTTTTTTTTTTTTTTTACAAAACAGTCCAGTTTCACCTTCTTTTTTATTCTTGATTTTTATTCTGCATTGTTTCCTTATTATTATTATTTTTACCAAAGACATCTTATTTTTATTCATGAACAAAAGTTGCAAAAATTTTTTTTTTCAATTGTCTTTACAATCGCCATAGCAACGAGTCACCAATTGTAAATGCAACAACCGAACCATAAATATTGGCACCTTTGCAAACTGCAGACTTTACACCTGTATTTCCGTCTCGAGACCCTAAGCATTATTTCTTTTTACTTCTTCTGTAAAGCCCTTCTCCTGCACAAGTTGACCCGCAGTCATGTGACACTTCCTGGGTGTCACGCGCCTCGTTACGAGCCACACGAGATGAGTGATGGAACGACTTAAACGACACGGAAAAAGACAGCGTTACTGTCGTTAATTATCCACAGCCATAAAAACTTAACTATTTCTCACAGTGATAAAAGCCAATCAGGATAATCAGAATGAATCACGTCTCCCCCGGAGGACACGTGAGACGCGTCGATCTCAGGACAAAGCTCCTGCTTCAGTGTATTGAGCGAAAGCATCATGTGATGTATTTACGGTAGCGTTGTGTAGAAGATGACGGTCTTGTTTCTGCGGCGGCGTAACGACGGCACCAGGAGCTGATGCAAGGACTTCGGTGGCGTCTCAAAGGACACCGGGCGCTAATGGGCTGTAAATAACGCCAGCGCTCATCTCATCATGATTACAGAGACCGCAGACGACGGAGATGGAAGGAATCTCAGGATAATTACGCGTCCAGATTCATGATTTCAGATTGCAAAGTTTGGATTGAAAGAGTTTTGGGAATTCAATTTAAATAATAAATTTCAATAAAAGTTTTTTTTTTTTTTTTTTTTTACTTCATTTACTAAGTGCTGCATTACCTCACGCTCCAGTCGCAACGGCGATGGATTTTCGATAAATCTCCGAGCACTCAGAATGATGGAGCGCTCCACATATCACGAAAATACGACGCCACTTATTAGCACCTGACAACTTATTGACCGCACGGCACTGATTCATATTTTACTGCCAGAAATGCCCACTGCTTGGCACCGCTTGTCCGAACGTCTGTGTGTGTGTGTGTGTGTGTGTGTGTGGAATAAACACTGCACAAAATCAATAAGGATGAGAGCAGATAAAGCAAAGAGACATGATCATTTGTTTAGCAGACCGAATGAGAACAACTCCTTAGTTTAATATCAGTTACTCATCATTTATATGCATTTATTATATTAGATTTATTATTCTTTACTTTAAGACATTTTTTGGACATTTCTTAGAAAAAAAAAAGACTCATATATTTTACTCAATTAGAGTCACTTTTGTCCCTCTCCCACTCGCATCTCGTTATCACCGGGACCGCCCACTGCTCGTAAATATTCTTGTGTTTACGCAGTTTATCGGCTCTACTCTGATACGTGATGTTAACTCCAAGCGGAAAATAATCAGCCCATGTGCTTCATTAAACATTTCACAGGTCTCGAACCCTATCAGAAACCTGCTGATTGATTACGTAACATCAGATCGATCGGTTACATGCCGCCGTCGTCGAGACCGGTTGTGAAATGAAACAGACACAAACAAGATTTAGTCACAGGATCATTCTGTATTACTAGGGATTTATTTTCTGTTTTGAGACAGGACCGTCTCGTTTCTCCAGCTTTCACACTTCACTCATCATGTGGAGATAAAGGTTTATTTTGCACGGCGTGTATAAACACGGAGAGTTTTTCTCACCAATGAATTAAAGAACCTGCATGAGGTACTACAGTAGCTGCTACTGCTAACCAAAGACGTTAAAAACTCAAAATGTCAAATGACGACTGTCCTGCAAGGAACACCAGCGACACATGATCACAAACAAGAGACACGCTAGCAAAAGATTATTCCGTCTTTGTACTAATTGACTAAAACATACGGATTTAACGCTCACGAAGACCATGAGCCAAAAATGGGGTCAGTTTAATGATTTCGGATTTGAAACATCTGAAAACATCACAATACATAATTTTTTTTGTATGAAAATAAACATACACCTGTTTGGTATCAAAGCAAAAAACTAAAAAGTAAAACCCCTGTATTGTGCAGCTTTATTATTAAACTTTACCACTCACACAGTTTTTTGACCTAGTGAAAGTTATACGGTCACCCTGAACCAGTCACTACACAGGATAGAGGGGGGCCAATACTTTGTGCAAAACTACAGTCAGCATTTGCACTCATACACAATCACAGAGTTTGTTTTTTACGTATCACGCATTATGTTTTGTTAAATCAGATATTTCCACTTTATCTTGATTCCCACATCAGCTCCTGTATTGTAATCCGGTGCTTGGACCCCGTCCTCGCTGCTGGTCGTTGTGTTTAACCAGACCGAGACGTGTTCGGGGTGAAAGGTTGTGTGGTTTAAGTTTTTTTCTTTTTTTTTTTCTCCTCCCTTGTCCAGGGGGAAAAAAAAAAGATTATGAAATCGAAATAAATCTTATTAGCGATCAGTAAGCGACTAAGTATTAGCGCTAATTCCTGAACACATTTCCCTTGAAATCGGCTTGGAGCTGCCACACAGCTCGAGGACGTTTCACTGTAACTTTACAGAATATGGTCATAGATTGAAGCTGAGAAAGACAAGGACATCCTGAAATGATGATGATATTTAATTTTTAGTGAAATATAATAAGGATGGTAAAGAGACGATTGTTAAATCCAGTAGAGTTCGACTTCCTGATGGAGCTCAGCGCGGGACACGTCACGGCAAAACAACTTTAATCAGGCTTTAAGTAGCTTTGTCGATGTGAAGAATTCTGCTTTTGTAACGAGTTTCAGTCAGGAGAGTCCTCGGCGTTCTCTCTAACAAGCGTAGACACATTGTGTAAACATTACGAGCTATTAGTCAGACTTCACACACACCGTCGCTAATTGTTTGAACAACGTGTTGAAAAGAAACAACCCTGACGAGAACGAGCGCTCACAGGCACGCCGCCTCATCGCCATTACCACCAGGTTAACCACACACCAGAAAACCCGAAACCAGTCGCTGCGCCGGAACACGAAAACGTCACTTCACGTGAAACAGCTACCAGGACGAATTAGCGCTGCTTGATTCGCGCTCATAGTGGATATCATCAGTGCGTCTGGACGCTATCGCCCGCCACGTGACTAGTGGCGGAGCAGAACACCATCTCCTGAACTTCAACAATTAAGCAGTGTTAATCAGGACAAGCATCGGGCCACAACAGCTTAACGCAGCAGCTTTACCCTGATACGGCCGGATTTCTGGCATTCCTGTCGCTCCGCTAATCTGCTTTCCTTTCCTCGTTTCTCACAATTAGTCTGAAAACAATGTTTTAATCTGCAGAGCTCAGGAGATTTCTGGCCAACAAACTTTAAAAAACTAAAAAAAAAAAAAAATTATAAAATACTGCACATGGAGAACATAAACGTCAAAACACACCGAATTCACGTCTCACTGCAGCTCTACACACTCTGAGAAGTTGTACAAACCTTAAAGGCTCTTCGCTCGTCTCACTAATGGGACCCTCAAGTGTGAAACGTGTCCCATCAGAATCCAGACCACTTACTGGAACCCTGATTTAACTCAGAAGCCCTTAAAGAACCATTAAAAAAAACTTTCTAAAAGTGTGTGTAATGACTAAGTGTGTTTGGGACCAACTCCAAACGATTGCTCATGTTTTTCTTCTTAAAACAGAATCTATCAGAAGATCAATATGCAGAAATATACAATTAGAAATCTAGAGATAAAAGGGTTTTTCAAGGCTTTTGTAGGAGTTTAATTCAAAATGAAGAAAGATTGAAATATAATAGACGAGTTAAAGCGGGACTTTTGATAAAAAAATGAGGAGAGAATATATTTTACACTGATAACACTGTAGAATAACAGAACTCAATCCTGAGAGTAAAAACTCCCTTTATGTCTCTATATAATCCCCTGATACACTAACGCACTTATCACAGTGTTTCACTAGAGCTTGGACTCCATCAAGGTAGAACGTTCTCTCTGAGTCTGAGTCATTTCTGAAATGCCGGCCTCCCAGGAACTCCTTTAACGGATCGTCATTCAATCGCTTTTACACCTTCATTCATCAGAAACTTCAGTCCCAGTTTGACTTGAACGCCCATCGTGATAGAGAAGCTCCACAGAAATGCAAAGAGCTAATGAAGAACAACAAATCAAAGAATAGTTCCATAAGAGAGTACATGAGACTTTTCTCCGTGTTTAAAGCCTCTTTCATTTCTTGATATAATCTCACGTTGTGACACGTATACAGAGCAAACAGACAAAAGACTGTAAGGGGAAGATGACCTTTAGAGTAACAATGTTAAATAACAGGAATAACAGAATAAATCAGGATATATAAATAAATGCAAAGAAATTCATTAAAAAAAATAATGCAAACTTGTTAAAAGGTGAGCGATGTAAACTGGAGGTGATGACAAAGTCATCCAAGGCTGGAAAAAAGAAAGATGAAGAGGAAGAAGTCTTCTGAGTGTCCAGTTGAGCCGCTCTGTGACTGGACACTTCTCAACTGACTGGTAAAACATCTGAAGCTTCTTACAGATGTTAAAGGAGCCCAGTCTAATGAGATAGAGAAACCCGTTTCGTAGAGATGCTCAGTGGTCACTATCATGTCCAGATGGTCAGCCGCAGCTGTAGCCCCAGTGGAGCCTACAATCACCATCTCCCTTCTTTGTCCTGGTGGAGTTCAGCTCTACTGTAAATGATCTGACCTGCACCAGGCCTCAACGTTCTCCACCAGGTTCCTGTTCGCCCATCCCCCCCCCCCCCGTCTGTCCCCCCCGATACACCCCATCAGGACAGTGTGCTCAGAGTCAGAACCAGAGCATGATGCTAAACTCAACACGTGACTCTACCTCCATAAACACGTGTAAAGACGTAAGGTTCACAGTAAATCAGGTTAACAGGTTAACAATAAAAGCATTTCCATTGCCATTTAATCCGCCTGCATCGCCCCCGCTCATTAGAATTACTACTTTTTTATTTTATAGCTTCTGCTTGGCCGTGTTTCTGCAATAACAGGAATCTAACATCAACCAGCTCGGCTTTAATCAGCTGACGAGACGCTTCATGCGATCAATACTAATCACGTAGCCGTAATAAAAACGCAGCCACAAACCGTGCCGACCCACGCACGCCGCCGCCGCCTCTTTCCCTTGCGCTGGTGGAATTATGGGTAATGACTCAGGACAAATGCTGAGCATGGAGCGGGAGCGAGCGGGATTCAGCGTCGGTCCTCATCACCTCGGCCTGTTTATCGATCCCGTCTGCCTTCGACAGCTCGGGGAAGGGGGAAAAAAAAACATGAAGAACTCTTTCACCTCACCTTGCGCAATCACTCGCCGCTGACGGTTACTATAGCGACAGACGGTTCGATCCAAGCCGCAGCCTGACATTGTGAGCTAATGAAAGGCGCCGCTCGTTTTCACAAGACGGAGCGAACTGGTGCGTTTATTCCGAACACTCTGACTTCAGTGCATCGCGTATCAAACACTCACACAGCGTCGGCCTCAGACTATTTTACTGATTTGTCTGGATGAGAAATCGCTGATCTCTGCGGAACAACATCAGGGACGCGGGAACGCAGACACACTGAGCGTCTCTGTCACAAAACTCACAGACGACATCACACACACTCATGTCCCTATTATATAACAGGGTGTGTGTGTGTCTCGCAGTGTATACACACTGATGCATAGTCACATCTCTAATGCATAGCGTGTGTTACTTTTACACGACACACACTCAGCATTTAGAGTCGCACTGATTAAACACTCTTCTGGCTGCAGTTAGTGGAGCCGTGACGGGTTTAATTAGGATTATAGGTGCTCTGTAATGACGCACCGTCGGCAGGAAGGACGCTCAGGGTATGGGAATGATCTCGTAAGATTTGTGTCCATGACTTTCATTAAATAGTCATAATTACATAAACAATGTTAATGTATCTAACAAGAAAAACACAATTAAAGGATCAGATATTATTTGTACGCAAGCATTAAAATGTTGTGTGTATGTGTTTAAATACTAATAATGCATTATAGTAATAATACATACAGTGTGAGCTAAGCGTTACCATGGTAACCGTGACTCCACCTGTTAATTCATTTCCTGAGAGAATATTTTAGCCACTTATTGTATAAATTTCATGAATTTATTTGAAAAAAGCACATTTGAGTTAATCAGTCAAAAGTTTGGAGACACCTTCTCCTTCAGTTCACAGTGTGCCCACTTAGTGCTGCTACAAATACTGTACAAATTCATATTTTGGCAAGAGAACAGACAATCTGTCTTTACTTCAGAAGAACAACAAGCAGAAGAGACTTACTTGGACCAAAAAAACACAAGGAATGGACATTAGATCAGTGGAAAACTGATCTAATGTCTGATGAGTCCTCATTTCTGGTTCTAACCGGTGTGTCTTTGTTAGACGTAGAGAGGATGAACAGATGGTTCCTGAATGTGCAGTTCCGACTGTGAAGCATGCAAGAGGAGGTGTGAGGGCGTGGCCATGCTCTGCTAGTAACACTGTTGGTGCCTTAGTCAAAATTGTGGCCACACCCAACCAGCACGGCTACGGCAGCATTCTGTAACGACACGCCGTCCCGTCTGGTTTGCATTTAGTGGATTGTTTTCCGACAGAACTACGACCCCTAACACACGTCCAGGTCATATAAGAGCTACTTGACCAAGAAGGAGTGTGATGGAGTTCTGCATCAGGTGACCCGGCCTCCACCATCACTCGCTCTAAATCCAGTTCAGATGTTTTGGAAAGAGTTGACCGGAGAGTGATGGAAAAGCAGCCAACAGGTACTGAACACCTCTGGGAACTCCTGCAGGATAGTTGGAAAACCGTCCCAGGTGACGACCTCATGATGGTGACTGAGAGAATAAAAACAAAAAGTTATACATTATATAAAGGATCCAATCGTCCACAGAGCGATCAACTCAAAGCCTCCATCGTCTTTGACGCTCTCCATGAGTCGCAGGAGAGACATGTCCTTGCACTAAATTCTCTTTGCAAACGTCCTGCTATGATCACGAGAATCCAATATCCAAAAGTAACAGAGTGTGCAAAGCCGGCATCAAGGCAGAAGGAGGCGACTTTAAAGAATTTTAAATATAAAACATATTCTGGGTTATTTGACACATGATTCCGAAAGATTCCTTGTCATAATTTCAGTGTTTTCAGTATTAATATAAAATGTGGAAAACAATAAAAATGGATTTTTTTCATAAAACATACTGAAACTGTTTCATAAAATATAAATCGCACTAATAACATTTTCTTATTGACCAGTTCCTACAATTTGGTGTTTTTGTTCCTGTTGAGGTAAAATGCAGCGACGTCTCGCTCGTTATTGCCGACTCTTTGATTCAGGACTTTAAATCTTCTCAGTAACTGAGCGTGAGGAGTCGACTCGGAGCTAAAGAGACATTTTAGTGATTGAGCCGCAGGACAGAAGTAACCTGGGTGTTTTTATTTGCATTAAGTAACAGAAATGTGATTATAGATGTTAATCAGACATTTTTTTTTACAGTTTTAATGAAAAAATAAACATAAAGAACATGCAATGAAAAAGTGTAATGAAACGATGCCTTAAACATTTATAACGTATAGAAATTAAAGGCTGCTGCAGTAATAAAGCAAGCAAAGTTGATATCATGTGTTATCTTGTTGTTTTTTGCTTTAAAAAAACATCTTGGGTGGTCCACTTGCTTCTTTTTTTTGCAGTAAAACTCATTCTGAATTATATTTTCTCTTTCAGGTAAACAAGTGATGAGCCACACACATCACACACAACCTGACAGATTGGAGGTGTAATGTCCGGACTAACTGACCGATGAGATTCATGTGATTTGATTTTACAGATCATTAAGTGCCCTGGACGACTTCGAACCGGAGAGGAGAAAGTCACAACATTTTTTCCTCTGGTCGTTAACGAGGAGCCTCTTCATCATAGTTAGCCCGAGTATTTCCTGTGTCTGGTTATGAAGCTCACCTGGCCGTCAGGTCACCAGGGTCCAGTGAGCGAGCTGTCCGCAGGTATTGAGCCGAGTTAAAAGCAGCAGCGGAAACGGCAGCACCCGATGACGGCCGGCTGCCGAGAGCTCGTTAGACAATGAAACACAGAGGCCGAGATGTGTTCGGGTTCACCGCTCAATTTAACTACAAGTGTAACACGTAGCTGACGGAGCACGGTTCACTCGCTGGTGTTGACCGCCGCAGGAAGGACGCCGCTGCTTCAGTTAGAACCTCATTAGTGTCACAGACTGTCGGGCCGTTTCACAGGCTCTCAAGTAAACCGCAGGAACTCGAAACACGTAAAGAAGTGTCACGGTGACGAGCGACCTGTTCACCCTCGGACGCTCGGCCCCCAGTCAGCACGCCGCTGCAGGCCTTACAGACTGAACCTCGGCTTCCTGACGAGCATGTGCGAGTTTACTTTGTGGCAGATGCTTCTGACAGCCGTCCGTCAAAAATGTTAAAACTGCAAGCTTATGCGTGACGTAACGCGATGTTATGAAAACTCGAGTTATCTGACAGGTATGGAAGGAGTCTCCGGTGTCAGGGCTTTGTAAAGCTGAATACTGTATATAAGAGCAGAGGAGCTCTTTACGCTGGTGAGAAAACGACTCGTTATAGGTGCTGTAAAGGAGGTTAGAATCTGTTTCATGGACGTTCTTGAAGAAAAACTATAAACAGATAAATAATAATCGTGACGTGACATCTTTCATCAATAACAGTGTTAATCCCTGACACATTGCCGTGGTGTAAGAGGAATAAAACACTCAGGGATGTGATGTTAGAGGAAAATAATCCTCAGGGTGGCAACAGTCGCTCAAAACACTTTTACACACACACACACACACTGTTTATGACTTACAGTATAATGGACACATCATTCTCTAAATCATGAACTCCAGTACACTTTAATGTTTAACACCTACACATCAGTTTACATATAATAAAAGTTAATCCAAACAGAAACTGTTTAAAAGCAATTCTTCTTCTTCTTCTTTTTGCCCAGCTGCTGGCTTTCTGCCCTCACAGAGCGGTGCGAGGGTGATGCTTTGCTCACTTACATGCAAATTCTGTGGAACCACTGCAAGTCCAAACAGAGAAGGTGTCATGAATTCAGAGCTCATTCCTTTTAGGTGACGGGACTCGGCGAGGAAAAAAATGATTTCTAAAGAGCGTGAAAAGGAGAACAAACAGCAGACCAGACATACAGAGTGATACAGAGAGCTGTTCTCACCTCCCAGGAGCTGAATTTATTTTAATGCTTTAACTTCTTGAAGGCATCCCGGCCTCCTGTCGATCATCAGGGACACGTTGTTTTCTTACAGTGAGAGAGAGAGAGAGAGAGAGAGAGAGGAGTGCTCTGGGATCAGATTCAGGATTTAATATCTGAACGAACAGTTATATCCTGTAGGTAGGAGAGAACTGATCCTAGATCTGACACGCCAATCATCTGTACTCGTAAACCTCTGAGCTCTGGCTCTATAATGACATCATTAAAGTGTAAACATTCACTTTACACACTTTACATACATTCACAAAAATAATTACATTATGACTCGCTGAGACGTTTCCTGTTTACGTTTCATTTTCTAAATGACGAGAGTCACTGATGTTAACCGTTTTTTTGTTTTTTTCCTGTAAACATCTGCTATCTGTGGGAGTGTGCTAGATTTGGCAATTTATTCGACAAAGGAGGACAAAGGATTTATTTGACGCTCATTTGTTTAAGTGACTCACTCACTCACTCACCGTCTATACCGCTTTATCCTGTATACAGGGTCGCGGGAGGCCTGAAGTCTATCCCAGGAGACGGGGCACACAATCAACAGGGTGCCAGTCCATCACAGGACATACACACACACACACACACACACACACACACACTACAGGTATGCTCAAAGACATGCCAGATCTCCACACACACGCACAGAGCTGAGGCGGGACACAAACTCTCATCCCTGGAAACCAAAACACCGCCGTGCCAACTTGTCTGATTTTAATAATGATTTAATTATTGGATAAATAACAAATGAATAAAAATGTTTTCATGATGAATAAAATTATGGTAATGTATAAATTTTAAACAACAATAGCATGGAGGCTGTAAAATGAACATGCAGGGGCACTTACTTTTGAGCAATATTTTTGTACATACAGAAGACGCTGATGAGCTGGTGATCAGTGTGTATTGTGTGTTGATCATGAGATCGTTCTGATGAAGAGATGATGGAGGTGAAGAATTCGCATGGTTTAGTAAAAACTTAGTGAAACTTTTTCAGACAAATTTGTCATCACCATTTTTTTTTCGAGTGCGCTAATCCTTTAAGCCCCCCGTCTGCCCCAGATACCTGCTGACTTACAAGAGCGCTCGGACGTTTCGGAGAGAGCGCCATGATGACAACGAGTGTTAAGTGTGTCGAGAAACGCTCAGGAGTGTGTTCTTATAGCGTTCCAGCCATTAAACTGTGAGCATGATCCTCTGAGCGAGTCACTGTTAAATCCCTGAGGTTGATTATTTTCCTACAAAAGCACATTCCTAAGTGTATAATTCCTCTTGGACAAACAAATGTGAACAAATTGGGTAATACTTTTTTTAAACAAACCAAAAAACTATAGCTTTACCTCTGACAGCACTGACAGAGACTCCTTCTATAAATGCAGAATAAACATCTTACAGAAAACTTTCACTTTTTGATTGCGTTTATACAGAGCGTTTATAACAGAAAATTTATAATTAATTAACATAATAATTAAATGTTAAATTATCCTAGTTAATTCCATAATGTACAGTTTCCAAAAAAAGGAATCCTGTACATTTCCTTAGTATGGTACTCGTACCCTCGGTTAGTCTTACCTAAGTGTGTGTACTGTAGAACTTTACTTTACAAATAATTACTGTAAATTTCTGTTTCTTAAATTAACATTAAAACTCACTAGATTCACATTTCCAAGCAAATGATACAGTATAAGGGGACAAAAGATGTGTGTGTAATGGGTAATGGTGTCAAGCGCACAAGATTAGTCCAGGGACATGGGTTCTAATTCAGACGGGCAAAACAATTCAGTGTCCGCATGTGTGATAAAAATCAACCTGTTACTGATGTTAAAGATTAAAATGTAACAAAATCACTCAACTACACAATATGGACAAAAGTATTTGTCCAAACCTGTTAATTATTGAATTCAGGTGTCTCAGTGTGTCCCAGTGAAGGACAATCTTAATGCTTCAGCATACAGTACCAAGACATTTTGGACAATGCTATGCTTCACTAAATCTGTGGTAACAGTTTGTTGAAGGCCCTTTTCTATTCCTACATGACTGTGTCCCAGTGCACAAAAGCGAAGACTTTAAAGACAGGGTGTGATGAGTTCGGTGTGGAAGAACTCGAACGGCCCAAACACAGAGCCCTGACCTCAACCCCATCGAGCACCTTTGGGATGAACTGGAGTGAAGATTGTGAGCCGGACCTTCTCATCAGAACCTGACCTCATAAACGCTCTACAGAATGAACGGGCACAAATTCCCACAGAAACTCCAACATCTTGTGGACGGCCTTCCAAGAAGTGTGGAAGCTGTTAGAGCTGCAAAAGGAGTGGGGGACCCTGATTGAAGTGTATGTATTTGGATGCAGGTTTGGCCAAATACTATTAATAACAAATGCATCTTTAAATGGAGGCCAAATACTTAAACAAACATTTCTACATTTGTAACTTCATAAAAAAAAAAGTAGAATAAATAAATAAAATCATTATGATAGTCTGTTTTGTGTACCGTCATGACATGAAGTCCAATGTAGGTTCAGGTTGTGGAACAAGAACATGTGACTTCACTAGTGATGAGCTGTAATTGTTATAACATGTTTATTGTTTATTATGTTATTATCCTTGGTATTGGATGTTGGAAATTTCCTTCTGGATCAATAAAGTATCTATCTATCTATATAGTTATTAATTTATTTATCAATACATCTATTTATCTATGCAACCTTAACTTCTAACTTTGTATTTCTAACTTTGTACTGTATTAAAGAAATCCCCAGGTCACGATGACGGTCTGTCTTGTGAACATAAAGTCGATTTAACTTCTGGGTTGTGCAACAAGAGCATGGTTGAAGGGGGCGAATACTTATGCACATCTCAGTTCATGTCCTCTGTTGTGCGCTTGATGGATGAGCAGATAGATGTAACAGGAGGTGTTGATGAGTGTTGGTGGTTCTGGGATGACACTCTGCACACACTTGGACCTGGGACCTGGTGTGTGTGTGTGTGTGTGTGTGTGTGTGTGTGTGTGTGTGTGTGTGTGTGTGTGTGTGTGTGTGACTCACCCGCTCCTCTGTGATGATCTCACACTTGTGTTACAGTTACAGGTCGGAGTGTGTTCAGCCAATGAGCTCTCACTGCGCGCACACACACACACACACACACACACACTCCCTCTCCTCCAGCATCCCCAACACACACTCGAGCTGCACCTGCTCTGCGAGGGCGCACACGCGGAGACGCGCACACGGGGACGCGTACAGGAGAAGTGCAGGTATCGTGGCACCGGCGTATGATCGGACCCTCACACACACACCCACA
>JAOVVB010000023.1:17668732-17679121 GCA_028570985.1 Heterobranchus longifilis | reverse complement strand
CACCGGTGTATGATCTGACCCTCACACACACACACACACACACACCCAGACACTCAGAGAGGAGGCAGACATGGACCTGGCGCTGCTGCTGCGGAAGCTGGCTCTCGGCTCGTCCGTGCGCGCGCTGCTGCTGCTGCTGCTGCTGCTGCTTGCCGGTTGCGCGCGCGCCTGCGGTCCGGGCCGGGGCTACGGGAAGCGCAGACTCCCGAAGAGACTCACACCGCTCGGCTACAAGCAGTTCATCCCCAACGTGGCGGAGAAGACGCTCGGCGCCAGCGGGAAGTACGAGGGCAAGATCACGCGCAACTCGGAGCGCTTCAAGGAGCTGACCCCCAACTACAACCCCGACATCATCTTCAAGGACGAGGAGAACACCAACGCGGACCGGCTCATGACCCAGGTACGGACACACGGAGGGCTGGGGATAGGAATAATAATCATAAATCATAATAAATCATAAATAATAATGAAATGTTTTGGGGAGGTTATAGATGTAACGGCGCGCGTTCCGACCCGAAAATTATATCAATATATTTTAATAGAAAAAAAAGTCTCAAAGTGCACATTGTGATACAGAATTATTATTATTATTATTATTATTATTATTATTGATCAGTGTTATATTAATATATTAATGGCTTAGTGGTTAGCACTGTCGCCTCACACCTCCAGGGTCTGGGTTCGATTCCCACCGTAGGGTCTGTCTCTGTGTGCATGGAGTTTGCATGTTCTCCCCGTGCTTGGTGGGTTTCCTCCAGGCTCTCCGGTTTCCTCCCACAGTCCGAAGACATGCAGATTAAGTTCTCAAAACGTTCCCAAATTTCCCATAGTGTGTGTGAATAAGTGTATGTGTGTGTGTGCCCTGTGATGGATTGACACCTCGTCCCCAGGGTGTACCGTGCCCTAAGTTTCCTGGGATAGGCTCCAGGCCCCCCTGCGACGCTGTACACATGATAAAGCGGTATAGACGATGAGTGAGTGAGAGATATATTAATTAGAAATTAGAGATTAGAAATATTAATTAATTATCCGCTTTAACTGAAGGAATTTAAAATGTCCCTGACATAAAGGTGTTCCCTATATCTCAGACGTTGTAATTTCTCCTCATTGTTTCTCTCTATGAGCGCCATGATAACTACAGTATGAACTATGAACCAGAAGGAGTTTGGCAAAATAATTATTACCCAACACTCCTCGTATGACGATGGAAGACTGTGTAGTTGGGAGAAAATGTCATGTCCTCATATGTAAGGACATTCGGGTCTCAGGAGGTTATGCAATATTTTTTTATGAATAATAAATGCTTTTCTTTTGTATTATATATTTGTTTTAATTAAGGTTCTTCTTATTCACTTCTCCAAACACTTCTTTCAAATCTAATTTCAGTTTAAAATAAATAAATCCATAGGCAAATAAATAATAATAATAATAATAATAATAATAATAATAATAAATGTTTTGTTTTGAGTGGTTGACTTTGATTGATATGACTTGCTAAATACTTAGTAAACAGTAGGTAGATAAATCAATTAATCGGAGATTAATCTAAAGCTCAAACAATGCAAACTTTCATCTAGGTTTAATTTTAACTACATAAAACTAGAAAGAAATGCTGATAATATGATGTTAATGTAATGGCTCATTATCTCTAATGGCTACAGTAAATAGACAAACAGATAACTAACGAACTAACTAATAAGCAATTTTGCTAATAATAAATTTCATGCTTGACATTTTAAGCATATTATAAGTTTATAATTTATTCTACTGTTTCAGACGGACACCATTTTAAATACCAGAATGTCCATCTTCAGGTTTGTTCAGGTAGCAGTGACACATCCATCAGAAGACCCTGTGCTTGAGACACGTACAAATCACAACAGGGTTAAAGGTTCTCGTGTAACCGGACTAGGATCAGGAGTGACGACTTCGCTCTCAGATCTGGAAGTCGTCCCTTCTCGTGAATCACATCAGCGTCTTGTGCTTACATTGCGTCTGAGTGTGTGTCTTCTGTTTATCCCTGATGCTCACGCAGATCTCACCGTCACAAAGGCTTAAATAAACACAGGAAATTAAGTTGGATTAAAGAAGAAATAGCTTTAGTCCATATGATGAATTATGGACCAGTTGAAACACCATACACCAGTGATGAAACAACCACTAGTGCAGAGTGAAGAAATGATCATGAGTTTAGGAGATGGAGGAGAACTGGGTGCAAAAGGAAGGAGAATGGATTCTGTGTTACGATTATTAATGCTAAAACTTTGCACTTGGTATTACGGAATTAAAAATAGTGTTCTAAACACAAACAAATACAGATATGAATATGATAAACACAATTCCTTTGTTTTTTTCATTTTTGTAAAGCTTGTCAGAAATATTCACAGAGCGTCTGATCGAGACTCAAGGTTTGGCATCAGGACTGATTTCATGCAGGACAAACAAAAAAAACAAAACAAAAAAAAAACAGTCGCATGAGCAAAAGGATTCTAATTTCATACTGTTGTGGACAACGAGCCAGACATGAAGTTCACAGGACTAAAAAACAGTTTATTATCGTCATCCTGAGTATCTGCCTGGTCGGAGCTGCCTGGTCGAACTTTATATACTGTATTATGAAAACAAAACCAACTTAATTCATCAGAAAATGTTGCAGAAATAAATAACTAGAGCAAATGTCTGAATTTATACAACATAAGAAAAAAAAAGAAAAGAAGGAAGTGTCTAATTAAGGCCACACCCACTTCAGGTTCATGTACAGTATTTGAGCACAGATCATGAAAATGACTATAATTTCTACTTCCTAGGAGATAAAATTATATTTTTTAAGCACCAAATTTGATGTTGATATAAGGCACTCGCCAGATTAATAAATATCCACTGGCATTTTTTGCTACGTGCTATTTCACCCCTTATTTTAAGTGCACTTCATATGGTAAGCCTGACCCATACAGTATATAAGTACACTTCAGCTCAAATAAACTGCTGTTAGGAGAGATGCAAGTGCACTTCATATAGAGTGTAAATACATATGACATTGTCCAGTAATGAACCATGTTCCAGTTCCCGATCCTGCTGCTCACACCCCTGTAGACATACAGAACACTTCAAAAGGAACTAAATATTAGCTGGTATTGAGGATCTGCATGTTTTAAGTGCACTTGATGACACTGTTTTTTCACACTCTGTAAATTGTGGTGTTTTTTCTAATATGGAAGCTTTTGGGATCTTACACAAGTGTACTTGTACTAGTGCACTTTGTAGGGTATGTTTACCGTCTGTCCTGTTGTTTATCCTGTAGGTGATCAGTCCTATTTGGGATTTTGCTCCCTAAGTGCACTTCATAGGCTTTTAAGTGGTGTTATAACATTCTGTGAAGTAGGTACACATCCAGAAATGAACGATTTGCAGTCGTGTTTCATATCTGATGTGTTAAGAAACGTCTCAAGGTTGTAATCAGTACCTGAAACAGAAAGCTCTTTGAGTTATTGCCCTTACACTTTATAGGCTATAATATCAGTGTGTTTATTCTGCAGGAGGTGGACGGCACGTCCAATAGAGGATCAGTGTGTCCCTGCTGTGTAATCCATACTTATTAGGTATTAATTGATCATTTTTACAGTCATGTGGCGTGGAACAGATCCAGTCGGCTTCCATTTTAGGATTTAGCTTAAATCAAGATTGGATTTGTTTTCAGCTAGATTTATCCTCCCAAGTTATTGATCAGACTCTCCATATGTGGCACACAACCAACGCCACACTTTACCCCAATAAAACACCAGGGTCAGGGGGGTAATTACTATACAACTACTTATATTTAAAAGCAGACCCGTTGGAGTCACCGGGCCGGACGATGATCGCTAATTAGCTGCAAAACAGTTCATAATTTTCCTCCGACTCTTTTGGGGAACTTTGCCAGCGATGTTTTTCTTTCTACCATCGTCTCTTTTCATTCTGCATTAATCAACCATTTTGACTGATCGGGAGCTCAGACGAGAGCGGATCAATAACCTTCTGCTCAGGGTCTAATCACAACAGCACGAGTTGACACACACCGTCTCCGTCTTCACCTCTGTCTCTCACAGCGATGTAAAGACAAGCTGAACTCGCTGGCCATCTCTGTGATGAACCAGTGGCCCGGGGTGAAGCTGCGCGTGACCGAGGCCTGGGACGAGGACGGCAACCATTTTGAAGAGTCTTTACACTACGAGGGCCGAGCGGTGGACATCACGACGTCGGACAGAGACAAGAGAAAGTACGGGATGCTGTCGAGACTCGCCGTGGAGGCCGGATTCGACTGGGTTTATTACGAATCCAAAGCACACATACACTGCTCCGTCAAAGCAGGTGAGCGAGAACTCAACCTCGGGATCTAACTTCAAGTCATGTCATGTTCGTTTCTCTAAATATATATAAAGGTGCGAACGCTTAGATGATGAACTTAATTAAATGAGCCGTGCCAGTAGGGGGTGCTACAACAATAGACTTATTAGCCAAAATTTAATCTTGAAGCTAGAAAAGTCCATATTTCTAAAAGACAAATGTGTTAATAAATGTTAGTATGATGTCACCTCTGTAATGTCCAACTTAAGAGGAGTAGAATATTTTATTCATTTAAATAACAAAATAATTAAATAAAATATTCTAAAAAGTTTTATTCTACTCCATTTTTCCAAGACGCCACCCACATAACTTTTAGTTGCTCAAAACCTGCGCTTTTCTTTTAAATGTTTCACTGTTGTTACGTATTGCAGAAAAATCTGAAAATTCACCCGTTCAAAATTAACCTGTAGCCTTTTACAACTAATGAAATTTTACACCTTAGTGAAACAAAAAACTGTTTTTTTCTTAAATACAAATTTTAACCATTTTTAAGGACAATTATTTCATTTTGTTTCAGATTATTAAAATTTTGCTAAATAAAGCTAACCATTACTCCTTCAACAAACATCAGACATCCAACATGCCTCGGACTGACTACATCCATTAGAGGAGACATGGGACGTCTAGTAGCGCACAATTCTTTGTACTTATTATTAATTGAGATGTATTTATTTATTTATTTTACCTCATCTCTACTCACAGTCTACTCACAGTCTTAGAGGCTTTTAAAACCTCTAAGAGTAAAAAAGAAGAAAAGAAAGAAAAGAAAAGAAAGAACACTGCAAAAAAGTGAAAATATTTTAAATGTGGATACTTTTATCTACACTTTCTGAAAATAAGATTACAACAAAGCAAATATAACATTTTTAGGCTTATTCTAATAAAATGTTACCAAAATTTTTTCCAAATTTTTTTTTTTTGGAATTTTAAGGGATTGATTTCTTGAAAGAAGTAAAATTCTCTGCCAATAGAACAAGAAAATTTGGCCAGAAATATACTTGATAATTTTATATTTGGTTTGCTGTAAACTTAGTTTATAAATTATACAAGTAGATAGCTTTGGATAGATTCAAGAATTCCTGCATTTTTTTCAGTCAAATTAGATTACAACAAAAATAATATATAAACGAGATAAAAAATTCACCTCCTGTGTAAATCTGGACAGCAGATTTAAGATTTTTACAAAAAAATTGTTAGAATGTAAACCACTTATTTTTAGTGTCGTTCCTCACTGTCCGCTTGGCAGCTCGAGCGATTGGCTCCGTTCCTCCGCGTGCATTCAGAGGAAGAATCGGGGATTAAGGCACAGATTTCTGGTGTGTGTCAATCAACACACATCTGCTAGGCGATTACAATACAAATGCCTGGCATGAGGCATGTTTGCTCTGAGCTGTGTATTGCAGTCAGTGTATGTGTGTGGTGTGTGTGTGTGTGTGTGTGTGTGTGTGTGCACCTGAGCAAACAGTCACACAAAACTTTTGAAACATAAACACCTAAATAAACGAGCTGGGATCGTGCCGGAGCAGCCTGCGACTCCATTAGAATGACAATATGCCTCCTGCTTCTCAACACAGACATTTACATCACAACTACGCATTGTGCTGCTGTAACACACCTGACCCGGGCCACAGAACGCTGCAGAAAGACTCAGACGTTACTGAATGAGCGTCTGTCTGTTTGTAATTAACCACTTTGAATTTGTTACTTCATTTCAAAAAACAGCGGCCATGTTGAATGATTCTGTATTGATAGCACATCCTTTCATCTTTACTTTGGTTTGTTATTGATACAGAATTTAATCTTACGGAACATCCACAAAACAAGTCAGTTCCCGTTCTTATGTATGTTCTAGCAGCTACTGTATAAACAGTCGTTTCCTCATCAGCCTCTACTCTTGCACAGCTAGAAAGAAGCTATGAAGTGTAAACTCCTCTGTCCTGAAGACGTGTCAAATCTTAAAGTTACAGCGTTACATTTCACAGTTACAAAACGCTGACACTGGAGACTCCTTCCATAGTAGAAATATTACAAAAAAGTCTTCTTTTCAATAGTCTGTCTACATTGAAAAATATGGTTGAAACAATAAACCAGTTGAAACCCTGCCAAATTCACAACTGCATTTATTTTTGTTGTTGTTTTTAACCAGAAAACTCTGTCGCTGCTAAATCCGGCGGCTGCTTCCCTGGATCTGCACTGGTTTACCTCTCGGATGGAAGCACGAAGCAGGTGAAGGATCTGACGAAAGGCGATAGGGTTCTCGCAGCAGATGAGCTGAGAAACATCGTGTACAGTGACTTCATCGGCTACCTGGACCGAGACACGAACACGCACCGGACATTCCTCGTACTTGAGACATCGGAACCGAACGTGACCTTGCGGCTCACTTCGGCGCACCTGGTCTTCATCCGGGACGACTCGGCTGCCTCGGGGATGGTCGCAAAGTTTGCAAGCGGCGTGAAACCCGGACAGGACGTGTTTGTTTGGGAAGGGTGGGGACGCCTGGGGAGTGCACGTGTAAAGCGTGTTTACGCAGTGGAGGACAGGGGCTCGTACGCGCCGCTCACCGCACACGGGACCATCGTTGTGGACGGTGTGCTAGCTTCGTGCTACGCTGCCATGGAGGAGCACCGCTGGGCGCACTGGGCTTTTGCGCCGCTCCGTCTGAGTCACACGCTCACGCCGACCTCATGGTGGCGCTGGATTGTACCAAATTCAAATACTACTTCGCAACAGGACGGGATTCACTGGTATCCCAAGATGCTGCTGCAGGTTGGAATGTGGCTGCTGGACCGGGACTCTTTTCACCCACTCGGGATTCCTAGCTCGAGCTGAGACTCGTTAAACATACAGGAACATTTTAGTCCAAAATGCAAAATTTGCTAACTTTGAATGAAAAGTTTGAATAGACACCAGTTAGCATGGTATAGATAATCGCTCACTGTTCGTTCGTTTTAAAGCCCCAGTCATGCTCGCTTACAGTCAGAAAAATGGAAATTGTCGCAGTCAGATTTTTGTAAATAAATTTCCATAGCTTTCAAAGTTGGTGAAGACCGACACGAAGATTCATAACATCGCTAACTAGCATGACAGGCTGCAGTCCTTCTTGTTATAAGCGCAAAGAGGGGGTGTAACTTTTAAACCTAGCGAAGAAGGCAACTTGCTAGCAACAAGCTCCAGCAGCCTGACAAACAACACGGCTTTCCAACAAAAACTAACCGTACGACGCTCTGTGTGACTCTGTACAACGGAATTAGCTGAACTGGATTTATAAAGTTAGCCAAATACTTGAATCCAAAAATGCTAGATCATGGCTAAAATGCTAAGGGCTCGAAACGAAGAACTGCTCTGTTTTATACTTCAGAGTTAGCTTTAATATTAGCATTAGCATTATGGACTGAAATGTTCTACTTTGTGGCATTAACTAAAAGAAATGGTTTTGGAGGGAAAAAATAAATTAAAAATTTTTTCACAGACTCCACATATACCTCAGACGTAGTCAAGTTTAAGATATGATATACTGTACCTACATGCTACCCAGGCTAACAGTTACCCACACCAGTTAGCATCATTCGAACCGAAACAAACCGATAATTGTGACACATTTGTGTCAAACTGTGTGTCACGTTATTAGCAGGTGTGTATCGTTGTGTAGCTAATCGCTATGCTTAAATGTCCAATCCTTCGTTAGCGACATTAGCTTAACAGACCGAAGCAAAATGATGAACAGGTGAGGAAAGGTGTCTTAATAATTAACGCTGAAAAGATTTTTCCCCTTGAATCACTTCTTCAGTGACCCGGGAATCCTGAGAGTGTGTGTTTCGTTCAATAATTTATTTGTCTTTGGATCATTCAGAAGCCTAACGATGGGATTCAGGATTCACAGAGATGAAGTGAGACTGAGGAGACGTAAAATCTCTCCAAACGTGACTGACTGCTCGATTTTACCGGATAGGCCGACGCTCATAAATTATATTTTTCTACGCAGATTTGTATATTCGATTTTTTTGACAGATCTAAACTATTTACAGAATCACATTTCGTTATTTGAAATAGTGAGAGATATAAAAATGTGTTTGCTGTATTTAAAGATAAAGTGTGTAATTGTTTTATTTTTAATTGTATATTTACACCAGTAACTGATTTTTGTTGTTGTTGTTGTTTTCATTTCATGTGTGCAAAGATGTAAAAATAAACTATGCTAATGAGGATACTGTGTCTGATCTTTACACATTCATTTAATAGATTGAATTCTTACATTAATAACTAATACTTTTCTGTCCCATCAGGCATTGCTGCACAAAAGGGGCCAGACAAAATGTTACACATGTGCTGCTAAACACACTTAGCGCAATGAACTAGCGTTTAACATGATGTTACGGCTCAACCCCAGATCCCATCTTCAGTGCAAAGTACGTTCTAATTAGCGCTAGCTGCCTAGTTAGACTCTACAGCTGCCGTATTGACTTGGTAGCTATCGATGTGCAGCCACTTGGTGTAACACTAGCCAATTTCCAACACTATAATCATATTGTTGCATATAAAAACAATCAAAACATTTAGAAAAGACATGTAAATGAAGTAAAATATGAAATAAATAGACATTAAACCTCACATAACCTTAATTTATGATTCCTCTCGGCACCGGCTGCTTTGAAAACCAAACTGAACGCGGCTCCCTTTTCTTCTTGCTACCGTCCTTGATAACATTCATAGGACCCGTGGTGATATGTCTTCACTAAATCTTCACAAAAAAACATAAAAATATATGTAAACTTGCTTCGCTTGACTTGGCAAACTAGTTTTGAACGGCTCCTGGACACACGCGCGACTTCAGACACGCAGACTTCAGCTTGGTTTGGTTGCTTCTACAATGAAATGCTTCATATGCCGAGGAAGATTTCTTGCAAAATTTCAGTTTATAAGGTGAAAATTCATTTTAAATAACTAAGTGAAAATAACAACAAAAATGACAACAAAAACAAGACTTTAAACAATAACATAGTTTTTTGGGTAATAGTATTATTATATATTGTTTATTTAAAAAACTTTTTGAACTCTAATTTAAAACCCTAATTACTGAGTTTTCTTCACCACACTGTGGTTCAGCTCATGAGGTGTGATCATAGAACACATCGACATCTGGTGGTCGGTAATGTAACTACACACACAAGCACGCACACAAACCAGGTCCAACCAGCTTTTAGATGTGACCTACACTCACCGGCCACTTTATTAGAAACACCTGTACACCTGTGTATACATATTCAGACAGTCATGAGGCCATGTAGATACGGGTCAAGAGCTTCTCTTCATCGCCATTAAACATTAGAACGGAAGAAAAACTAAATCTGATCTCAGTGACGTTAACTGTGCTTTGGTTCCACTTGGGCAGGTTTCGGTATTTCAGTAGCTTTAGAATTTTATCCTGGAGATTACACAGAGTGGTGTGAGCTGTCGGCATGTATACAGTCCACGTCAGGTTCCACTCCAGCCCTTCTGCTGTTATTCCAGAAACTGGAATCTAAGCTTGTCTTAGACACAGACCCACCTACAACGGGCAGGTGAAGATTAGAAACTTTTTCCAGTCTTCACTTGTCCAGTTCCAATGGGTCTGTGTCCATAGTAAGCTCAGATTCCTGGAGCGAATTAAAGTGAATGATGAGTGTATGTATATATCTGAAAGTTTATCAGTGAAATTTCAACTCCACATTCTTCAAAATATTCAATAAACCAATTTAATAACTCACACTCTAACTCACTCATCATCTATACTGCTTAATCATGTATACAGGGTCACGGGGCGGGGCCTATTCTAGGAGACTTCGGGTACAAGGCGGGGTACACTCTGGACAGGGTGCCAATCCATCGGAGGGCACACACACACATAAACTACAGGCAATTTGGGAACACCAATTAGACGAATCTGCATGTCTTTGGACTGTGGGAGGAAACCGGAGAACCCAGAGGAAACCCACCAAGCACGGGGAGAACATGCAAACTCCATGC
>JAOVVB010000023.1:17570502-17583459 GCA_028570985.1 Heterobranchus longifilis | reverse complement strand
CCCCCCCCCCCCCCCCAATCTTGCCGCCACCCCCCTCCAGTCTGCCCTGGACATGCTCCCAGTGCTCCCAGTGGAAGCAATCACTACTCGGAGATGAGTTTTCACACAGCTGCTCCCTCTGTCCTGTTCCCTCTGATACACACGCAAACACACACTCACACACACACATATACAGTATACACTCACGCACACATACAGACTGTGTACATATCGGTGTTCCTGCACTCTTAAATATACCCCGTGTGTACATAGTAGCATTTGAAATTCTTGTGCAATGTTTCTGCCTGCCTCATACTCCCATTCAGATTCTTTGTCTAACTGGTCCTCCCTCCCTCCCTCCCTCCTTCTACCCACTCTACACACACACACACACACATGGCAGCCTACTCCACCACCTCATCGTCCCTCGGGTTTGCAGGTCCAGAGCAAATATTTGTTTGTGCAGCGTTCCATTTCAGCCGATTTAAAAGGGTGGGGGTAAACAGAGCCAGACATTAGAGCAAGGAGTCACTGAGAGGATGGAAGAGAAAAGGGAAGGAATAAAGAAGGAGTGAATGGCTGCGTTTATGTACCGCGCCATCTCCTTATTTGCACCGTGTAGCGTATTGTAATGGGGCTGGCCTAGTTTTAAGCCTTGGGCGATGCAGCACTGCCTCCAGCTCGCAGTGTGGAATGACTTCGGAGGAAATTACATCATACTTATACAGGAATCTGTGCTTACCAGTCATGTGTGAGTGAACAAGTGTGCAAGTGTGTAACTGCTCTCTCTCTCTCTCTCTCTGTGCAACAGTGTATGAATTCACATATATTATTACACCAAAAAAAAATAAATACAGGTACCAGGTTTCATTTTGGAAAAGTATATTTTTTGTCATTTCTTTGGTTTTACTTGTGTGTAAAAACAAAACAAAACCCGATAGCACCTTATGCAACAAAATATTAGCACATATTAGATAATGCTAACGGACAAGCGGTAAAGCAACAGGACAAATTTAACACAGGGTTTCACACTAATATGCTCAGGTATCGGATTTCTAGGAAAAGTGTCGAAATGAATTTGTTACAAAGACAGCAGGGACAGACGTCAGACAGGGAGTGTCGTGTCACAAGGTCAGGGTTTCTAGTCTCATCATCAAAACTTGCTGGGAGGTGGAAGAAAAAAATCTATTTAATTATGTATTGTGATTTTTTTTGTGTGTGAAAAAAATATATGGAAAAAAGTTTACGTTTAGATACGCTTGCATTTAAGATGGTAAAATGCTGCAGTTCCTCTATAATCCTACAGGTGGTGCACTCTAAACTATTCACATATTGGCAGGCAGCGCCGCATCCGGTGTTGTTGTTGGTGGTCTTTTGCTCCTCCTTTAGAGGGGTCGCCACTGTAGACATAACTTTGTACTTGTTTTATACCGGATGCCCTTCCTGAAGCAACCGTCCCATTTTTATTTTATCCTGGCTTAGGACCGGCACTGCATCCAGGTATATTGCATTGGGATACTTACAATTGTGATACTGACAGAATAGATTGAATAAAACAAATCGAATGTATTGGTTTTTCTAATTTATACTCTATGTTTAAATAGGTGTGTGTGTGTGTGGTGCTTTAAATGAATGTTAAAGAGATATTAGGAATTTAATTGATTGAGACGATAAAGAGAAATTAGCAATTTGAACTCGTCCTACTTTGTTTGCCTACTGTCCTAGGCAAACAAAATTAAATAGGCTTCATGTTAAAAAAAAGAAAAGATTTATTGATCAAAATTCCAATAACATATTCAAACGGATGTAGATTTTCTAAACGATTTCACAAAACTTCACAAATGTGCTTCAATTCAATATGCGCGCCGCCTATGACACGACACACGTCAAGTCGGCAGTCCGGCTCCAACATGTTCGCTTTCTGCGAGTCCCTCACGTGTAGCGTGGGGATTTTCTTCCTCCCAAATGTGAACATTATGCTTGTTGACTTTGCCATTCGTATGAAACGTGGCCTCATCACAGAAAACAAGACACTTTTTGAACTCCTCATCTTCAAGTTTCTGTTGCATAGCAACACGGAATCTAATGTAAAACATTGAAGTTAGTTAGTTTTTACACATCTTTAAATGTTTCAAATCTTTAAAATTTGAGTGACAATTGTCTATGTTGTTAAACTACGTAATTACAATATGTCAATTTTTTTGGGACACCTTGTATTTGTAGTATTATTATTACTGTATTATTATAATTTTTATTATTGCAAAGTTTAAGTTATTATATAAGAAGAAATGATTTGTTCACGTTTTGTGTTAATCTTTATAAAGAGAGCCTATTTCTATCCCCTCTCCTCCAATGACAGTTCGGAAATATACATAAAGTCCGATGTTGACTGTCTCAAGCTGGACGTATGATTATAATAGAATTTTATTTATATATACCTGTATATAGTGGAGGCTTCCTTACGTCGCATAATTTTGCATCATATTTTGGGGCTTGTATATTTGGGGTGATGAATGTCTAGCTGTGCCGAAACCCAGAAAACCTCCATCCCCTGCTTTCCCATAGTTCCTCTCTTAAAAGTAAGAACTTTCTTTTTGGAAGATAACGCAATGTGTCTATTCGAGAGGAAGGAAATGACGGGACCTTTCAGTTTACTGTGGTTAGGTGATTTGTTTCTGCGCTGTTGCTTCAAATGTTAAAAGTGGAGATTAATTAGACGGTAGAGATGAGCTGAACATTAATCAGTCGTCTGTACATTCTGTTTTTCTCGTGTTTATTAGTAGATGATGGGAAAAGTCAGGGAAGATGAGAAAAATTTAACACTTATACAGTTTGCATGGACTTGGTAATGAAAGCAGGTAAACATCACTTATTTCCACAAAGCAAGCAAGTGAATGAGAATCATTTAGAATTTTCTAATTTTTATTTTTTTTTGTTACACAAAGATTCCATCAGATGGATATAGCATATTTTAATTTGATCATTTTACATAATGCGCATGAAGTCTCCTATTTAAAAAGGCTTTTGAATGTAACCTACCTACTGTAGAAAGCAGACCTTCTGTAAGCTAGTTACTCCAAGGAAGAGTAAATTGTAAATGCATGTGCTGCATGGTTGAGTGCTTTGTGTGTGTGTGTGTGTGTTTGTGCATGCTTGTGTGTATGTATTTGTTTATGAGCGCTGGGATCCAGCACCGGCTGACTCAGCTGTCGAAGTGGCCGGGGCACGTATGACGAACAGGACCTGCTAGCAGCTGGCACACTGCCCCGGTCCAGAACGTGACCATCATCAGGCTAGTAAGACAACTGGGCCACAGGCTGAGATGAGGAGGATAAAACACTGCTTAACTGCCAAGAGGAACGCTCAGCAAAAAAATAAAAAATAAAAAAAAAGCATTTTGTCAGCAGAGTGCTGGTGTGGAAAAGAAATGCAAATGCTTCTTACTAGCCAGTCTGGTCACTCATAATAACCTCCTGGCGGCAGTGAGACTGAAGAAAAGCTTTATCAGTGGATTATGAATTTCACTGTAGTATCTTTTAGTGATTTAATGCTGTAGATTTAGTATAGCTTTCTATCATAGCCAGCTTTAACGGTTTCAGCAGTTTTGTGCTACAGACGAGATCAGACCAGACCGGCTAGTCTTCGTTTCCCACGCACAGCAAGAGTTGCTTATACATGGAGCCGAATATTTCACCAGCGATGGAAATCCAGTAATAGCCCATCGGAAGAATCTGACCCGATCTGGCCCGATCGGAATGAATTTTCAGCCGTGATTCGAGGGGTGTTGGAAACCTTATAATACGTTATAATACATTCAGTAGGTAAATATTATCCATTTAGACGCTTGATCTGATCATTTCTTTTATTTCTCTTGTGGAAATAAATATATTTATTCTGCCCTACATCGGGGTAACATTAGTTTACTAGGATGAGGGGAAATTGTGCCTCCAGTACTGATCGGTAAACTGTGTGTGAACAAATCTGTGTGTGGGTCTCTGATAGAGGAAGAAGCTCTGATTGACAATCGTACTGTACATGACACTGGATTCTTGTAACTAATCATAACTCAGAATGTGGGATTTGTCCGGGGGGAAAAAAAATGAAAAGCCTAACTTACCTCAAAGTTCAAGAAAAAACTTGTGGTAAGCACTAACTGCTGCATACTGGGAACACCTGACAAGACCTGTTGTTATAGATGCTATATATATACTCTAGGTATATATAGTTCAGGACTGGAGTTTCCTACCGTCTACCTGAGCCTCCAGTACGGAGCTGGACTCCATATTAACTTGAAGACATCAACTGTTATACTGAACTTCCAGCCTCCTAACACACAGTATGACTGCAGATCAATCCCTGCTATCTGTTATCACCCAGATGAGGATGGGTTCCCTGGTGAGTCTGGTTCTTCTCAAGGTTTCTTCCTATTGCCATCTCAGAGAGTTTTTCCCTCAGCACCGTCGCCCTCGGCTTGTTCATCAGGGACGATCTGATCATTCTGATTTATACACCTTTCCTTACACATTTCACTCTCATTTCCATATTTTTTTATTTTACTCTGTAAAGCTGCTTTGCGACATTGAATATATCAATAAAAACGGAATTGAATTGTAGTGTAGAACAAACGTCTGTAAGAACTATAAAGATAGTCTCATGCCGTAGAGGGTTGGATGTGCTATAGGGATGAACAACAGTAGAGCTGTGAATCTTATTAAATGAATATTCAATTCCACAGCACTAATCTCTAGTGTCTGATTTGTCTCAAGCAGCTACAGGGCTTTGAAGTATTAAACTATAATCAAAGTGTCTAATAAGGACTGAAATATTGTCAAACTTTTGTTTTATATTGTTTAAATGTCATGTCTCACAATTAGGTTTTCTTTTCCTGACAATCTTTTATGCCACACTCCAGTCCAGTAGGTGGCAGTATTCAATTAAATTTTATTTGTATAGCGCTCTTAACAAAGGTCGTTGGCAGTGTTGGGTGTAACGCATTACAAAGTTACAAAGTTACAAAGTAACAAGTTAGAGTACTTGGATTACTTTTTTGATGTAACGAGCGTTTTTTTTCTGCCATTTAAGTACTCAGTTATTTAGTTATATTTTCAAAAATGTAATCTGTTATTCAGACAATTTATGAAATCCGTGAGCCAGACAGCAGTCAATCCCAATCCGTTAGTGGGTGTGTGTGTATGTGAAAGTCGTCCTACAAGCCCCGCCCCCCCGATACCTTGAGAGGAACCAGACTCACCAGGGAGCCCATCCTCATCTGGGTGATAACGGATAGCAGGGATTGATCTGCAGTCATACTGTGTGTTAGGAGGCTGGAAGTTCAGCATAACAGGAGATGTGGAGAAGTTCATATGGATTCCAGTTCCAGAGAATCAGTGGGAACGTGGTGCGGTGTGGGGTGTGATTAGAGCCTTGAGGTAAGGGCTACAGGAAGCCAGTGGATCAAGCAGAGTAGTGGTGTTGTGTGTTCTGGAGAACTGAAGAAATCGCAACATACTTCCAAATACACCAATATACACATACCGTAGATACCTCAACACATACCTACTGATGGCACAACACACACTCAGATACCCTACCACACACAGATACTCCTATGAACAGCCAAATACCCAACACACACCTAGACATTCCAGTGCACACACTGAGATACCCCACAATAGCTCATAATAAACAGCCTGTGGAAGATCCTCCTCATTATGGGTAGACTAAAGAAATACATGTTCTGTGTTTATATTTATATACAGTTTTATATTTATCTATTGCATTGAACATTTCGAAAATCAGTAGAAAATCAGTCAGGTGACCTATTAATGTCTATCTGTCCATTATCTGAAGTGTGCAGTGTGAGATGTATGTGTGTGACAGATGTAGGAGTGTGTGTGTGTTGCACTATACCCAAAGTGATGGTGCTTGGTGCTTTCTTTTTTTAATACAGATTTTTCTGTCTTTCTGCTTTAACATATCAGATGTTTTTTTTATCTCATTAGATGTGAGGTCATTTCATGTGAGGTCATAATTTTGTTTTTATTACATTTTTTAAACAAAAAAAACATGTAAATGTTCATTTAATAACAGCATGTGATCAAATATAAAATAAGTATATTAGAAAGTAAATTATGTGAAAATTAATGAAATGTGAGATAAAAAAAATATATTATTTTAATTTATGTCTTTTGTGGAAAAATCAAGGCGCAAAGCATGTTTAGGCCACGTGTGATTATTTATGTAAGTCTTTATGTGATTTTCTTTTCACATACAGATTCAGGAATGTTTAAGTAACAACCATTTAAAAAACTTGTAATCAAATTGACTAAAGACTGCACCGATCCGATACCTACTGGGCCGATACCAGCACAGAATGGTGGATTAGACATAAATACAATCAGATATCAGATCTAGTATGAATTAAAATCAGATATTATATCTTGCAACAGTGGGAAAGATTGGAATAGTATTTGTAAAATAAATGTATATTTGGAGCAGGAAATGTTTACATATAAAGAGACCATCACTGCTGTTTTTAAGGATTGATTTTATTATATTTATACTTATATTTATTATATTTTTAACAATTTTATGAAAAAGAAAAAAATTGGTTTGGTTTTTGGTTTGGTGTTTCAGTATCGCTTCAGAAGCAGAAGAGAAAAAGTGAAATTGTGATATTATTTTTATATCCTTCACTCCACTGTAGAAAGTTTAAGGGTTCTTGTTCTTCAGAAAGTAATCCAATCGATACACAGAACGGCACCTTTCTAAAGGTGTAATTAACATTCTGTCTTTAAACAATACACTTCATGCACTCTGAATAATTCAGGGTTAAATATGATTAAAATCAAACTAAGATCATGCCTGGTTTGTGCTAGAACCTCTGCAAAACATCTCAGTTTGTCCTACAGTCTGGAATTTCGGAGATTTGTCGCTTATTTGAATGAAACAAGCCCCAGTTATATGGCATATCAGTTTTTTGTCAGTGATTTGAATGACACCAGTCTCGGTTATTTGGAGTAGCAGTCTCGTTAGGCGGCCTGTTTTGAATGACACAGGGAGCAGCCGGGGGTTCAGCAGTGCACGACGGAAAGAAATCCAGCCTTTTCTTCTCCTCGCTTACAGCTGTGAGAGTCGCAGAGGGGCCGCGGTGAGACGAAGAGGCCTAGCGAGCCTCGGGCCTAACCCACTTCATAAAGGCTCAGCAGAGCTGAACGGCCCGCTTTCCACCGGCCGCTCATGAGCACCGAGGCCCTTAAGCTCCTTAAGCAGCCTTTCAGATGGGGATTTAGGTAATGGCTCAAATGCAACCTGATACTTTACTCGCACAATAACAGAAATATAGGATTCGCTTACATCACGCTGGTTGTTATGACTTGTATAATCCCAGTTTTTTATTTAGTCGGTGTGGTCATCGGTGTGTAGCGTATAGAGCCGTGATTTCACTTAAGTAGCTGTAACTTGGATAGATCATAAACCTTACAATTTATTCTTTTATACTCAGTTAAATGATATAGAGTCTGGACAACAGGACAGGACGTGAGATAAAGACCGTCAAATGAACTAAAGTGATCAAAAGATGTAAATAATCTTTCATTTATCAAGTCAAAGCTGAGTTTTCAGAAACACAAACTACCTGCGTAATGTGAATTTTAGTTATTTTTGCCCTTAGTAGGGTCTTATTTAAATACGTGTCATCCTCATCATCCTCATCATCATCACTACCATATTTTTATAAGCTTGTTCAGGGTATATATAACATGTAAAGTCTCACTTCCCAAAGTGGCTTCCTAGAGATCTGTGATTATTTTATTTAAGCTATAATATGTATTATGGTATTATACCATTTCCTCTATGAATCTGCTTTAATTCAGCGACTGTAATCTTAATTTCAAAAACTCAAAACAAGTCAACTTGCATATTATGTTAACTCAAATCTAATCATAGTTTTTTTTTTAAAGAAGTGTTTTTTGAGTAGGAAGCTCTCTGGCTTTAATAATTATCAAATTGTTACTGTGGACATTTACATAATGAGGTTCATATCTGAATATTTGAATAGTTAAATAGTTGGATTAGGCTCATAAATTAAATCTGTACTTGAGGGTGTACGGAGTGTTTTTAAAGCTGAAGCAGTGAAAACTGTGTGAGACTCTGGTGTATTGTGTGTAAGATACTGTACCTGTATCTATACGTATCTATAAGATAATCAGCTTACGGTAAATAAACGTCAGAATATGAACAAGTTAAATTTATGGTTCAACCCATATTACACACATCTTTGTAATAACCTGACTATTTGTCTATTTTTAGTGGATGAGGGTGTGTGTGTGTGAGTGTGTGTGTGTGTGTGTGTGTGTGTGTGCTTATAGCATGTGTGTGAAATCTAAAAATGTGACATAAGTACTAGATAATTATAATCCAAAATTAAAGACAAAATATGAATAATCTTGTAATCTTAAATACCAAATTTATTCACAAAAACAAGTAAATCACAGACGTTTATATTTTTTAGATTTGTAAGATTTCCACCCTAAAATCATCCCCATTTTTTAAAAATACAGTAGCTGAACAGATCCAGAGATTCTGATCTCTCTCTCTCTCTCTCTCTCTCTCTCTCTCTAATTGATTTCTGCACACGGATTTAGCAAATGAATGTGGTTTAAACCCCCGTGGCTGATCGTCCTTGGCTTTTAATCTTGTTTTTATTTTTGATGAACTTCTCATGATGTGTTAAAGGATTGTAAATGAAAGACAGAGTGTGTATTAAAGAAAGAGTGTATTAAAACCAACACTAATTGAGAGTTTAGGGTCTAAAATCAGGCGAACAAGAAACATTTTATTTATGAATGTAATATGGTTCAAATCATAATAAACAGAACTAAACTGTACCTTAAGAGTACATCTTTGTACCTTTAACTTTCAAGGAAATGTGGATCACTTTAAAATTTTTTAAGGTTCAAAGACGGATTACTAAACCGGGCATTAGAGGAGACTAACACCAGAGTCACATGGGCCGGTACAGATTAGTATGCTTTATTTAAGTAGAGATTAAGTGTGGATTAATTCCATTTGATTCAAGTAATCAGTCACATCAGTGAGTAATTATAATATAATAAATATAATATCTTTAATAATAATGTACAGAGTTTTCAACCTGGTAAGTTTTTTTTCTTAAAAAAAAAAACCCTAAAGACCCCCTAGTTCTGCTTCATCTTTGTCCTTTTTTCCTTTTTTTCAGTTTTGATGTCTTGTCCACATGACACAAACTCCATGACTTGCTCCTGGTGTTACATTAATCTGTTTCAAGTAAAAAGATTCAGATCTGGATGTAAATGATGTCTTTCTGAGCCAGAAAACATCTCAGCATTATTTTATTTTATTTTTTGTAAAAAATCACATTTAAAACAAGTCAGAGATTTTATAAAGGCAGCGCTCATTTAGCATTCAAGTTGCATTTTATAAAAAAAATAAATAAAATAAACTACATAACTATGCTGACTTCACTTTTTTTTGCCATTTCAACCATTTCATACAGTTCAGTACATGTTGACACCAAACAACATCAGTTAACAACATAAATGAACCAATCTAACTAAGATACCTAATTAGCTGACTGGCTAAGACAACAAATTAACACCATAAATTAACAAAACTATCTAAGAACTATACAAAAGACAAAAAAAGACAACAAGAACATCATAAAGTGCACGTGCAAACAAGAGCAACAACACACCACAATGCAATACTCTGTAATATTGAGTTGAGGGCGTGCAAATAAATTGTCCAGGAGATTAGATATGAAAAACAGTAAACATTATTTGTTGAACTAGCAGCAGAGAGAGAAAAGAGTTATTGTGCAATAAGATAAGTGTTTGGATCAGAGGATGCGGTAAATATTTCGGATAATATTACAAAATGAAGAGGAGAAACTTAAATGTATATTTGTTATGTTTTCAAGGGTGTTTTTGCTGTTTTTCTTTTTTACTGGAGTTCATCCAAAGTGTGTTCATCCAAAATTTTAGTTTAATCAGACCTTATGATAAAAGTATGTTTTGTGAGAATATACTAATGAGAGATTAGTGATGATTAAAGTAAAAAAAACACACATATTGAGTAAGTTTCAGAATGAGGAACGGTAATAAAGTGACAGCTTAGTGTATAGAAATGATTTCCATATAAGGAAAAATGGACATTTGGTTTTGTTTTGTCTCTTTAAATGTCATTTTTGATCTGAAATTAAAGTTTTATCTTCTGTACATGGTGTGTGTGTGTATGTGTGTGTGTGTGTGTGTGTGTGTGTGTGTGTGTCCCTCTGTCCCTCTTTTATGTAGGTTAACGACACTAATACCTTCCTCACAGCCGTCTCTCACTTCTCCACTTGTCACATTGAGAGTATGTTGTTCTCAGGAATGACTGCCCTAATTAAAAAAGTTGCCCCGTTTCGTTTTTTTTTTTTTTTTTTTAATCATAATAATCTCCTTATTAGGTCCCAACGTAAGCACTACTGTAAATCAACCCAAAGGCCATTTTTCCCCCCCGTTTTCTACATCGGAGGACGTGCCGCTCCACGAGGTCACATTTTGGTTTTCAATTAACGTGCTTTTATTAAAGTATAATTGTCCTAATGATATGCTCTCCATTTCTTTAGGGACTAAGCCTTTTAATTTAATTTTCCTAAAGCCGTTGAACTTGAAGGCCTTGTGGTACTGAGAAATGAATTTTACATTATTTTATTTCCTGAAGAGAGAATCTAAAGAAGAATCTGGGGGAAAAAACTGTAGAAATAATAAATAAGAAGAAATAAGTAGCAGGTATGTGATGTGTGATTTAGGTGTGTTTTTATTTGAGATGGTGACCTGGAGGGTTATTTAGTGAAAAAAACTTATTATCTCTCAGCCTATACAAAACAGAAACAGACAATGTGTATAGAAATATGGTGCTGTTTGTAGTGCTGTACCAAAACAAATGCAAAAGTGGGCACAACCTTTTTTAGTTGTTGGTCGAGTAAATCTTCCTCTATAGTAAATCTTCTTCTTCCTCTTCTTAAGTCTTTGAGTTCTTGACAAAGGAGGGGCGTCGGCTGTCCATCATCCACATCGGGTTACAGAATGTTTATAAAGATGACACCGCTGACAAGAGCAATGGTTGGTGAAGAAATTTATAGAAGAGGAAACCAGCACTGGGAAACAAATCATCGACTGCCACCACTGACATGAAAGTGAGTACAGAACAGAACACACCTGACTTTTTACAAAGAGGATTCTGGAGTTGGGTTCAACAATGGCACAAATACCTTAGTATAGAGGAAGAGTTACTCGACCAGCATGTGCAGTTTGAACAACCTATATCATATGTCCACTTTTTTTCTGTTGCTTTTGGTACAGCCCTCATCCATTTTAAGAAAAGTATTTATATCTGCACTTTTGGGGATTTTACAGCTTCTCTTTTCAAGCCTCTTTATTCCTCAGTATCTAAAGCACTATGTAAGTTGAAATATCTTCATTTGTATTTAAATTCATATGAATGTAAAAATTATTCAGTCCATTTTCTTTTCTTTTATTCCATATTGATTTACACTTTCTACACACATAATGTAAAGCACCTCAAAAAGATTGTTTTTAACGTAGAAAAAGGGACTATATCAATTAAATTCATTGACCTTATTGGTAAAGGATGTAATTACATTATTAGCATTTTATTACATCACAACTCTCGTTCCGCACAAAAACGTATTCCAAAGTTCATCTGAGACTCAGATCGTCCCTGATGAACAAGCCGAGGTGACGGTGCTGAGGGAAAAACTCCACGAGATGGAAATAGGAAGAAACCTTGAGAGGAACCAGACTCAACAGGGAACCCATCCTCATCTGGGTGATAACGGAGCAGGGATTGATCTGCACTCATACTGTGTGTTAAGGGGCTGGAAGTTCAGTATAACAGGAGATGTAGAGAAGTTCATATGGAGTCCAGTTTCATTGGTGAAGACTCGAGTACAAAACTATTTGTGTTTTGTACCTAAACTATTGTGTGACACAAAGCATCACAGAAATACTGCCTGCATCAGCCGAGTCCAAGGTCACCTTCATGGTCATCAAGTGGAACCTTCTTCAGTCACCACATGCATCACAAGCAGACCACATGGGCGCCGATATACGTTTATAACAACCAAGACCTACAGTATGGTAATGTAATGTACTGTATTTGCACCTCAGATCCTCCTCACAATAAATCATGATATAATACAGGAATAAGGAAGTGATGTCATGACTATATTTCCACTTAATTTTAAGAATATTTAAGGATGTTTTCACAGAGTTACAATGAAAAGTAGAAGTCAATGTTAAGAGTCTTTTAGAACGAAGAGTCACTGACCAGGGAAGGAAGTGTTTAATGTTGTTTTTGAGGAAAACTGGTCTGGACAGTCAGCTTTAAAGGACAGGGAAGCTGAGGAGAGAGAGATCGATAGGTGGCGATGATGCAGCCTACAGAGCTCCAACTAGATGCTGAGTGATACTGAGAGGAACGTGTAGAGAAGAAACAAGAACAAGTCAAAACAAGATCAGGGAAGGATGTGTTAGATATTTTAAGGAAGGCTACACTGAAAAATCAGCTTTTAGAGGTTTGGAAGATGATGGTGAATGAGACCTAGAGCTGGGGTTAACGTGACCTAGAAGAAGAAGAAGAAGAAGAAGAAGAAGAATGGCAGAATTTCTGTTTTGTTTTTATCCTGTTTTTTTTTACCCGCTCTATTGACCGAGAGGTGAATCACAATCACAGCAATATATTACCAAACCTTCATTATTCTAGAAACTCACCTCAGCTGTAAACTTTCATTTCTTTTTTTCTTCTTTGTCTTTCGGCTGTTCCCTTTCAGGCGTCGCCACAGTGAATCATCTGCCTCCATCTAACCCTATCCTCTGTATCCTCTTCTCTCACACCAACTAACTTCATGTCCTCTCTCACTGCATCCATAAATCT
>JAOVVB010000023.1:17551745-17570402 GCA_028570985.1 Heterobranchus longifilis | reverse complement strand
TCTCTAGACCTCCGGCTGCGAGAGGTTACAGCATCACCCGGGAATCGAACCAGCGATCTCCAGATGATAGGGCCAGCACTTTACCACTGCGCCACTCGGAGGCCCTCAGTGTGTCTTTTTGATCTGCTGCTCAGGCAACATCTCTGGGAAACATCACACACTCAGAGGAAAGGGCTATCCACCCACTTCTGCCTGCATGAGCTCACAGATAGTTTGTATAGTAAGTGTTTTTAGCATGTGGTTTTCAAGCAAGAATGGATTTTTAGCTCGGGACAATTTGCAAACTTTAAGACTTCATGGGTGTGGGAAAGCCGCCTAATAATAGCTATGATTCATGGCACTGTATCTCCAATTCTCTTTGCAGGGTTGCATGCTTCACCGCAACTGCAACCCTGCCTTCCTTCACATTATTCCCTATTTATCTTTTCTGCGTACAAAATAGCACGAGTGTGTCAGGCTTCAATTTTTATTTTTTTTAAAGTAAGATGATAGTAACAAGACGGTTTCATTAGAAACGATTTCATCTGGGATCGCTTCAGTGACTGAAATGAAAAGAAAAAGAAAAAGGAAGAAATTTAAATACATATCATCAGAATTGGAATGTTAATGTTAGAAGACCATGTAAGACCATGTGCTTTTCGACCTGAAGCTTCATGGTTTGCCCGAAACAAGAGCTACTGCATATAAAAAGGTTCGTTTGGACTTGTTGTTATCTGATGTCACATTGCTTTTGAATGAAACTTTTTTTTTTTTTTACAGATTATGGCTGATTACACATGCACTTAATTTTCAGTTTCACATATTCTATAATACACACTTAAGTGCAAAAAAACCCAAAACATTTTTCTATGAGGAACCTGTGACGCTGTTCACACTACGGTCACTGATCACGAATAAAAAAATAAAAACAAAAGTGAAAAAAGACCTCTGGACTTGGAAAAATGGATTCAAGTTTTAATGGATTTAATTTGGTTAGTGTGTGTGTATGTGTGTGTGTGTGTGTGTGTGTGTGTGTGTGTGTGAGATAGAGAAATAGAGAGAGAGAGATACCTGCCCTGCACTTTGAGGTCTTTTCTTAAAACAATTGAATAAAACACGACTTAATTAAGAGAGGCAACGCCTTTAAAGCTCTGAGGGATTAAATCAGAGGCCATCTGTCACCGCTCCGCTCGGGTGGATCGTTCCAGAAATTACATCGCTGCTGTAGATGTGTAAATGTGTGTATATATATATATATATATGGAATGTGGATCGTTCCACAACAATAAATGTAACTATAAACAGATATAGTACAAAAGTACAAAAATATCTTATTTTTAATTAATTAAGAAAATTTCCAAAATAAAAAATGAATTGCTGTGGTATCAGAGGAATAAAAGAAATAGATCAGCTCCTGCCTTCTCACACCACAAGTAACTCCTATTAATTCATTTAATTATCAGCTAATTAAATAATGGAATAAATAGAAAATTATAAATCATGAAAATTACCTTGAAATCTCTTGTCATCTTTATAGAGCACTTTATATACAGTATACAGAGTCAGCCAAAAAAATTCATACACACTCCAGGGGGAAAAAATAGTAAAATGCATATTGTATTAATATAATATTAATAATAGTATCATATTATTATTATCATAACATTATCATATATGAATATATAACCTATAGCAATAAATTTAATATTAAAACATTTTCTTTTCCTGGAGTGAGTATACATTTTTTTGTCTGACTGTGTATATAATATTTACTAATTAACTAATTGTTTGTAACAGAAACGAATTCTGCTGAACTAACCTCACAGACAACATTAAGTCTGACTAGAAGGAGGCGTATGGCGTATCGTTTGCCGGTAATAAAATAGTAAAAACTTTTTGGTATTTCACTGTGGTTATGATGAACGACATTAGGAGATGCCAATAAAAACAACATCAGCATCTAAAACATTTTCATGAGAATTTCATTTCAGGGCAGCAATTTCCAAATAATAACAAATAACAAACAATAACAGGACAAGTAATTAACCTTAGACTGACAGATGGACAGACAGACAGACAGATAGTTTTTATTGACTGGAAAGATGTAGATGCAGAGTCTCCTGCTGGTTTTTGTGACACCAAAGAAACAGAATTAAGGCTCCACAGTGGTGAAGTCATGTCTGTGTGTGTGTGTGTGTGTGTCAGTCGTTCCATCATCCATTATTGTTTCTGCAGCAGAGGAAAAAGTGAAATGAAAGAAAATTACAGAGCGGAGAAAAAACTGTGACTGAGGCTCAGGGTGGAGCGGAGTGAGAATCTAATTCAGTGCAGGAGTCATGGACAAGAGAATAGAATATTACTAGAGAGAGAGAGAGAGGGAGAGAGAGAGTGGGAGAGAGAGAGAGGGAGAAGGAGGAGAGAGAGAGCAAGGGAGATCCAAAGAGAAATGAGAGTAAGAGAGATCCAGGTAGAACCTGAGAGAGATAAAAGACAATAAGACTGAATAAGAATTAGAAAAAGAGAGAGAGAGAATTAGGGAGAGAGAGACCGAAGGAGAGACGAGTGAAGAAAAAACACCGAATATGTTGTACTGTACTGTGTATTCGCACAGAGAGAGAAGGAATGAAGGAGTGAATGAAGTAAGCATAAGGAGAGGATTACAGATGAGAGGACGGCGGATAATCAAAGGACAGAGAGAAAAATCCAGGAAGAAATGAAAGGCCAAAAAAGAGTAATGTGGGGATGTGAGGAAATAAAAGGAAAGAAGAGATGAGGTCAAGAAAGGAGGTGGGAATGAAAAAGAGAAGGATGAAGTGGAGAAGAGATGCAAAGAAGAACAATTAAAGAAGAGAAAAGGGGAGAGAGGATGAGAGAGTCTGTGTCAATCTGTAACATGTATGAAAGGAGTCTCCAGTGTCAGTGCTTTGTAACAGTCAGATGTAAAGCTGTAACCTTCAGAGGGTTTTTTTCAGCTTCTTCAGCAGAGAAAGATTAAAGAGAGACCGGTGGGAGAACGACTGTTTATAGCTGCTGTAACGTAAGTGAGAAAAGAAATGTGACATTTATTAATAAATGAAAAATTCGAATCGTTGCTAAGTTGTTTCTGTATGAAAGGAGTAAAGTCTACCCTTTGGCCATGCAGAAGTGGAAAAATAAACAACTCCATGTCATACCAGGTCAATGTGGAGAGAGAACAAAGCCAGCTCTGTGATCACAGGGACCATGTGATCGACGTCTGACATGTGATGAGGGCTTGTGATCAACCTTCCTGAGACTCACGCAGCGAACAAGAGAGAGAGAGAGAGAGAGAAAGTTATCATCATATATTAACACTTAGATATAACAGTTATAAGTCTGGAGATTTACAAAGGAAGGATTAAACACTCGGTGTCATGCTGTTACAGGAAACTAATCCACAACAAGATGGAGTGATGAAGCGGAGTGACTGTTACCACATCCCAACGCTGATTAGTTTCCGAAAAACAGCATGAGCTGCTTGTGTCACAACAACTGGCAGGGACTGTCCTACCTTCTCTGTTTTTAATACGAGGAGCGTTCAAGTCAAACTGGGACTTGTGATGAGATTTCTGGTGAATGAAGGCGTAAAAGGCTACAGAAAAGAAAAAGAAACCGCTGCAGAACATTTAGTGAGTGGAACACCTGAGCCTTGAAAATCAACAGATAACTTGTGGAAGAGACACATCTGTCTGTGGGAACTGTTAGTCCTGACCTCACTCCAAGCCGTTTGGACCATTAAAGGAGTTCCTGGGAGGCCGGTGTTTCAGACTTGAATCAGACAGGCAGTCCGATCATGGCTCCGGTGTACTGAGAAAACTTTCTGTCTTAACGGCATCCAAGCACTAGTGAAACTCTGGGACAAGTGCATCAGTGTAGCAGTGAAGCATTCATTAATGTATTTTCTACCTTATATCAGCTACAAACAGCTTTACCTCTGATTGTTACCCAAGCACTGACACTGGAGAATCCTTACATAAAAAAATGTTCCAGTACGTAAACACATCTCTTCTTACAGAAAAGAGGATTTCTCACCAATATATTTTGAAGCATCATCCACGTGAATAAGCCATTACCAAAGAAACGATAATGTATTAGAGGAACGCATTAATATTAACCTAGCATTCATGTCCTAGCGTACATGTCCAATCAGTCAGAGTTGGAAGTGACCAATCAGATTAGAGGAAAATATAAAGGAATAAAGAAAAATATAAATATTACGAAAATTATTTAAAACATCACTCAGACTGTGACCTTTTTAAAGTGATCAGCCACTTAGCTATTTTTCTTCTTGTACGTGTGAGTGTGTGTGTGTGTGTGTGTGTGTGTGTAGTAATGGTGAGGACAGTACAAAGTGTTCAATGTGTACCCATAAACGTATGCAGTAATTACACACCTCCTTTATGACAAATCAGGCAAGAGCATGACTCACACAGGATTCTGGGTAACACGGCCAGGGATGTGTTTGTAGCTCAGAACCATCAGGCTTCCTAGAACTGTAGGTGTATAAACACACACACACACACACACACACACACACTAGGCAACCAAGGACACAACCACATTAACTCATTAACACAGAGAAAGAAAATCTGAATCTCCTGGTCGTCTCTGTGATTTCTCCCAAACCTCACAGTAACCTCACAGTAACCTCACAGTAACCTCACAGTAATCTCACAGGAACCTCACAGTAATCTCACAGTAACCTCACACATCTCCATCATGCTCAAACCTGCCAAGTTTATTCACAGATCAGCTTCTACAGACACACCAATGTACACTTACAGAGCTAAAGCTTATGCATCTAAGTAATTAGAGATAAACAAATTAGCTTATTAGTTACACACTACTACTTTAAAGTCTGCCGCTAAGTTAAAGTTCACTACTCCTTTTCTAAATATTCTAATCTAAAGTTTAAAAGAAACTGTTTTTCATTTTAGAAATAACTTACAGCAGTTACGGTCTTGGGACAGCTCGCTCCAGACTTCCTGTGATGCTCCTCAGGATAATGAATAAATGAACAATTTGTGATTTTTATTTTTTATTTTTTTACCTTAAATTCATACCAGTCATTGTTTTTTAATTAGATCCAAATCATATAACCCCTAGTAATTACACTTTAATTAACTTTATTTCTTTCCTGAACTACTTACTTAACTTTCCTGCCTTTACTTCATAACTCTTTCTTTTATGAAACTGCATGATGTTTACACCCTATTTATCTACCTTGCTCATTTTCTGCTTAAATGTATTTAAAATCACCTATTCACATTACAACCCTAGAACAAACAGCACAATTGTTGGTGAACAGTGCCCCCAAGTGGCCTCATGGAGTCTGTACACTTTAAAAAAAAACAATCCAGGGAAAAAACACCAGAATTTCTCCAGATGGATTTTGGTTCAGCATTGCAAAGAGCTAGTGTAGCTAACAATTAATATTTTATTAATTGTTAATTAGGGCTTACTGCTATCAAAATGTATTATCTATCATTTCAGTGATCAATTAAATTAATAAAACATTTTAGATCTGATTTCTAAAGTTTTCCTAGTATAATGTTTTATCTTTACACACTGTATTTCTACACTGTGTTCCTACACACCCATAAACACACACACACACACACACACACACACAGTTGTTCTTTTTTTACACACAGCACATGACAAAAAAGGGCTCTGATTTGGACTCTAAACATCCATCTCACCTGTGTTACTCCAGCAGTGCATTATGGGAAACATGATCCTGGATTAGCCATGACTTCTATTAACAAACCTCACATCAGTAACTGATACCTTGCTGTATCGCTCCAGATTAGCCTGCTGTCGCTAACAATTGAAGTCAAAGAAAAGTTCAATAGTTTACAAAAGGTTCTTCATATATGTATAATTATTCTCCCTCTCTCATTTTTTTTTGTCTGCAAGATACTAACAAAAACCAAACAGCTATTTCTCACTTATGCAATAATTTACAGGTCACTTTCTTTTTCCCCCATTTTTTAGTTATGTGTTCCACCACAGAGGTACTGAGTTCAGAATTCTGGTAAGGTGTTGATGAATTCTCGCTAACCACAGCTCTGACAGTAGTGCAGGTTTATAATAAAGCACTTGTTGATATACTATGTTGCCATAGTAACAACTCATCCACAAGGCCTCGGATGTACATTCAACACTTATGGAAGGAGTCTCCAGTTTCAGCACTTTGTAACAGTCAGAGGTAAAGACGTTGAGTTTTCTCTTTCTGACGTTGAGAGAGAGTTAAAAGAGAGGCTGGTAAGGAAACAACTTATCGCCGTTCCTGATGATGTTCCTGATGCTTGGGATGGGCACAAAGCATGCACCTGCATCCAGGGGCTGGGTTTGGGCATTGGCTCAAATTTACCCCAGGTCGTAAGCCTGGCAAACAGGAAGCCTACACCTGAGCCATCAATACCCAGAATGCATTCCTCATAAATACATGTTAAATAAATAATAATTTCATGAAATTTTGCTGTTTTTCTTGTGGAACATTAGGAAGGAACAACTGATCTCCGCTTTACTCTGTCCATCTCCAGCTTCTTCACTTCCTCCCAGGTCAAATCCATCATCTGTACATCCATCATTATCGCTCTTTTTCAAGTGATTAACTGTTTCACTCTTTTTCACGAGGTTAACTGTTTCGCTTTTTTACCATCTCCCTATTTGCAGTATAAATCCTAACTTTGTCATGAGAAGCCTGCTATCTGCCATCCTCCAGATGTGTCCTAGCATCTTCAGGCAACATTTTATCTTGATGATGATGTTCCATTGCAACTCGTCAGACCTTTTACCAGGTGCCTTCCCAAGTAGCTTTCCAAGGCATCTGAAAAACATCTGTCCAATAACTGTCCTGTCCTTAGACGACCAGACAGAGCAGAGTCTCTGGAATACTGAGGCTGCTTTACCCAACTACAGTACAGTATCTCCAGTTCCAGAGCGCCTTGGGTAAACTTCACACGTTTGTGAAACTCTGAATGTTTTCTGTAGCGCCGTGCGGTTTTAATCAGTCTTTTGTCTATCTATTTATCATGTGGGTCGATTTATCCATCTATTATGTCTCCCCGTCCTTTCATCAATATGTCTATCCATTTACTTACCTATTCATGTCCATCTATCCAAATCCAGTTAATTGAATCAGTGGATAAGTTTTCAATTCAGCATCGAGTCGCACGTTTGTCTAAAATTGACAAATTCCCTTTTTAAAACAACAACAGCAAAACATGTCTTTTGCAGAAAATACAAACTGTTCACATTTTTTTTGCATCTTGAAAGGCTATCCTTTCTTATTCAATTGAGTTTATGTGCTTTTGGTGCAATGCTGCCACCTACTGGAACGGAATCCAGTGAGACGAAAAAACCTTTTAAGAACTAAAGAAGTTTGTCGTTTTTTAAACAATTAACACCACAAGTTACACAGAATATCAGTGTTTATTAGACACTTTTAGCAGTTTTTAACAATTCAAAACCTGTACAGCTGCTTGACACAAACGCAAGACAATAAACGTTAAAGCTACTGAATTGAATCGAATATCGCAACGACCCCCAAAATTCAATCGAATCAAATCAGCAGATACCCATGATTCACAGCTCTAGTTTACCGGGTGTAGTTCCACAATACAAGAGAGAGAAAACACTTCAGGAAATAACCAGTATCTCTAATATCCCACTTATAGTCTGTGCAGAATTAACCTGATAATGAGCTCTTCAGCGCTCGGGGCCAAAGCTATACATCATGTTGCTAATTTAGCGAGAAACGAGTTCAACGGTGCTAAACAAACCCAAACGTACGCTATATAAAACACTTTCTGAAATCTCTCCAAATGATCATTTAACCGCTCTGTTGTGTTACTGTAAACCGTTCCACATGACCCAGAGAGAGAGAATTAGCCCGTTTAATTAACGATGCGTTTAAACATCATCGAGTCATTTCCTCCCACCAGACCACTGTAATTACGCTACTCTCAACTGTTTTCCGAGCCAATCGCCATGAAAATGCTGAGAACGGGTAATAAACGAGTCCTTTAAAATGTACTCGAGACAAAATCTACAAAAATCTAATAAAGCAGAAGGCAGCCAGTGATTAGGTGGTTACTGTACATACTGTACTGTACATAAGGTAAAAAACTGAGAGAGTAAAAATACAAAAAAAACAGGAGAGAATTGAGGTGTATTGAGGTGGTTTATTGGAGTAAGAAAAGCACACACACACACACACACACACACACATACACACACATACACTTCATGCTTTGTGATATTTCAACAGCAACAGATGTATTATCGATGTGTGACCTCGGCTTCCCCTATAAATTTCCAATTTGTGTCTTTTTTACTGTTATACGAGTGTGTGAGTGTGTGTGAGTGTGTGTATGGTTGGATCAGGGAGCATGCACGTGACTGACGGAGAGTAAGAGCACTCGATAGTGCGCATTGTGTGAAGAACACTCAGAGTTCATGCACGTGAGTTACATCGATGTCATGGACACGTACGTCTGATAGAAACATGGCTCTTTGTTCTTTGCTTTAAAAAAGAGAAAGAAAGAAAGAAAGAAAGAAAGAAAAAAAGAAGTCCTTTCATCTTAAGAGATGAACCAAAAAAATAAAACAAATCACTGCAAATACTGGGATTCAGTTCATGGCATCATCATCATCATCATTATGATGATGAAAAAACAAAAATAAAAAATAAAAATATTTTAACACACACACACACACACACACACAAATCACTGAAAATCGAGCGAAAGCTCACTGAAAACAAACAAACGAACAAACAGGATATAAATGAGATCGTTGCTGGTTTCTCTACAGCTTTACAGCATGTGAATCACTCAGCGCTGCTTGTGCTTCACCTCACACGTGTGTGTGTTTGCTGCATGAGAACCGGGCCGCTGCTGATGCTTCCTTTTTATTCTCAATAATTTACAGTCTGATTTGTCTGTCATCAAGAAGATCGAATCATGAAGCGCTAAAGAGCTACGAGCCTGAATTATTAATTTTTTTTATACTGATAAATTCCTAGACGTCTAGTTTTCAGACCTGGTCCTGTATTTTGACCCCAGCTATAAATACGGATCATGAAACTGCCCGCCCCGAATCCCCTTCGAGTCGCTGCTTACTGTGAAATATAAAAGTGTGTCGTGACTCCTGGTAGCTACACCCTCTCTCCATTAGTGCCCCATTAATTCTGCCTGGTTACACTCGAGGGGAAAGGAACAGGGACGCTGATGATGGAGGCGGAGGAGGTGGCGGCGGCGGTGGTAGGGGTTACACACCTATTAAAAAAAGGAAAGGAGAAAATAAAAGAGTCGTGCTCGGCGGGCGTCGCCTCGAGCTCTCGGGACACCGTGTTCACAAAGCGAGCTTTTAATTAGGGCTGGAAGAATAAGGACCCTTGTGAAGTGTGCCGTCCAGACAGGGTGGCTTTTGTCTGAGTGGGGGTTTAAAAGCAAGACACACTCACAGGTACTCAAAGAACGCTGCAACAAAGAAATGAATGACATTTCACGTCTTATGAGGATTCATTTTCCATGTCTGTGTACCCATATTACCCATAATGCATGGCAAGACAGCACCATCTAATATACTGTGATGGTATAATAAAATAAAGTGAGCAATACAACCGGTGACATATCCACGTTATCATATTTGTTTGTCATCCTCGCGCACTGTGCTGGGTTTTATTTTTAGTGTCCCGACACCTTGCAAATTTTGAGCTGTTTTATCACCCATTATTCACTGTTTCTGATTTGAACAAGGATTCTAATGACGGAGAACGCCTGATCTCATCCAATCAGATTGCTTGGTTGGAATTAATCGTTGTATAAATACAACTGCAGACCGTTCGCTCTGCTACGACAGCAGGACGTCTCAGGAAGATTCACATCTTGCATGATGACTACAAATACGCTAAACTTTGTTTACTATACTGAGAATAATTCTTCACATTTACATGAGCCTGCTGATCTCAATCCTGCTGATCCATTGTCTTTAATAGTAGGTCTATCACTGGAGGATCTTCATCAAGTAACCCACTAAACAAATACAATGAGAAAAACAAATTAGCGGATTCACTAGCTCACTGTTAATATAATGCAAAGTAGTGTGTGACGTGTCCCTGAATGATGCAAAGATGAGATGCTGGGATGCAAAAAGTAGGGCTATGGAGTTTCACATTTACGCGGCGAATTAGCCGACTTGCTGGGGCGTTTGCTCCCCGCACAGTGACTCACGTGTCCTTGAAGTGGCGGTTGTTAATCGTGTTAATAACGTTAATCACGTGGAGTTCGGCTTCAGCGAGAAGGACGAGTCGAGTCAGTGTCTAGCTTGGCTGAGCGCTTTGCTAACTTCTGCCTCAGGAATTGCTGGCAGGCTTTAAGGCAATCACATTAAACAGGGCAACGAGTGCAGAGAGAGAGAGAGAGAGAGAGAGAGAGAGAGATACGGCTGTCTCGTCCCTGATGTACCCCTCCGAGGATCTCCTCTCTTCTCTTGTCATCACATTAAGAGCTGAGATGCACTCAGGCTAATCAGGCATGTGGTGCTTAGCGCTAGTTCAAGAGAGGGAGCGAGAGCGAAAGAGAGAGCGAAAGAGAGAGTGAGAGAGAATATATCATGGTTTGAGAGGCAAACACAGAGCTCAGGCTATGTTGGAGAAAAAGTTTAGGAAATAATTTTCCATACACAACTTTCCCTATACACCTAAAGTGTAGATGATTAGCCAAGCTAACGAGTAACAGAAAAAAAACTCAGACTCATCTGAAATCTCGTCAGGGCACAGTGGGACTTCCTGTCATGGTAAATATATAAAAACTACGCAGTGTAACTGAACACGGCAATGTTATGAAAATCTGAGTTAATAAATAGCCGAAGACTTGGTTATAAAAAATTAAAAGAATCTCCCATGTTAGCAAACGTTTGAGAGCTGTATGACTTAACTAGCCTGAAGTAACTGATACAGTGATACCTCAGCATACGACCGGCCCGCCTCATGAATTTTAGGCGTAAGAACTGAAATTTAGCAAGAAATTAACGGCGTATGAACAAAGTATTTTCAGCATACAAGTGACCGAACCGAGCTGAACAGAACGGCGGCTAAGAAGCGCGTACGTCCAGGAGCAGATCAAAACTCGTTTGCGTCAGTGGAAAGTCAAGGAAGCAAGTTTGTTTTTGCATTTTGTGCTAGATTTAGTGAAGACGTAGCACCATGGGTCCCAAGAATGTTATGAAGGACGGTAGCAAGAAGAAAAGGGAGCCGCTTTCAGTTTGGTTTTTAAAGCAGCCGGTGCCGAGAGGAATCAAAAATTAAGGTTAAGTGAGGTTAAATGTCTATTTATTTCATATTTTACTTCATTTAGGTGTCTTTTCAAAATGTTTACATTGTTTTTATATGAAAAAATATAATTATAGTGTTAGAAATGGGTAATATTGGTAATATGTTTGGGTGGCTGGAGCGGATTATCTGCATTTACATTATTTCCTATGGGAACATTCACGAATGTTGACTCTTTAGGGATTATTGCATATCTAGGAACAAACTACAGAAGAAAAACTACAAACTGCAGCTTAAATGCATTACAAGATCAGTATGAGATACCTAAAGAAGGTTTCTGTCTCATTAACCTTGCCTCCCATCCGTGTAAATGTTTAAAGTCATGCAGGATTTGTTCTATTTCAGATCATGTGCAGTTTCCAAGTCCTGCTTGTAGGACACAGTAGGACTGTCGAGACCTTTCTGGAAGTTCAGCGTCCCGCTGCTCTGTCTACATCTGAACAACAAAAGGTGGAAGAAGAGGGCCTCATCAACACCTCGAGCGGCGCCATAATTAACTGACTCCTGAGGTGGATGATAACAGGCTCATGATCTCCGCAGGTAAGCCAGGGAAGCGACGCTATGCGCTCGGCTCGGCTTTCACGCTGCGTGTTATGAGCGCAGCTTCCTCTCAGGAGGCCATCTTGGCTCGGAAAGTTGGCGCAACTCCCAGAAATCTCAGCGTGAAAGGTTAACCATGGGGGTGTCTGAATCTGAAATTGAGCTACCCGCTGCAGAGTAATTCACAGATCACACCATTCTCCTTCTCTGTGTGTGTGTGTGTGTGTGTGTGTGTGTGTGTGTGTGAAAGTTTTCAGACACGGCTAGTTGGCTTTATGATCTGTAACTTTGACCTTTAGATGACCAGCATCCTGTGATTTGTCAGAAATCAGCTTATCGACTGCAGGCTTGATGCATGAACATGTATTTTAACGCATACTGATTAGTCTGGGAGGAATAATAATCAGGTTCTGTTGTGACATTAGCAACCATTATCTAATCAAAGGATACACTGTCATCTATTTATAACATATATTAATTAGGATGTGAGTTACAAAGGACATATTTGGGGTGTGTCCCCAGTAAGTCATGACATCTTCAGCTAACAGTAAGATGTGCATGCTAATTTTTTATATTAAGTTAAACTCCTTGTCATTTAGGTTACCTGAAAATGAATACCAAAAAAAATTGATTGTCCTGGAACGTTGACCAAATACACTTAAACACATAGAACTCGTACACACAAACTTTCACAAAAGACTTAAAGGCAGCATGGCAGGACTCAGAAGCCACGCCCACTCCGTGTGTCACGGGATTGAATAATTGGACTGTATCCAGTGCTTAAATCCCAAACAAAATTAATGAAGCCTGTGTAGGGGACTTGAGAAGAGAGAACACTCACAGGAGACGCTTGCAGAGTTAATTACCTTAAAATGATGGTTTTTGCTCTTAATGAAAATTTGTTACTGACAGTTTCAGACAAATCAGACAGTTTATTTATGAACACAGACACAAAGCTCATTCATGTCAACGGGAAGTCAGTGCTGACACTGGAGACTCCTTTTTCTTGAACATCTCCATTAGGGTTTCAAATTAGGTCCAGTTTTCATAATCGATAATTAAAGAAATTAATGATTAATAATCAATTCATAATTAACAAGTGATGAGAACAAATTTGCATATATATATATATTTTTTTTTGTATTATTTTGTTTATATATATATATATAAATGACAGTTATAAATACAGTAGTTTAAATAAAACAAAAACCAAGAAAATATGCAACGTTGTATATTATATATACACCAATTTTTCTAATTTTCTTTTTGTTTCTGTAAAGCTGCTTTTATGACAAAAACTGTTATTAAAGGTGCTATACAAAGAAATGTTTACTGAATTATATTTTCTCTCCTTCCTCATTTAAAGACAAAATCTAAGTGCGCCCTCTTGTGGTTAACAGAAATGTAAGCTATGGAGAAATATTATGCAAAACCTTATCAGTTAATAAATTTTCAATTATTTTAATTAGTTATATTCTTAACAGAAATTAATTGATAAATGATTCATGATTAACATCCCTAATCTCCACACACACACACACACACACACACACACACACACACACACACAAAGTTACTTAATCCGATTATGTTCGCTGTACACATCCCAGTGAACGAGCTGTTACTATAGAAACGATAACATATTAGAACACAAGATATAAACCTGCGATTTGAATTACAGCTGGAACTACAGCAGATGGAAATTAGAGTGAGTTATAATTCTAATCCTTGGTGTTTTATCCGTTTGTTTAATCTGATCCGTAGCGATGGCAGGAGCGGCGATAATCATCTGACATCAGTGTAGCAGATATTAGAGGATTCCTGATTAATTCATGCACAGCAGATCTGTAATGCGATGTGATGCTCTGCTTCAGGTTAAAAATGACATATTCGATTTATTTATCCTGATTTTATCTGCGCTCACACACGCAGCACTGCTGTAGGATAACACAAGCAAAGGGAAAAAAAGTTCATGGATTCATTAAGAGATAATGAGGGTTTATTAAGAGGGATTAGATATCATTTGATGATTGCAGGTTCTTTGCTTGTAAAAGTGTCGTACTTTAACCCTTTTCTGATGGACCAACACTCTGCTGTAAAGTGTTTCTCTAGAAAGAGAACTGAAGACGTTCCTTAATTGTCTAAAAGTGAAGCGGTGGGGAAGGCCGGGTTTTAGAGGGGAGAACGCCAGAGAACGGCAAAAGATCAAACCATTAATAATTAACTCCAGAAAAAAAAGCTTTACATATAGAGATTTACTTTTAAATATTCACCTAAATGAAATTATTCAACGTCAGTGCAGGTGAAAGACGACGATTTGTTCTCATTAATATTTAGTGTGTTAACGTGTTTAATTCATCTGCACGGTTCTGCACTGCGCTAATTAATCACGACAGTGAGCTTTATTCTCTTTACTGAATGCGGAATCCTCACGGACAGCAGTGCAGGAGACGGACCAGGACAGAGGGACAGATTAGCTGAAGGTTACTGAGACGCAGAACAGCAGGATGGACACGCAGTGAGACGGCTGGAAGCACGCCAACCATTCTCTCTGTCTCTCTCTCTCTCTCTCTCTCACTCTCTGCCTGTCTCACAGCTCTCTCTCTGTCTCTCTCTCTTTGACCCTTTGTCAACAGACAAATTGATAGACAGTCAGGTGAGAGAAAAACAGACAGACAGACAGATGAGAGACAGGAAGGCAAACAGCCAGATAGACAGACAGTTAGGAGAGTGCCAGAAAGAGAGTCAGAAAGAGACAGCAAGACAGAGCGAGGAGACAGAGAGAAAGAGAAAGATGGAGGCAGCGAGGAACAGACAAACAGTTAAGAGAGAGAGAGAGAGAGAGAGAAAAGAAAGAGAATACAGAAAGGACAAGGCAGAGCATGAGAGAGACAGTCAAACAATTGAGAATGAAAAAGACAGAGAGAAGTAGAGAGAGGGAGTGAGATTGACAGAGATAGAATCAGAGAGAAAATAAATAGACAGACGTTGATAGATAGATAGATAGATAGATAGATAGATAGATAGATAGATAGATAGATAGATATGGGTGAGAAAAAATTCACATAAAAAATATATAGTATCAAAATAATTATGAATTATGAATAACTAAGGATTTTTATTTTCCAAAGGTGGCACAGTGGCCGAGGTCGCCTCGCACCATCATGATCCGGGTTCGATTCCCACCTTAGGGTCTGTGTGTCTAAAGTTTGCATGTTCTCGTCGTGCTTGGTGGGTTTCCTCCGGGTTCTCCGGTTTCCTCCCACATGCTCCAGGGTCCAGGGTTCTCTTTTGAAAAGGGTTCTCTTAATAACAGTGTAGCAGTCTGTAAGTGCAACCCTACAAATTATCTGTCTTTGAGAAATTACTTTGCTAAATAACGGCGGTGTGTGGAGTCTACTGCTCATCATGCACATCAATTCACAGTTAGGTGAAGGGTGCCAATAATTCTGCGTTAAGCTTTTGATTACTGTGATACGGGAGAATATTCAGCATTTCCGCCCAATGTCCATATGTATATGATGTATATATTACACGCAGACACGTGACATGTGATTCCGTCTTGCTTTACACACTGCTGTAACACTCCTCCCGCACGACGCGCCGAACCCGGAATCCATTTCCATTATTGTAATGACAAGTGCAATACATCCCGAAATTGAATGTGAAATCCCTGCAGATGGAGAATTAGCATGGTGAGCAGGAGCGGAGTCTGAACGCGGGGAGACGGAGGAGAGCTCGGGTCCTGTGGCCCTCGGCGGAAACGCGTTAATCACATCCTGCCCCCCGTCCTGATGCCACTATTCCTGCCGGCCCTCCCCGACGCTCTCTAATTGGATGCTAATTAATTCATCATGTGATTGCATTCTAATCCTCCTGATTTGATCTGTTCTTCATCACCTGCTGACCTTTCATCATCATCATCGTCACACACGTTCACGCCGATCAAGGAGCCTTAACGTCTAAATCATGTTTTTATCCAGATGAGATTATTTTAGTAGAATATGATATCAAGTGAATATGACAGCACCTGAAGGACGGCCAACACGGCCAGAGATCATTGATTAGTGAATAATAAACTCCTTCATGGCGGTTTGATGAGCGAGAGAGAGAGAGAGAGAGAGAGAGAGAGACTGGAGCAGGATGCTACACCTGAAAAGGCGCGACGTGATCGTGAAGTGCACAGTGGAATTGGGCAGTAATCAGACTGTCACGCCACGTCAGACTGTCAGCAAAACGGATGTCAGAGTCTAATTCCTCCGGGTCACGAGGTCACGTCCGAGCACTATAGCGAGCTGTCAATTAAATGATCCAATTAAGCTTCCCATTGGACGCGTTTCAGAGTTTGTCAAGGTCTTTTAGCGGTGATGGTTCAGACTCTGCTGTGCTGCTGAAGGAAGGAAAGAAGGCTACAGCTGCTGTCCAGCTCTCTCTCTCACACACACACACACACACACACACACACACACACCTACAAATGAGTTCATGTACCTTTCTATAAAATTCTGCCTGTAATTGTATAATGCAGCCATTTGTCTTTAATAAATATGGAATAAACCACGCTGGTGTTTTGCTGTTAGAGGCCAAACACATGATTATATCATTATTACGGCTCCGTGTTCCTCTCACCTCCACCACTGCAACGTGCAGCGATTAGCATTCTCGTCTATGCAAGAGCGAAACATCGTTTTAATCCATTAATGATTATATTTAATGTTGTAGAACATCAGCAAGTTATCTCCTGTTATTACTACTGTTATTCATCACAACATGTCTGGATCCAAAAAGAGAGAGATGAAGAACAGACTGTACCGTATGTTCCATATAACATATGCTTTAAGCTAAAGCAAAATAATATAGGGGTGATTTTAGAGTTCATTTGATAATTAATTAATCCAGGCTTGGTTGAATAAACAGAGTTCTAATCGTAATCCCCTCTCAGGGTTCTCCACAAAACCTTAGAAGCAGAACTGAAGAACCATAATCCGCCTGAAATCTACTTGAATTTTTACTTCCTGCTTCCCAGATCATAAACATAACTAATGAAGACATCTTAATGTCTGGAAAGGATTCTTTAAAAATAAAGAAAGAAAGAAAATAGAAAAGAAATAGAAATAATAATAATAATAATAATAATAATAATAATAATAATAATAAATATTTTAAACATTTTAAACATTTTTAAATTAAACACCAAAAGTGTATTTTTGTATGTTTAGACATTCTGTTAGAAGGGTTTCCTGTACGTCTGTTGAGGGGCAAAAAGTTTTGTCTCTACTGTAATTACTTTATTATTGGCTCTAAATGTAAATGTTATTTTTGAATGATGTTGCGTAATTGACAGTTTTATGTCTTGCATGAAATGTGTTTTGGTAATAATAATAATAATAATAATAATAATAATAATAATAGAATACATACAGATGAAACACATTTACATGCTAATTTTAGTATATTAAAGTAAAATAAATAAATAAATAAATAAATAAATAAATAAAAATCACCCAGTCACAATCTTAGATGGTTCTTTCAGTAAAAAGTCTACAGTCTCAGCCAGTGTTAGAAACACGAGACTGGTTCATTTAATGATAAAGAAATCCATAAATTTTTAAAAAATTCTTTTAATAAGCGCATCCAAAGAATACAGCGAAGAGCCAGGCTGAATATAAATATAAACAATTGGGCTGCTAAGTTCCATATTTGTATTATAATCTATTAGATCTAATGTCTAATAATTCCTGTTTTCCAGGATTCCTGGGATTCCTTCAGTAACTGTATTAACACTAAATGTCCAACAGAGGGCAGCTTCTCACCACAACACAGGTCCCCTTGTGTCCGAAGCATCCTGGATGAACTTAAAGTGTCAAAGTTCAGAAAACAAAGTTCAGACTGTTTAACATTAGAATCCGACTGCTTTAACCCCTGCTGAAAGTCAGAAATCAGTGTTTTATGGTGTAGTTTAAGACTGAAATAACAAATACATAAATAAATACATACTTACATAAATACATACATGAATAAACAGTGAACGTTGGATCATGAGCTAACTTAATCAAATCAATTACAATGTTTTAGCTAAAAATGTAAAAAGGAGAAAATTGTTAATCAAACTGTGCGCTAATATCTGAGTTTTATTGCTGAGGATGTTTAAGAGCTGTAATTGAAAAATTAATAGGCTGATTTCTGTGGGGAAATAAAGCGCCGGATAAAGTGTTAATGACATTACAATTAGCAGGAGGGACGAGCGGTTTGTCTTTGTGTTAAACCATATCAACGCTTAGGCAAAATATATATATATATATCAGACTTTGAAATGAAATTGACATTTTTACTATTTTAATGTGTTAAGAAGATGGTTTGGATTATTTTATTTCTCTTTTTAGAATCTTTCAGATCAGACTTTCAGCTTGTCACAGTTTAAATCACTAACCCATAAGAACTCAGAGCCCTTTGTCCTTTAGGGGACATTATGGCGTGTAACACAGATCACACAGACCGCATGGAGCACACTGTGAAAGACGTCACGTGGCATTTTTCCTTACGATGTTGGGGTTAAAACCTCTATGTGGTATATGGCACAGCATTTACATTTTTGTTTTATATTCATTTGTTCAAGAAATGCAGCCAGAACAAGTTTAATATAAAATGTAGTTAAATATAGATGATTAAAGAGTTTGTATAAACCGATAAAATGTTTAAATCTAATAATAATCTGCTGATCTTTAATGTAATCAGTGATATTATTATTATTATTATTATTATTATTATTATTATTA
>JAOVVB010000023.1:17539404-17550029 GCA_028570985.1 Heterobranchus longifilis | reverse complement strand
GACTATGTCACAGGCCACTCCCCATTTACTGTATCTGACTATGTCACAGGCCACTCCCCATTTACTGTATCTGACTATGTCACAGGCCACTCCCCATTTACTGTATCTGACTATGTCACAGGCCACTCCCCATTTACTGTATCTGACTATGTCACAGGCCACTCCCCATTTACTGTATCTGACTAGCACCTTTACTGTAACAGGCCACACCTTAACTCACCTGACTTAAACATTGGCCACTCCTCCTTCAGTGTAAATTATGGATAGGCCACACCTACTTTATGCAACTTGTACATAAGGCCACACCTCCTTCAGTGAGATTGACCCACTTAGAGGCCACGCCTCCTTTGACTGATACAGAACCCACACATCCATTATTATTAGGTATGAAAAGAAGAGGCACTACACCTCCTTTACTATAACAGGCATAAAGGCCGCGTCCCTTCATCGATCCTGACCACCTTTCTTGAAGGTCCACACTGTTCTAGCTGTAAGATATCATGACTTCAGACACAATGAGAGGAGCTCTGAGTGAGAAATAAAGGAAATTGAAAAGCTTTTACCCTGTTAGGAAAGCGGCTCCGTCCTGAACGTATTACATGAGAGTCAAAATATCCCACGCTAGCTTCAATCGAAACATCAGCAACAACATAATCACCTTATTCCCATGTACATTTATTTTATAAAACTTTATTTCCACAACGATGTTAGCGACACCATTAGTGTTAGCGAACCAAAATACAATAATACAATTTACACAAACATGGTGTTGATTAGTTTTCTATAACAGCAGCTCGAATTCTATAATGCACTTACTCTAATACGTTATTATTTCTATAGTAACAGCTCGTTCACAGGAACGCGTACACCAGACGCTTCATTTATTTTAGACTTGAAAGGCTCAGGTGTCAGCGCTTTGTAACAGTCAGAGATAAAGCCGTAACTTGTCCAACATCTCCAGGACAGAGGAGTTTATATGACATGAGTGACAAAACGAAGTAGGAATGGGAACATGAAGGTGGAATAAATCATTAGAGGAGATGCTGCTATAGGAAAATAATCAACATGAGGTCCACTTCATCACGCTGTTACAGGACAGAAAACATACTTCATCTGCAGATAAATCATCTTCATGAGGACGTGGACAAAATGAAATAAAGATGTAACTCAATTTTGTTTGTCCCTGACATTTGGACTTGAGGTTTTCAGCATCTCCGGATTAATTCCAGCGTTTTTTAACAGCGTAATATATCAGTGTGTGAACTATTCACAGTGAAGGCCATAAAGATTGTTCAGAAGCTGGAAGAAGAAATCAATTAAATTTCGTTCTGTACAGCACTTACAGTACTTTCATCTTGTCTTAGTCACATTTCAGTTATTTCTTTATTATTAAGTTGTTCGATTAATGTATTCTACAAACAATGAGGCATAAACAATCAGATCAACTTTTACAACCGTTAGCAAGAATTTAATACAAAGCATAAAGGATTCTTCAAAATCCTCTCCTTTTTATCCAGCTGCATTGTGGGAATTCTTCAGAGACGATCACGCAGTCGGAGGAATTGTTTAATGAAAACTTGTCGCAGATCAAAAGCACAAATCTTTAAAGAATCCCATCAACTGGAAATAATCTCTGATCCCAGATCGCTTTTAAGCTGCTTTTTTTTACTTTTAAAAAGTTGTTGGTTATTTTTTTAATCACTCGCCACAGGAAGTGCACACTGTATCCATAGCAACGCACTCGCTGACCTTGCTAATACTGTTCAATAACTAGGCTAGCTTGCTATCTAGATTTATCTATTTTTATTATCACTAATAAAGAAGAGATAAAGATTTCCCAGCCAAATTGCCATTACGTTAAGAGATTTAGTTAGTTTTAGTGTTAGCATGAAATCATGTTAGCTGAACCCTGAATTCGACATAAAAGTGTAATCTGTACACAAGAAATAAGAAAGTAATTACAGTTTTAATCAGTTCGGCGTGACTGATGTAAGTGTGTCCGTGTATGTGTGTGTGTGTGTGTGTGTGTGTGTGTGAATTTCTTAATATTTAGTTAGCATAAAAGCAAATCATCTACACACTCATGCTGGTTTGCTAGCTTGCTAGTTTCCGTTTCTACTTAGGATTAGCACTAGCTGAAGAGCTCCCTCAAGGTGATGTTCTCCTCCTACGTTTAGTAACTAAGCTAGTATGAGTAACCCGTTATGCAGACATGATAGTTAGAGTTAGCATCTTCCTAAATCGCGATCGTTCATCACATCAGCGCTGCTTGTTGAAGAGGTTTCTGAAGGCACTGTTGTAGTTCTTGTTAAAGGCCGTGTATATGAGCGGGTTAAAGAACGAGTTGGAGTAGCCGAGCCAGAGGAAGACGCTCTTCCAGACAGGTGGTACGTGCCATGAGAAGAGCGGTGTGATCAGTTCGGTCAGGAAGAAGGGAATCCAGCACAGGACGAACACGCCGATCAGGATTCCAACCATCAGCGCAGCGCGGCGTTCCTTCTGCTCCCGCCACGTCTCACTGTCTGTCTGGAATGTTACAGTGGCGTGGCGGACCGTAAACGCCATCTGAGGACGCTGCCGAGTCGCCTCTTTGGCCTAGAATAGAAAAAAATATTTAAAAACAAATACAGCGGTACCTCGGCATACGAATTTAATCTGTACTGGAGGCGAGTTCTTAAGGTGAAATTTTGTATTGTGAAACGCATATTCCCATAGGAAATGATGTAAATGCAGATAAACCGTTTCAGCCACCCAAATATATTACCAATATTACCAATTTCCCACACTATAATCATATTTCTGCATATAAAAACATTTAGAAAAGATATGAAAATGAAGTAAAATATAAAATAAATAGACATTAAACCTCACTTAACCTTAATCTATGATCGGCACCGGCTTTAAAAACCAAACTGAAAGTGGCTCCCTTTTCTTCTTGCTTCCGTCCTAGATAACATTCTTAGGACCCGTGGTGCTATGTCTTTACTAAATCTTGCACAAAATGCAAAAAAGAAAAATGTAAACTTGCTTCGCTTGGCTTTCCACTGATACAAACAAGTTTTGAGCGGCTCCTGCATGCACACGCGACTTAGCCAGCGTTCGGTTTGGTTCGACTTTGTATTCCGAGGCAAATTTATTGCAAAATTTCAGGTTAAGGAAATTTTGCAGGGCATTTGTATGCTGAGGCACCACTGTACATGAAGAACTAACACACTTTAATAAACTGATTATAAAGCCTTTTACTTCCATATAAAAAACAACAGGCAGCTAGCATAAACTTAATTAGAGTTCTCTCGGCATCTTTGTCATTAATGATTCTGACTTACGGCTATACATTGATTTCTATATCTTCTGCATTTGTTAATTTAACGTTTAGTCTAGATTGGCAGTTGATGGTTCCTAGCGAAGCAGCTAATAAACTCAGGTAGTGTAATATGAAGCGTGTTTACTGTCTCAAGAAACATCTAAAAAACATTTTGCACAGCATAAAAACTACAAAATCAATGAAAAATACTTTAAGACATTATTATGTAAAAAAATTTATCAAGATGGGCTTAATAGAACGAAAAACAGCAAATCTGACCAAATAAGGAGAACCACCAGAGACTCAGGTTTTTCCTGGTATCACCAGCTTCTTCTGAGCACAAGACAATAATTCAAGGCATCTGCAATAACAGCGATAATGTGTTTAATATCATGATATCTTCTTCTTACTTTGTAAATGAAAAAACAATAGACTTTTGATGGAGAACCTGAAGGTCCTTGGAGAAAACCAAAAAAAAAAAACTTTTTAGCCTTTGCAGCCTTCTTTTTCTCTCAAGAGTTCTTGAGTATCTGACATGTCATACGTTCAGGAACAAACAGATCTGACGCTGTTTTGTTCAAGTCCTCTGAGACAGCACGGTCTATTAAAAGAATTTTAGCAATTCACTGAGCAATCCAGGATTTCTAACCAGGACGCAACACCAGGAACGTTAGCTGGATTTATAGCCCGTTTGTGTCATATAAAAAGGAGTTAAATAAATCTACTTTAATGAAGATCTTACATCATTCTTCCTGAAGAAGTGTGTCTAGTGAGAGTGATGTAATTTCAATGCCATGAAATGTTCCAGTGCTTAATGTTCAGAAGAATCCTCTGAGAAGTTCAGAAAGCTTTTTTTCTACAATAACCTTTAGTTTCACTGTCATTTCGTAAACACACAAGTGATGCAACAGTAGGTGTGAATAACCATCCTGTAGGGATAATGTCCCTACTGAAAATGAATGAATGAATGGAATTTTCATACAAATATTTTGAGGAACAAGAAAGCAACACATACCTCGACAGCCTCCGGAGCTGGAGTAACGGTGTTGTTCTTCTTGTATCCTATGCGAAATTTGGCTGCTTTGTAGATCTTCCAGTAGACGAACAGCACAACGCAGAGCGGCAAATAGAAAGCGCCAAAGGTGGAGAAGACGGTGTAGGACGGCTCCTGGCTCACCTGGCATTCCAGCTCTTCCTCCGAGTAAGTTTCTCCCCATCCGAACTGCGGTGAGAAGGAGATGATGGAGGAGAGCATCCATGTGAGTCCGATCATCACGTTGGAGATCCTCTTGCGTCTCTTCAAAGTGTACTCGAGGTGCCGTGTGATAGACCAGTAGCGGTCGAGCGCGATGGCGGTAACGTTCCAGATACTGGCCGTGCAGCAGAGCACGTCGAAGGAGATCCACATTTGACAGAGAGCTCTCCCAAGGATCCACCGGCGGCCGTAAAGCTCCCGGACAAGGCTCAAGGGCATCACCAGTCCAGCCACCATGACGTCCGAAATGGCCATGGAGGCCACCAGATTGTGAGGAACACGATGGAAGGTGCGGACCCTCAGGATGGTCACAAGTACCAGCATATTCCATAGGAATGTCGCCAAAACCAGCATGGCCAACAAGGTGAAGGTCAGGACGCTGAAGACGGTCACAGGTCTGTGCAGGTTTCCATGAAATGAGCTGTGATTGGACAAGCTGGAGTTGGACATCCTCAGGACGTGTTTCTGGAGCCTAATTAAGACCCAATATTTCACAACTGCAAACGGTAAAGCAGAAGAAAGTGAGTTTGAGGAAAAGAGGTGAAAGAAAGAAAGAAAGGCTCGGAGGAGAAAGATCTAGAAATGAGAACTTGTGTGTCGTATAACAGGAAGAAGCCTCGAGTTTACAGAGATCAGGATCCTCGCTGAGAGTGTGAGAGTGTAAGTCGTTCCTAAGCTTTTGCTCATCTGTTCAGTCCATATTTGCATTTTAATGCTCAACCTGCTGGGAGAAAAAAGTGCACTTTTAATGATTTATTCATGTTTAAAAAGGCTTACGTTTATATTTAAGGCTCAGGTCTTTTAAAATGACTCCCGAATACCTCTGAAAGTTTTTTTTTCCTTGCCGTAATGGCTACTAAAGGGGACGCAGTGGAGCCTCAGCCTTCGAGGTCCTGCGATCCTGATTCTCGGCCTACCCAGGAGGCAAACCGATGTCAATCAAATGTGCTCATTAGCCATTTATGTTGTCACAGCGGTGCGACGGGTTCGTTTGGGTCCTCTGGTTTCTTCCTACCTCATAAAAACATGCCGAAGGGTAGGCTGGCGATGCTAAATTGCACTCTAGGTGTAGAAGTGCTTAATCCGCTGTGTATTCCCACCTCACGTCCAGCGTTCTCGGGATACTTTTAAAAAATTATAACGGAAAAGATTATTTCATATTTCACACCATATTCTCTCATGTGCTAGGACTGGGATCTGCCTGACTTTTTTTGAATCGTGTTTGAATAATTGGCACTTCTGAGGAAAAACCATTCGAAATGCAGCTAAGCAGTTCAGGAAGTAATTAATCTACAATTATTGTAGACTAAAAATATGATATGATATGATATTAATGACACCAGGCTGTGACTGTACGTGCGTCAGTGGATATTCATCTAAAGGAACGGGCACATGATCGCTCTGCTGAAATGAAAAGTAAGATAAATCAATTCGGTCATTTAAACGTAAGATATTTGCGTTATATCTGCGGATTGTTGCTCATTAGCCACCAAAACAGAGGATTAAGTTAATAATCACTAAATACCGCGCACGACAGGAATGACTTCCTGTGACACTCCTAATGAAGCTCCCGGCTTTCTTTCTTTTCTTTTTGTGCAAGTCTTATACAGACTATAACAAAAGGCTTTAATCAAGCAGTGATTAATCCTCATTACCAAGTGGAATAATCACTTTAAGGTCACGACCATGAAGTTCAAACATTACTAAACACGCAGCTTAGAAATGCTCAACGTTGCTTAGTTACTTAAACCACAGGAGAAAGTCCTGAAAGCATGTAAATTAGGCAGCAACATCTCTGGCTGTGAAGAACCGAACACTAAGCACAGGACATTAAACTATTGTATCTGGACTAGAACTAGAACTGTAGCTCTACAGACTTCATTCCAGTACTCGCCTATGAACCTTTTCATTACTTACGTTCCCTGAAATATATTAGCATGGTAGGAATGATGTACAATACAATGCGGCAAACGTCTATTCGTCTCAGTGTAAATCTTTCTTCACACACACTCTGGCCTTCAATCTCGTCCATGCATGAAGAGAAACAAATGTTCCCTACGTATCAGTTTTTGTCCAAATCAATAGTCAGCGTTCCTCTGCCTCGCCAAGCGCTAACTTTGGAAATTCCTATTCATATTCGTATGTGGGTGGACTCAACCCACACTGATGCCACCTTCAACCCTTCATCAGCCTCGAATGGAGGCTAAAGTCTCATTGAATCAGTGATTTAATGACAGATCCACCTGAAGCTGAAGATCTCCTAATCATACAGAGACCAGGAAACATCTCAGAAGCTTTGATAGTTACATAATTAGCAACCACAGCATTATTAACATTCATTTAAGTGAATGTGTAGTTATTAATTATACTCTAAGGGTTACATTGGTTCATTTTTTTGTTGAGTTTGAGTCATTTTTTTTAACTTATTCTGTTAGTGATACTGAAATACTGCACTGTTTACTCTTCCCTGGTTTAAATAACAGCAGTAAGCATTAACAAGCAAGATTAGTTAGCTTGGCTCGATTTGAGTCGCAGTGAACAAGAACATGTCCCGGGTAAGGTCTGTTTCTTCACTCACCAAGTCTTGTCTAAACATTCAAGTATGAACATTTATATGTATTGTGTATATACACAAATATTATATAATTGTTGCTATTCATGGAAATTAAAAGAAAAGTCAACTTGTGATTGTTGATTGTAAACAGATGCTTGTTTCGTGATAACAAGATGTTTATTTGTAGCAATAATATGATTTCCTCATAGCAGTGATTTGCTTTTCCCTTTCTCCAAACAATTAATTTTTCTTGCAGCAACAATAAACTTTTCCTGTAATACAGATTTATTTTTCTCATGATACTGATATTCTTTTATTTTAACAATGATATAACGCAACAATTTTCTCGTAATAACTCAACACTTTTATCGCAATATTTCAACGTGTTTTTTTCCAAATAATTCAACAATTTTCTCGTAATAACTCAATGCTTTTATCACAATATTTCAACGTGCTTTTCTCAAAATAATGCAACAATTTTCTCCTAATAACTTAACGCTTGTAGCAAAATAACGCAATGCTGTTCTCATAATATTTCAATGTGTTTTTCTCAAAATAATTCAACAATTTTCTCGTAATAACTCAATACTTCTCTCAAAATATTTTAACATGCTTTTCTCATATTAATGCAACAGTTTTCTCATAATAATACAACGCTTTTTCTTATAACAATCGTGTTAAGAATAATTTTACGCGGCACACACTATCCATATAATTACTCCATGCTTTCTCTCAATGGTATTTTTTGGAGTGTTAAAATACAGTGTTTTTCTCCTAATAACCTTATGCTTTTTTTTTTTTTTTTTTAAGATGCATATTTATAATATAATGTGCATTTTTCTAACGTTAAGGATATAGTGTTCACGTAATAACGACATCCTTTCTCGTAATAACGAGGTGCTTTTATCAAAACAAGATGTTTACTTGTAGTGCACGTGTCATAACCAGACAATGGTCTCTCGTGTTAACAAGACGTTCTCTAATGTTGTTTTCTCGTAATAACGGCATGCATGCTGATGAGGTGAGAAATAATGAACTCGGTGTAGAATGCAGAACGGATCAGTACACACACACACACACACACACACACACACACCTGCAACTTTTAACGACCTTTATGAGTGAGGATAAACCCGGGACTCACCTGAGAGAGACTCGCCTCATGTCGTTGATTAAACGGAGCGAGCAGGTGACACGGGACCGGGACTGCACGCGCACTCAGGAGGAACGGCGAACACGGCGGCAACTCTTTCATCTTTAAAGAAACAAAAGGAAAAAAGAAAAAGCCCGCGAGGAAACGCGCGCATTTCAGCAACGAGACAAACCAGGAGAGGCACGCGCCACCGACACACACGCGCGCGCACTTGCCTGTTAAAGGCACGCGCGCAGCTCCAGCATCCTGACACACACACACACACACACACACACACACAAAGAAAAAACGTATTGAATTAACACCACTAATCAACACCAGTTTGTTTCTTAATTAATGAATCCATTAACTGATTAATTGATTAATTAATTAACATATTAGATTAGACAGACTTACAGTTTTGAATCTTATAGTGTTTTCTTTTGCACCTTAATATTTAATTAACACTTTAGATGTTACTGAATGAACTCACTACGCTGATCATGGGTCAGATTGGTCGTCCAGGACATCCTACAGACACTTGATCGGACTGAGATCTGGGCAATTTGCAGCCAAATGTTTCATCATTTTTTTTATTTACCTTTATTTAACCAGGCAAGACAGATTAAGAACAGGTTTCTTATTTACAACTTTGGCCTGGCATGTTGTTCCCCGAACCGTTCCTGAACAGTGTGTGCAGTGTGTCAGGGCGCATTATCCTGCTGAAGGACACCGCTGTCATCAGGGAACACCGTCTCTATGTAACTCAGTAACAGGTAGCCACAGGTATTTGGTACAGTACATGTCAGAGTAACATCCACACGGATGGCAGGACCCGAGTTTTCCCAGGAGAACATCACCCAGAGCATCACACTGCCTTCGCTGGCTAGCCTTCTTCACGTAGTGCATTATAGTGCCATCTCTGTACACATACACATACACACACTGCATCCCCATGATGTAAAAGAAACTGTGATCCATCAGACCAGGCCACCTTCTTCCATTGCTCCGTGGTCCAGTTCTGATGCTGACGTGGCCATTGTAGGAGCTTTTGGTGGAGGACACGGGTCCTCCACCACGGGTTGCATGGGCACCTGGCACTGTGCAGGTATAGTATGCAGCCCCATACGCAACAAACTACCATGCACTGTGTGTTTTGAGTCCTTTCCATCAGAGCCAGGATTCACTTTTTCAGCTGTTTGTGCTATGGTAGCTCTTCTGCTGGATTGGACCAGATGCACTAGCACCCCACAAAACCTGCTGTTTGGAGACGCTCTGACTAAGTAGTTCAATCTAGCCCTTATTAAAGTCACTCAGATCCATACGCTTGGCCATTTTTCCTGTTTTCAACTTTTCACTCATCAACTTCAAGACCTGACTTTCACTGGCTGCCCTATATACTGTATATATACAGTCATGGCCAAAATTGTTGGCACCCCTGAATTTTTTTTTCAGAAAATCAGGTATTTCTCACAGAAAAGTACTGCATTAACACATGTTTTGCTATACACATGTTTATTCTCTTTGTGTGTATTAGAACAAAACAAAAAAAGAGAGGGAAAAAAGCAAATTTGACATAATGTCACACAAAACTCTGGATTTTTGGACAAAACTCATGGGCTGGACAAAATTATTGGCACCCTTTCAAAATTGTGGATAAATAAGATTGTTCCAAGCATGTGATGCTCCTTTAAACTCACCTGGGCCAAGTAACAGGTGTGGGCAATATAAAAAATCACACCTGAAAGCAGATAAACTTAATTTTTTTAGTCTTTTAGTCACTTTTAGTCTTGCATTGTGTGTCTGTGTGTGCCACACTAAGCATGGACAACAGAAAGAGAAAAGGGAACTGTGTGAGGACTTGAGAACTATCCGTCGACATTTAAATGAAATGAAACGCCATGGCAGGAGACCCAGGAGGACCCCACTGCTGACACAGAAAATGTCTTGTGGACAGATGAGACCAAGATAGAGCTTTTTGGTGAAGCACATCATTCTACTGTTTACTGAAAATGGAATGAGGCCTACAAAGAAAAGACCACAGTACCTAAAGTCAAATATGGTGGAGGGTCAAATATGTTTTGGGGTTGTTTTGCTGCCTCTGGCACTTAGTGCCTTGACTGTGTGCAAGCCCCCTGCTGTACTCTTTGTACACGTATGACTGCGTGGCCACTACCAACTCCACCACCGTCATCAAGTTTGCAGACGACACCGTAGTGGTGGGCCTGATCACAAACAACGATGAGACGGCCTACCTGGAGGAGATTGGAAATCTGGAGAACTGGTGCCAGAGGAACAATCTTCTGAACATCAGCAAGACAAAGGAGCTGATAGTGGACTTTAGTACAAAGCAGGAGAGGAACTACCAGACCCCCATCAT
>JAOVVB010000023.1:17498217-17514192 GCA_028570985.1 Heterobranchus longifilis | reverse complement strand
TTGGATTTTTACAACATTATTGTTGAAATACACAGTCCTGAAAAAGGGGCGTTTCTTTTTTTGCTGAGTATATAAATATATATATATAGCTACCCCTGTCTCTGACCAGAACTTCTGTACTGTGTTGTGTTGGTGGAGTGTGAGTAATCTGTGTCTGTCTTTGTGTTAGATTGGTGAGTGAGTGCTGCCCTCTACTGCCCAGTTTGTGAGTTACACAAGAATTATGACGTCATAGCTCTGATAGTGCTGAGGATTATTCTAAGGATTATTGATTTATTATTATATTCATGCAACAATGTATCTATAATTTGTCCAGAACTGACCTTTGAGTTCCAATGTAATAAAATAAGTTTTTCTACATATAGCCTAAAATGTTAAAATGCATTTTGGTCATAGTCACAGTGTTGTAAATTAATTAGATTTGGATTAAGAAATTAACTGCTCAATTCAAACCTCCTGCTACAAGGTTTCTGATTGAAGTGTTTTGTGTTCTTTATGCCAAAATAAGAAAAAACTTTTTTTTATCATTTAGCCTACAAATATTTTATTCAGGAATGCAAAAGTAAAACGAGCAGTAGAATGTTTTGGATTCATATGAAGAAAATATATTAAACTTTGCTTTCAGGAAAAAAAAAATTATTTGTTGGTTACTTGCTGTAAAAAGTGGAACAACTTCCCCAATGTTAAAAAAAAATGTATCCTCTCTTTTAATTCTTGTGTTCTTATGTGAAAACATAAAAACCATCTGATCATAGCTATTATTTATTTCACAAAAATTAACCCAAAAGGAAAAAAATGTGGGCAAAATGTGGGTACGCCATTATTCAAAAGCTTGTAGATCCACCTTTAGCAGCAATAATTTGAATTGATCATTTTGTGCATGTAGGCATAGCTGTCCTAAGATCCCGCCACAGAATATCGGTTCAGTTGAGGTCTGGACTTTGACTAGTGCGCTCCAAAACCTTGATTCTTTTTTTTTTTTTTAGCCATTCTCTGTTGTAGATGTACTGCTGTGCTTCAGAACATTGTCCTGTTGACGACAGACTTCCGACCAAGCTTTAGCTGTCAGACAAACGGCCTCACACTTGTCTCTGAAGTACTCTGGTATCCTGGAGTTCATAGTTGACTCAGTGACTCCAGGGTGAAAAGGTCAAAATGATTTGACCTTGCAAAAACAAGGTCAAATCATCACCCCTCTACCACCATGCTGTTTGATTTTCGCTAAACAACTCCACTGTGGTTTCATCTGTCCTGGACATTGTTCCAAAAGTCTTGTGGTTTGTTCAGATACAGTTTTGTGAACCTTCGTCAATGCTTCTATCTTTGTTCGGTCTTCTTCCAATTGTGCTGTCATGGACTTTAACATGTTACATGATCAGTGAGGCTTGTAGGGTCTGAGATGTAGCTCTTGGGTTTTTTGTATTTCTTTGCGCATTGCAAAGTCTGACCTTGGGGTGACTGTGCTAGAACATTTAATAATTTTTCCTCACTGTAGAACGTTAAACTCCAAATTGTTTTATAGCCCTTTCCAGTTTGATGTTCAGCAACACTTGCTTCTCTAATACTATTTCTTATGTTTTCCCACTTGCCATTGAGTTAACATACACCTGAATGCTCCAGACCAGCAAACTGCCCAAACTTCTGCTTTTTAGAGGTCTGCATGCCTGCTGATGATCAGTTAATCAAGCGCTGATGATTAGCAACTTACCCTCTTAAATCCTGTGGAATCAGTAAGGGGGTCTTAGGATTGACCACATATTTAGTTTTTTGGTTTCATTTTTGTTAAATAATGGCACAGTGAACAAAGTTACGTGTTGTTTGTCTGAAGTTGTATTTGCCTAAGACACACATGTCTGTATAACAAATGCATAACAAAATATATAAAAATATATATATTTAAAAAAATCCAGTTCAGGTCTTTAGCTTGGTTAAATCCCATTACGGAAAAATTTTCAAATTAGTTTTTTTTTCTGTGATTGCTTCTCCTCTGACTTTAGAAAAATCTTCTAAGCAGCTTTGGCCTTGTGCATGTTCCTCTGAGGAATTTAATCTCATCCTTTATTTATTTCAGCAAACTCGTGAAATGAAGAACACAAAGAGCCGTGCTAAGCGACAGTCCTTTATTGCATAGACACCTTTATATGAGTTTTCCTCCGCACGGCCTTTGTACACGTTTTACAAAAACCGAGAACATATTTACAGCATTATTTTTGTGCAAACATGAGACTGTTCATGTTGAAATACCTAGAAGGCATGCATAGCAGAGAACTTTGGCCAGTTAAATGAAAACAGTTTTCTTTTTATTATTAACACATCACTTGTGTATGCAGTTTAATCACACTATTAGTGGCACAAAAATATAATCTAAACTACTCAGGATATTTTAGTAGTATTATATTTAAACATCACACACACACTCTTTTTCTCTAAAGATCGATTCAAACAAAAAATACATCCTAATAAACATAACTTTGGTGTTGTAAGTGAAAGATGTAAAAGAATAACGTTAGCTAAAACTGGCAGTGCGCTAAAACCCAAAATTGAAACACTGATAAAGTTCACACACAGTTCACTTCTTTAGTCTTTCTCAGTTTGTAATATAAGGAAAAATAAGATATTTTTCAGAAAAAAGTACACTTTAGTTATATTCCCACCATGTAATTCTCACACCTCTGAAAAAACCAAACTCTGGTAATGTCACTCTAATCTAATTAATCTAATCCCACGCCTTAAACAGAAAACCCACGCCAAAGCACCAGCACTAGATCTAGTCATGATGCCGTTAGCAAGTGTTAGAGAGCGCGCCTCAAACTGCAGCGGTAGTGCACAAAAACAACACTGACGAAAACCAAACCAACAAAAAAAACAATCCCAAACTGAACAAGTCAAAGCGTGTAAAAGATCTGCGAAAGAAACGTAAAAACGTTAGCAAAGGTTGAAATTTTGCAGGAAAAAAAGTTCATGGTGTTCATGTTCATAAGCTTGCTCTGATGCTGGTGATGTCAGGCTGAAGCTCAAGCTCTGCAAGATTCACCCTACACTCACACCGGCATTTTATTTTTTACACCTTACAAGGTTCAAAACACTTAATAGTGGTTGCTAGTGGGTGTGGCCTAGATAAAATTTACTGAGGGTTGCCATAGTTCACGTTTAATTCCAGGATGGCATGAGATATACACTGAATTTCTTATTAAAAATCTTTTCAAAAATGTTTATGAAATATATCCTGCAGCAAGTCACTATGTTGCCGGAATGATTTCTTAACGTATAAACCTTGCTTTGCTTCCTAAGCGCAGGGTTCAATTCGACCCAGAGACAGCGAGCAGAAGGATGAGGATGAGAAACTGTAGCCAGATCAGCTGCTAAAGCTTGATTACTGCATGACAGAAGATGCCGTGGCTAAGACTTGACAGAGGGCTTGTCGGATGAGTGGCGCGGTTACGCTCAAATGCACATATGATTTCCAGAGTTAGTACAGAAAAAGGCTGAGCATTTAGAAGCATGCATGTTCTTTGCAAGCTGCGAAGGCGATCTTGTTTCCACCTGTGAATAAAAACGCTGGAATGTGGATTAACAAAGGTGTAGATGTGTATACTGTGTATAAATAGCTAGCTGTAACACAGTAACCAAATATATTTGAGTCTTGCTGGTTAGATATGTCAAAGGCAACATAAAAACAAAAGCAAAGTTGGCACTTCACAGGAGCAGAAAGCTAGCATATTTTGCTAAGTGACTAATCCCACCTCTCTCCAAACACAGTTCTTTGTGTGTTAATCTGTAAGATTGTGTAACATGTTTACACACATATATAATTTTTTTTTTTTTTACTTATTTATTTGGCTGATGCTCTCATTCAAAGCAACTTACTCTCTAACTGGGGCATTGAAAGTTACGCATCTTGCTCAAGAACTATCAACCTTCTGGATGGGCAGCTCAAGGCCCTAACCACCCCTCACAGTAGAGGCAACTCTTAACGGATGTCAGGAACCTACATACGTCCTGCGTACAGGTAGCATCTACAGTAAAACTACCTGTCGGAATTGGCTCTGGGAGTCCTGGAGCTTTGGTGGTTTTGGAGGTTTTTCCACACTTCCTGGTTGTTGCCGCGATCTGGGCGGGGCAACCCGAATTGTAGACGAGGAACCACTGGCGTTCTGGAAACAAAAAAGGCAAGGGAAACAAATCAGGGATGAGCAAATGGAGCATGCAAAGAGTGAGAGCAGCAAATTCGTGGGATTTTCAGAGAACCAGGAAAGTACAGCCAGCATGCTGAACCTCACATCATGCACAATCAAGTGATCGATTGCGTAAAAGATCAAAAGAAATCAGTCGGATAGGGAATACCATCACCATGTCAAAAAGCGAAGTAGTAAAGACAAGAACAGCAACCCAGCAAGACTCGAGAAATCATTACAAATCACACACAGGACTGAACATAGAGGGTTCCCCGCTGTGAATCCACCCCACAGGCACCTACGAAACACATTCACATTGGATTAAAGTCAGTGGTTAGAACGGAGGAACCTGAGAGGCAAACCCAAAGCACCGAGAGGCAGGCGAGAGGAGCTGAACCGAGAGACCTGTTTAGTGTCGCCGGAGGAAGGTGGCTGAGGAGTTTGGACTTGCACTTTGGACTTCTTTAGCTGAGGAGGCTTCTGAGGTTTTGGTCCGATAGGAGCTGGTTTCTTCGAAGGACTGCTTTCAGTCGGCGCCGTTTGATTCTCTGCAACTCTTTTGACTTTCAGGTCCTTACAAGCAGCATCGGGGGACAGTCCAGGGTTCATGTTTGTGATTGTTGTTTCTAGTTGTTTAATGGTCTCCTCCAGGCTGTCTAAGGTTTTGTATGCAGTTTGACAGATCTCATTAGTCCTTCCTGCAGAGGGTTGCTGGTCGAAGGTCTGGGATTCAGACGGTTCATTGGCAGAAACGTCAGGATTGGTGGAGTCTATACTGGATTTAATCTCAAATCTCTTGGCTTCTCTTGCTTCCTTTAGTGTGCCATCTGGTTCCTCCTCATCCTCGTAAACCACCACCTGCAGTGTCTTTTTGCCTGTTTTTGTACCAGTCCGAAGGGCTTGCCCAATGGCAGCCAATTGCTTCTTGGGGAACTTGAACTTAAACTTCTTTTTAGCTTCTTGCTTGGCGTCACCAGGGAGGTCTGCTTGGGATGCATCCTCTGACACTGCAGAAGAGCACTCGATAAGGTTCTGGTGTTGGCCAGGCACTTGGAGATGATTACCCCTACCAGTACTCTCTAATTTTCTGCTGGTCTTGTACTGATTTTCAACCCTATCCTTGGCCGCCTCCTCTTCATTTAATTCCTCATTATCCTCAATGATGCGCTCCTTTGAGAGCGTCCTGTCCAGCTCTTCTTCACACTCGAAGATGGTAGAGAGACGCTTGTAGGCCTGTCGGATGTCCATGGGCTCGTCAAAGACAATGATAACTGGTTTCTTGCTGTAATCCTCACTGAAGTCTGGGGTGGACATGGACTCGTCTGTGCCTACTTTAACAGTTTCAACTTCTTGTTCCTTGGAGCTCACTAGTTGCTGGTATTCCCCAGTGGACAGAGCCTGCACTTTAGTTTTGGTGATCATGAATGCAATGTTGTCAGATGGAGGAGGAGCCTCTTCTTCAGGAAGGTCAGGGCTCAAGCTGGTTTCCTCTGTGTACCCGGTTCGACCCCTGGAGAATCTCATTACCACCTGCTGCTTGGCTTCTTGGTACCTGGTTTCGTCTGAGAGCAGCAACGTTTCTGGTCGCACCAGTGATTTAGGCAGTTGAACATCAGGTCCGTTGCTGGATGGTGTCTCAGAAGCATGAATAAGATTTTCAGAAGAAGCCAACACTTGATTCTCTGGCTTCTCAGATGACTCTTTTGGAACCTTTGCTTCGTCTCTGGCACTGCTGACATCCTTTTGAGTTTCATAAAGACTTACATAAGTCATCTTAGTGTCATTTGACACATTCTGGCTTTCTTCTACTGCTTTAGGGGAATCTAAAGTCAAGTCAGACGGCGTTAGTACGTTTGGCTGTTGAGTAAAATCAGGAGAATTCGGATTCGCCACCTTAGACGAGGAAATGGCTCCTTCCCTGGGCTTGTTTTGGGCTTCAGATCCTCCAAGCGGATTGTCGCTGGATGCTTTTGCAGTGCCAGTGATGTAATATATGACCTGATGATGATAAACAGATGGAGTTTTTGAATGAGATGTAACACAACTTTAATACACATTGAAAGAAATAATGGCAAACTAAGTCAATTTTTTTTACCCCATTTCCAGGTGAAGGATGAGGAGAGTGTTTTCCATCTTCTGTGTTCTAACATTTTTAAAGACAGAACGATATTGGCAAAATCTCACATTCAGCATATTGACTTAAGCACATAATAAAACGATGTTCAGGAGCTTTATCCAGTTATTGTTGGCAGAAATCATGCAAGCAGTCTGAGAAATGAATGAAGTCTGAAGAGCAGATGAGACATGAATTAATCCTAAATGAATGTAAATGTGAAATGTTTTGTTGTGTTTTTATGTTGTTCACCAAATAAGACCCTAATGGGAAAGAAATGTGTGTTAGCATTCCAGGAACACCTTTGAGATCAAGTTTTAGAAGATCACGTTTAACTGTAGATGCTATATAGACTTTCACACAAGAGACCTGCAGAAACGTTTAAATTGAGTATGCAACTGATGTTTTTAAAGTATTTTTTCACATAAGCTTGTGTGGTGGCAGAGTGGAATCATAAAGGGATTTAACATTCATTCGTGTTTAGGGGTTCTGGAAATCTCAACCACAAACCATCCAAGAAATGCTTAAGAATCTCTTTAAATGACTTGAGTTCTTTTCTCAGTGCCTGAAAAAAACGTTCCTTTGATGGAAACCTGCTAAAGTAATACCTTACGATAAATACCAGAGTGAAAATTTAGTAGGAGGCGAGAGATACTCAGGGGGAAAGAGCTGGGCAAAGTACACAAATCTTGCACTTGATTAAAAGTATTACAAATATTACTTAAGTAAAAGTCCTCCATTTACATGTGTACCTGAGTAAAAGTACAGAAGTACTCACCTTCAAATTTAATTAAAAATCAAAAGTACAGGGCTTGTGCTCCTATAGTTAAAAAAAAATCTCTCTTTCTGTTTTCCGAATGTGAACGTGCTGTTTTTGTCGCTGTCTGCACCCAGCAATCCTACTGACTTCAAGCACCCGTTACATTATCAGGCTGGAAGGAAATGCAAGTCGCGAAATTACTAGCAGTCAGCGGGTGGCGTAATTCCCGCTTCAAATGCTACACACCACTGTGGTTCAGTAACGCAACCCCATGCAGAATTGTAGTGAAGTAAAAAGTATAGATACTTTCTGTATCTTTTGTGCGAAGTAAAAGAAAAAAGTATCCTCCGATTAAACTACTCAAGTAAAGAACAGATATGTGAAATATAGTAACGAAGTAAATGTCCTCAGTTATCCCCCCGCAGCTCTGCTTGGGACACGGAGAAAGACAGAACAGAATAGATGCATCTTTAGTCCAGCAAACATTTCATGCAGTTAAATCGTTCCTTGTTCCATCGAGCAGCAGGTGTGTGAGAGCGTAAGAGGGGTTAGGAATATCAGTGTGCCACGTGAAGCGCTGTAAAGCATGGTTAAAGCCAAATCGAGGCTAAGTGTTAGTACTGCTGGTTATGGCGCATTATGGCGACAAACAGCTAGAGGGCGCTAGTCTGAACAGTCCGTTACCTTTGGGTCATACGAGGAGAGTGTGTAGGCTGGCTCTAGGTCTCTGTCTGGGAGCGGGTGGGTGGTCAGGTCGACAACGTATCTGGGCTCTAAGTCTTTAACCGGGTACTTCTCAAACACCTGGAGTGGAGTGTGTGTTAGCATCACACACTATCTGTCAGTGTGTATTTCATTTCAGGAGGCAGCTACAGTACATGAGTAGGCAAAATCTTACAAGTTCAACTGTTGTCTGGAAAATTGTGAGAATGTGATTTTCCCACTAGAGGGCACCAAACACCACAATATGTCCCAGTATAAGATGATGCCTGAGGACGGTGTGCTGGTGTCAGGATGGGTGGGGCACTCATAAACCAAGCGTGTTTGTTTCAGAACACCTCCACCCATGTGTGTGTGTGTGTGTTTCACCTTGCCAATGCTGACGCTATACTCTGTCTTACCTGACTAGACTGGGTGTGGCTTGTGTGTGTGTGTGTGTGTGTGCATGGGCTACTCACCTGAAGTTCTGCTACGATCTTATCTTCATCGTGTTCCTCCTCCTCCTCACGTGCATTGATCGGCGGTAGTATACGCGGTTTGGGTTTCAACTCGGGGCGAACTCGCTGCGGTTTGGACTGGAGAGCTTCCTCCTGCCCCCCCTCCTCCTCCTCCTCTCGCTCCTGCGGAGAAAACACACTTGACTCACACCGCGCTGGTGTTTACGCTCATGTTGAGAATACTGCTGTACTGAATCAGCATCAAGGAAAGTCTGCAGTGAATATCTCACTGAACACTGTGATGTAAGCATGTAATCTCACATTTGCAAATGTTTGTGCACCCATAATGCATGTATGACTAAACTTTTAGCTGAACAAGTTGATGAGAAATCACAACACAACAGCTGCTCTGCTGTCAGTAAACTAATCAAGCATTAAGTCCCTTTTTTTGCTCTGCTTACGTCCCAAACTGCATATCATAATATACAGCATGTGGTTTGAGACGAAGCCCATGGAGGGGGTGGGGGTTTGTGTAATGTATACTTGGAAATTTGTCTACCGTCGTAAAAATAAACATAAATGTCCAGGTCACAGTTGTGCCTGAGTGTGTCAGTGTAAACCTCTCTACGCTCAGCGTAGTGTCTGAGAATGCAGTTAAACAAGGTCTCTCCCTCTTACACACACCTGAGAGGAGGCGGAGTCCTTGCGGGTGGTGTAGATGACCTCACCAGAGCGCCCGGTCGTCAGTCCCGTCGCAGAGAGTTGGGGTTTGCGGGGCGGAGTAGGGGGAGGAGATTTAATTGCCGCATCCTGATTGGCCGCCGCTCGGTCCACGCTGGCCCTGTGAGGCTTCTCTAGAGGAGGAGGTTTAGGAGAACACTCCGAACTGGTTTGGACCGGTTTATGTGCTACTGATTCGGCTGGAGCGGTGGCCTCTGTTTGTAAACGAACAGACGTAAACAGAGGTATGTTGAAAACACATTTCTGGGTCACGCAGAGGCGGAGCTTAATTCAGGAAGGCGTGAGGGTGTATAATCACACAGCGACACGACGTTCCACTGACCATTAGAAATACAACACAATGATCAGCGTGACCACGACCCGATGGGTAGCATAGATTTAAAGATTTAAAATGTTTAACCTGTATAGAATAACGATTTCATTTATTAAGAGGAAAAAGCTGTTTAAACCTGCCTGGCCCGGTGTGAAAAAAGTAATTATCAGCAGTTAATAAACTTATTAAAATTATTACCTGAGCCTCCAATAACGATCTGGACTCTGGACATTTTAACTTAAACACATCTCCTGTTATACTGAACTTCCAGCCTCCTAACACACAGTATGACTTCAGATCAATCCCTGCTATCCGTTATCACCCAGATGAGGATGGGTTCTCTGTGGAGTCTGGTTCCTCTCAAGGTTTCTTCCTACTGCCGTTTTCTCCCTCGGCTTGTTAATCACGGACAATCTGATCATTTTAATTTACATCTGAACTTATTTACATAATTTTTTTGATTCCTTAAAGCTGCTTTGTAACAAGGACCGTTGGACAGACCTGGAGGTGGAGACAGAGGACCGTCCACTCTGTCGGGCCGCACGTGCGTCGTGTCCGAGACCTTGCTCTTGTCCTGATTGGTCAGCTCCAGGTCAGGTATGTTCTTCATCAGGTTGGCTTGAGTCTGATGTAAAATCCGCTCCATGTCTGCTTTGTCCTTGGCCTGCCTCTTGTCCACCTCCTGCAAAGGACAACACACACGAGACACACCTTCAGAGCTGTGTACACGGACCAATATACGTGTTTAATACATTATAATAAAGTGCGCTTGAATTTCAAAATCTAAAATATGCAGCCAGAGCCACACCAAATAAAAGACAGGAAATAAAGAGTAAAAAGAAAAGAGAAGGGAAAAAACAAGGACAAAAATAAAGAGGGGCAGAGAAACGAAAAGACAGAAAATGAAAAGATAAAAGGTACTGGAAAAAAGAAAGTGAAGAAAAAAGTCAGAAAGCATAAACAAAGCATTCAAAAGGAGGAATAAAAAAAGACAAAGCCAGAAAAGACAAAAAAAAAATCAGAATCTAGAAGAGTAAATAAAAACAGAGACGTAAACATCAGAGAGACAGGAAAGTACGAACGATATCCAAATAGAAACTGGTGCTTGGAGACATGATCAATGTTCCTCACCTTGTTCCTCTCGGCGGTGTCGCTTCCACTCAGCGTCTCGTCCCGGATCTGATGGACGACGGCGGTCTCCTCACGGCTCGCGGGGGTCACCGGGACCACAGCGGGCGCGTCTCGCCCTTGACTCGGGATCAGCGCCGAGCTGCAGGACCTCTGAGCCATGATGGGAGATGAGACGGAGACGAGCTCGCAGTGGGCGGGGTTAGAAGAGGTGATTGTAAAGGGGGTGGGGTTTGACGATAACTGCTGTTGAAGTATGGCCGAGTCTCGGGTCGGCATCGGGGAATCGGGTGACTCGGGCTTGACGGAGATCGGGTCAGAGCGGAGGGAGCCTTCTGTAGCACATCTGCTCAACACACAGGGTATCGGTATGAGACATACACACACACACACACACACACACACACACACAAACACACACATAAAAATGACTAGGAGTGATGTGAACATTTTAACACACTCTTGCTTCCATGTGATTATGAAACATACTACTTAAGAAGTGTGTGTGTGTGTGTGGGGGGGGGGGGAGTCCTACATTCTGAGGATGCTGAGAGTCTCAGTGAGGGCTTTGACCCTCTTCAGCATGTTGTCCATCTTCTCAGGTTCCTCCTTCAGGAAGCGAACCGCCTCCACCTCCATCCTCAAGACTGTGTGCATCCTCGACTGCAGAGCTGGGAAGTCTCCTGATCTCACACACACACACACACACACACACACACACACACACACACACACAGACAGACATGACCGTTCAAGCAAACTGAACCAACTTGTTGATCCTCTCAGCTCCGGGTCGTGTTGTGAAATCAAACCAGACAGGAGTGAGAATTAAAGACTGAGGTTCAGAGCAGTAACGTAACTTGTTCTTTTTTTAATCTGTTTTCTATTTCTTTTCTCTTTCGGTTGTAAAGACGTCCCACTTTCACCTGGAGAAACTTCAGTGTGTCCCTAATAAATCTGTTTAAGTGTATGAAATGTGAATGTTTCATATTTATAGTTTTAAGTAAAAAGAAACGGTAGTGCGGCTCCGTTCCTCCCTGTGACTCACCTCCTGATCTCATCCAGACTTAAAGCATTAATCAAGAGACCAATAACGAGACCAATCATTATCAGTTTCATCAGCTTTATCACGTGACAGCGTTTACCTTTCAGCGTGGCGAGCGCCTCGCCGACCTTCCTCAGGTCGACCGCTCCGTCCTCAACATCCCGCAGCGTCACGGGTCTCTGAGCGGAGCTGGAGTTCCTCTTCATCTCCTCCACATGTTTCTCCAGATCTCTGCAACGATCAAGGTGATTCAGTAACATCGCACAACATCTCACTACATCTACTCGCCTGTTGTAAGATGCACACTGTAGGATGAACATTAGTAATGAATGTGCGTCCTGCATTACCGAACTGCATGCTTTCAGCAATAAGCGATAGATTAGGGATCACAATTTATCACAATTTTAAAACACTCAGATTTACTTGTATTATAAACGTGCAATGTTGGAATAAAGAAATGCATGACAAACTGGTTAGAGAAAACCTATTATGCAGATTTATAATATCTCGAAACATTAGCATTTAACAAATGTTTAATTAAAATCTCTCGAATGGGACTGGCACTGCATCCAGATCCTTAGCCACCTGAGCCTCCGCTCCCACAGCTTACATTTTAACTACATTTACAAATAATATTCTTGTAAGAATAGTTGTCCTTGAAAGTCGCTCACAACTTTGGTGTTATCCAAACGTCCATCTAGATGCTTTTTATAAGGAAACTTGTCGTTCAAGGTCCATCACACCGTCGTCTTATTATCCGCATTAAAAAGTTCCGTTATTACACACAGCTGGGTAACCATGCTTATGGGAAGCCATTAGGGTCAAACTTGGTCATAGGTGCTAATGCAAAAACTATTTTCATAACCCTTATTTTATTTAAGGGGCGAAGCAACTTAAAATGATTTGTGGAAATAATCCATAGATCAGATGATCCACATCTGGGCATCATTTACAGGTTCTTCAGCTTTAAAGCAAGGAAACATGCCTTGCGTATATTAGACTAATAATAATCATCAGATCTCATCTTTGTTCTGAAATTTCAATTAAATTTAATTTGGTAGCATTCCCACTCCCGTCCACTAGCCAGTTTAACGACTTTTACACCGTTTAAGCGATTAAAAAAATTAAGAACGAAACGACTTTAATATAGATTAGAACGGCTACAGTGTAAGTTATGAAATGTTTAGAAACCTGTTCATTTACATCTTAGCTGTAAAAGAAGTTGTAATGATAAGATACACGTTTATATCGTGAACACGCGACTTCCAGATGAACACAGCAGAGGACTCCCCCTAGTGGCAGTTATAGAAAAAAAAACCCTATTATTTAGAACTTTATCCTTCAGTGAAGAATTGCTGAAATTATATTCTGTTAATTAGCAAACCACAATCTAATACGTTAGAACAAAACATTTTGGACAACCTAAGACTGAAATATAACATGATTATAAAAACAAATCATGGACTTTAGAATGTAAAACTAATAAAAATCTAATGATGAAGAGTAAGACTAATGATTTCTTTCTCTTGATCAGGATATTTGAATGAAATAAAGCTCTGATTCGGTCGAACCTGATATCTGCTCGTGTGTAAATCATATTTCTGTACAGTGAACTCTATTTTTTCAGTCGGTAAGATTTATTGCAGTGAGAGACAGGCAAAGAGCTGAAACCTGTTTGACACGCTTGGAAAGTGTTTACTGTGTGTGTGTGAGAGAGAGAGGGAGGTTTGGGTGTGTGGGGCTTCAGGTACGAACAACTGCAAAATATCTTCAGACAAACGGCAGCACGGATCAAAACTTCTGAAACGTGTGAAAGCTTCAGCAAACACCAACGTCCACAGATCAGTGAAGAGAAAAGCTCTCGGGCCTGCACGCATGTCTGACTTACCTTCACACACACACAGTTTCTCATGCTGCGATGTGAGAAAATGATGCCTGCTTGCCTTCAGCTTGGGCTGGAGAGGCCTCGGGGGGAACTAAGCTCCGAGGCAGAGTGACAAATCCCACTCATTTGATTATCAAACACACATGGTTGCGCAATGTGAACCCGTGTGTGAGGTGTGTGTGTGTGTGTGTGTGTGTTAGGAACACAACAAGTGGAGCTCTGAACACTCTCAAAATAAACCTGTGGTAGGATAATAATAAACTTCAGGGTGCTAGCAGTAAGCCTGCATCATCACACCCATGTTACTTATTAAACATCTAGCTGGGATGTGAACTCACAACCCTTTGGCTGTGGGCTAACGCTGTGTGGCTGTTGTTAATGCTACTGTAGCGTCTCACCCCAGCTGGAGCAGCACGCTCTCCTCCATGACCTCGTATCTGTGCCTCTCCTCGTCCACCTCCATCCTCTGTTTCTTCAGCAGGTCGTCCGTCACATGCAGCTTCTCGCACATTCTCGCGGTCAGTTCCTCCTCCGCTTGCTTTAACATCGTCCTCATCTCCACCTGGTTCTGCACCTGGACACGACACACCAGCAAAAAGTCAAACACACAAGCGGGTTCTCAAACCGTTTAAAGCGTCGCGATAGAGACACGCTTGCCTGCGTCTGTCGGATCTGATGGAGCTGCTGGCGGAGGCTGGAGACGTTTCTGCGGAAGGTGGTGAGGAGGACGCCGAGAGACGGGTCTCTGACTGACGGAGACACGGGAGGCTCGGACTGAAGGATGGGACTCGTACACACAGCCACCGGGGAGACTCCTGCACAACACACACACACAAAATGCCTCAAAAACTGTGTGTCCAGTGTTTATATTCACATAACTCATGTCTTATTAGTAAGAACGCAGAGAAGGAGGGTCTGTCTGCTGAGCAGTGGGTGTGGCCTTGTTCGCATACATTAACTCAAAGACACGTACAGGATTGTAAAAAAAAATAAAAATAACATAACACCCTGTATTTTATTTTAGCTAGCAGACTAAAAATCTGACACCAGTGTTTGCTTTTCGCTGCTTATGGATTAATAAACACATTTATATATATATATATATATATATATATATATATATATACTCAAAGGCACATGCATTTACACATGTTCTTCATTACACACCCTCGTGCCCATATATGGCATCCTCGGCTTGCTCATCAGGGACTATCTGACCATTTTGATTCGTACACATTCACGTTCCATACAATTCTTTTGATTGTGTAAAGCTGCTTTGCGAAAATGACAATTGTTAAAAGCGCTAAACAAATAAAATTGAATTGAATTGAATATATGGTCCTCAAGCCACACCCTACCAGGACACGCTTTAATTTTCATATATAAACTCAAGAATATGGAATCACATTCTTATCTGTGACCTTAAAGCCATGCCCACTCATGGCACACCTATATTTCTATATATGGAATCAATGCCATGCTTACTTTTTTCTGTGGTATTAAAGCCACGCCCAATCAGGGCACGCCTATATTTCCATATATAGACTGAATGCCAAGCTTACACTGTTATCTGTGACCTTAAAGCCACACCCATTCAGGGCACGCCTATATTTACATATATAGACTCAATGCAATGCATAATGGGCCTTAACGCCACGCCCACTCAGAGCACACCTACATTTCCATATATAGACTCAATGCCATGCTTGCAGACCTTAAAGCCACACCCACTCAGGGCACGACTATATTTCGATATGTGTACTCAATGCCATGCTTACATTCTGATCTGTGATCCTAACACCACGCCCACTCAGGCTGTGCCTATATTTCCATATATATACTTAATGCCATGCCTACGGCGTTATCTGTGATCTTAAAGCCACACCCAATCAGGGTAAGCCTATATTTCCATAAACGGTATGGACTCAATGCCATGCTCACATTCTTATCTATGATTTTAAAACCACACCCATTCAGGGCACGCCTATATTTCCATATATGGACTCAGCACCATGCTTACACTGGTATCTGTTATATCAGTTAACAGTGACAAAAAGCTAACTATGCAAAGTTAATTAAAATGATTTAGAAAAAATACACTCTTCTAATCATTTTTAACTAATTAATGAATTATTGATGGTTAATACAGAGTTGTACATAAGAAGAATCAATACTAACCACCACTGTCTTGAGACTCTGAGGTCAATTTCTCACTGAAATCAGAGAAGTTGTGTTGGTCAGTTTCACAATACAACCATTTCTTCAAATTTATATGAACTTGAATATGAGCTTATGTTTAGTTTTTGTCGTCGTGATGTTGGAGTGTACCTTGCCGTCTCTTTTCCCCCGCTGGAGTTCGTCCCTTTGAACAGCGCGTGCTGAACCAGACCCGTCAGACTGGCTAACTGCTGCTCCATCACCTTCATGCGCTTGCTGAAGGAAAAGTAAACCACGTTTACCCCAATTAATCCAACACAAACCCTATCACACTCTTTATTCTGACTCTGAGCGGCTAGAAATGACTGAATTTTACTTCAACGTTTCCAAATACAAGCTAAATCTAAATCTAGCTGACGGTGACTAAGGCCTTGTTCACACGGGCGTTAAAATCGAGCGTTTTTCTGGCGTTCGTAGCGTCCGGTGAGTGCGGATCAAGCG
>JAOVVB010000023.1:17485469-17498117 GCA_028570985.1 Heterobranchus longifilis | reverse complement strand
AAACGCAACATAAACGTCTAGAACGTTCAGAGCGCGTTCGTTTATCCAAAAATTAAACGCCCGTGTGAACAAGGCCTAAGTGGAACCCTTATGCTAGTTAGCTCGTAGCAATCCTCTTACACACACACATGCGTGAACACACAGTGAGTGTGATAATGACACAACAATGCCAAAACACCAACACTTTCTTTAAATGTGGTGAAAATGATTAAGAGAAAAACTCTCTATAGCTAAAATTACACGTAGCTAGATTTAGCTAATGGTGCTAAGAAATTTTTTTTGTTACGCAGCTCATCACTTCATAAGCACTTCATAACAAGTGTGAACACACTGTTCACAGCTAATTTATATAAAGACTACGATGGTCATAAAATATGTTTAAATACATTTCAGCTACTTAAAATATTTAGTCTTTGAATGCATTTAAATTTAATTACTGTAGGTGTAAAAGATTCTGACATCATGTGAGACTTTTATTATTTAATTTGCTATATGTAATTTTAGATTATTGGTTATTTATTGGTGGCCAAGCTAGCAAACTGATCTGGTGTCTGATACTGCCCCCTAGTGACAGGCCACTCAACTGACATCTGGATTTGACAGAAAATGTGTTTCTACAAACAAAAAATTAAATTAGAAAAAAATTTACTTAGTATGTATGTTATTATTATGTACATTATACTAGCATTTGTATAGCTAAATTATATACGACCACAAATGACATCCAAACCACCCTTCCCAAAATCCTTAAGCCACACCCCCTATCTGTCAGTCTGAAATGCACGTTCAATTGAATCAATTAAAAAACTTTTAAAGACACAAAATGCAAATAAAACATACTTATACAGCAACACTGTCTCTAAATATGAAATGAGTCTCACCCTTGAGGATCTGCTCTAGGTACGAGCCCCTGGAACGGTCTTTCTCCGTGTAAATCTGCGTACACCGGGGACGTCATGTTCCCTCTGGCCCTCGCTGCCGCCTCCAGCGTCCCGTTGCTCTCCTTCTTGAAAGATCTCCGCAGGGACCCTGTCCTCTCCACCATCACGTGTGGGTTCTGTCCCGGATGAATGTCGATCATCCTGACCTCGTTGACTCTGTGAGGCGAAGGAGGCGGAGTTTTCTGAGATTTCGGGCTCAGCGGGCTATTCAGGTTCTCGCTGTACTTGCGAGATTTTTGCCTGTAAAGAGAGTGATGGTGGAAGACGGCGCCATCCGGGGCCTCGGACATGCTCAGACGTGTCTCAGGGAACCCGTACGGATCCACGTCCTCGTCCGGTTTCACATCCCGACGCTCCAGGATGGCGCTGGAAGATGGCGTGCTAGACATGCGTTCTCTGGGAAGCGTGGCGCCTGCAGGCATGGTGCGAGAGCTGTAGGAGAACCGCGATGGTGAGGAAGGAACGGAACGAGCCAGCGGTGGAGACAAAGAACCCTGGGGACCTTGGATGGGACTCTGGGGTGTAGGAAGTGTGGGACCCATCGACTGTCCACCGGCCGGCTGCTGTCTGGGGCTGTAAAGCCTCTCACGAGAAATCTGAGAAGAAGATAAATGAGGTTTGATGTTTTCATTTTAAGCAGTGGCTCTTCCTCTTCCGCTGATCCTGATCATGTTTATAGATTTTACATCAACATTTTATACTTAACAAACAGGTTACAGTAAATCAACCCAGACTGTTTAACGTGGACTGATCAAAGCTTGTAAGTCTATATCACAATCAATAGATTTTCATGATTTATAGAAATGCTATAATATGTGAAAATGTAAAAACATGATCAATATCTACCAATACTTACACTTATATCGTAATCAAGTAATCCAAGCTCTAAAAATAGAAATCCCTTTCTCAAAGAATGCCCCACCCCCTTCTCTGGTAATGTGTAGGCTATATTTGCATACTGTAACACGATTGGCTCTTCTAAGTTATGATGCAATAACACCTGCCTGGTGAACGTTATTGAAATACTGCACCAAACCAATTGATGTTAAATTTTCAATTTAGCAACAACAACAACAAAAAAGAAAGTTACACACTTCTACTTCACTAGAATGAAAACACCCTTGACACAGTTTCTGTACTTTAATGTAAATGACACATTTTATATTTTTTATGCTGGTTAACTCTGTTTCACCTTAAAGTTTAAACTTTAACCAAACAAGACCCTAAACATGTAAAGACTCTTTGATTCCGTTCACAGCTTTCGAGAAACACTGTGTTGTGCGTAACGGGGCTGAAAGTGGGTTCATGTTCATTTGCATTTGTTTACCAGAGAGAGAGGGAGATCTGCACGCAACAGAAAACACACGTGCAGCAGACGATAGACACCTCCATGCCTGAGGATTAACTTGTCTGTGGGAAACAACGAGCATCAATAAGACAGGTTTTGGTGGAATTAAAGAGGAATTTGGTCTGAAAAGCCGCTGTCCTCGTCACAGGCATCTTGTTCTAATGAAGATGAAAAGAATGGAACTGTGTCCTGTCTGGACGACTCACCGTTCACATTAATAACCAGGTTTAGCAACTGTGTTGTTATGATTAAACAAAGGGCAGAGTGGAGCACAACAGCGGTTCTGCCCGAACCTGTCGAGGCCAAGCGAAACGCAGAACGCCTGCAGGACGATCGGAGCTCTCTGCGTAAACCCCGCCCACCTCTCATCATTTTCACAATCAAAGATATCAGAATGTGTCTGTTCATGCACTCGCTCTCAGACCGCCTCACATCAGGCAGCCGTGTCATATAACACATGGGAAACGTTGCAGAATCAGTGACGCAGCACACGCGCTGCCTTTAAGACCTCGGGGAGTCTTCGGGTTAATGTGCTGCAATAACTGCGAGACGTCACGGAGCACAAACCCTGCCAATAAAAACCTCCTGGTGCTGAAGAAAAGGCAGCCAAAACTTCATCAACCTCTTCTTTATAATAAACTCGAGTTAATTTTCTCTGATTTTTATCATTGACATTTGATAAACATTTCATTTCATAATTTTTTTTGCACTTTCTTTACAAAATTATTATTTAAAAAAAAAGTTTTTTTATTTTTGGATTTTTTTTTTTCATTTTGTTCACTATTATTTTCTTACGCTGTTCTTTAATTTATTGTTTAAAACTTTAAAAAAATATATATAATATTTTGTGTTATTGCTGCTAAAAATATTTTTTACAAGAAAGTAAAAAACTTCAGATATTTTTTTTATTATACTGCATAATATGCAAGTCCTTACTACAGCTTTAACTCTCATAAGTATTAATATATTTATATTTCTCATAAATATGAATATTTATATTTCCCCTAGGTTATTTATTAAAAGTTTTTAAATGTAAGAGTTTTCTTGCCAGTGCTGTTGCTGGTTAGCTGTACGCAAATTAGTTGATGCTAGCTCCACCCACTGAATGAACAGCATTTCTTTCTCGAATAAAACCTATTATTATACATATAAAACAAAAGCAAGGGAGAGTCAATGCAGTGCAGCTCTTCCAAAGCAGACGCATTACCCATAATCCTCGGGGGAAGGCGTGTTGCGACAGGTGCTTAAACTCCTAGCACATAAACCATTCGACTAACGGTTCAGGTTTCTCTTGTGAACTGGAAACACAAACACACGCTTATAAAACAGCGGGATCGTTAACACGTCAGCGTGCAGGAGAAGCAGTAAAGTTCATGGAAAAAACACTGATTCAGTGTTTAGGTTTATCTCACACACACACACACACACACACACACACACACACACACAGGACCCTGACTGAAGCTGCCTTTGTGTGCTCCAACCCCCTAAAGAGATTTAATCCACAGCTGAACTGCTGAAAGATCCCGATGAAACACTAGAACCAGATGAGGAGTCGTTTAATAGCCTCAGCGAACAGGTGTGGGACGTTAACAAGCGTGTCGAAGCGCGTACACGTTTGTCATTTCGCTTTGAAAATGTTGCGTGGTCTTGTTTTGTGGTGCTGATGGGCGTGGCAGGATTGACACAAGGATGATAAGTGATGACAGCACGCCATTTACTCTCCTGTAACGTGTTTAATAGTGATGAGAATTTTGGCTCTCTCTTTGGCTCGGCGTGACTATAAGAGTCTGACTCTGAAAAGTCTCAACGCCATTCCGTCTTAAGCCAGAGAAAGTTCTCATCAGCATTCCGGGTAAAGACCAGGCTGATGTTATGCTTTAGATAAACAATATGCTAAAAACAAATTTAAAAGAAAAAAAAAAGTATTTCTCTATATTATCCTCTGCTACACTAATGCACTTATCCCAGTGTTTCAGTAGTGCTTGGACACCATCAATCTTCTCAGTACACCAGAGCCTTGATCAGACCGCCTGCTACATGTCTGAAACCCCGGCCTCCCAGGAACTCCTTTAATGGCTCAAGCTTGTGGAAATGTCTTAGAGTTCCTGTAACGTGCCAGTGGTGTTGGTGAATGACTGTGTGTACAGTTCACACACACAGGTGCGTATCCTACACAAGTCACTTTTCTTTTTTTTTTTGTGGTATCCAATTCCTCCCCGTCACTAGGGGGCTCCCACATTAAGCTACTACTACCAGTCGGAAGGGTGAAGACTATCACGTGTTTCCTCCGAACCACGTGACGCCAGCCGACCGCATCTTTTCGAACCGCTCTCTCCCGATTGGGTGTAGAGCCGTGATTAATGTGGGAGCAGTAAGTACCTCTCATCCCGCCCCTCTGAATGAGCTCGGGCCAATCAGCTCTCTCTAGGCCTCCGACTGCGAGAGGTTACAGCATCACGATCTCTGGATGATAGGGCGAGCACTTTACCACTGACAAGTCAATTTTCAAGTTCTAGGTGTTCCACTCGATGAATGCTCACGGGAATGAACCACCTCGGACAGGATCGTCATTCGCGGATGTACGGCCTCCTTTAAAACGTTTGCACCGTTCAGATGTTTTACTGCGGCTAAGAGTCTCATCTCCTCAAGTCTGAAGCTTCGTAAATGTCAATCGCTTTTACACCTTCGTTCACCAGAAACCTCATCCCAAGTCCTGGTTTGACCTGAACACACTTTGTAGAAGTGGCCAAGATGACAATAAATATAAAAAAAACTCTAACAAACCACAATTAATTTAACTTGGCTAAGGTTTGTTAATGTTTCCATGTTTTATGACACCTAAATCCTGACATTGCTAAGGACCGCTCTCTGTCCGATGCTAATCTCAACAATGCTAGCATGACTAATGTTCTAAGTGCTGCATAGGTAATATATTTACAAATTGAATTATATAAACAACCTTAACCTGGATGCTAAATCATAACTGTGCTTTGGTTGTTCCATTATGTTCTATTTTAGATTACTTAACGTTACTAGCTTGCTAGTTACATCATTTTTCTTGCTAGCTTCCAAGAGCCCCCTGTAATCAGCACAACCTCTCAGTGGTGTTTAGTACAGGATGGTAAATATGTCCACACATGCATGAGTCAAGCGTCACACTGTGCGAACTCTTTAGGCAAAGGTCAAAGTGCATGACCTCAGGGTGAGTCTATCTCACAGACACACTGTTCCAGGAATTCCAGTTAAGGTTTGGGAATGATGGAAGGAAAATGCTACAGTCTGATCTGGCACGTCATCCCTGTAATATAAGAAACGTTCTCAGAGACATGTTGGAAAAACTTCTCTTTGCCCTTTTGGTTAATCATTTGAAACAGCTCATTACAGTTTGTTTTTTGCCAAATCAGCATCTGGTTGTGTTGTGTCATTCCTCTGTGTTTGTGTGTGACGGTTTCAGACGGAGAGCCAGACACACACACACACACACACACACACACACACACACACGCTCACTGTTATTAGCTACAATTTGTGGTAACGCCGTGTCCCTAATCGACATCGCTGGCGTCTTTTAACTGCCCGAGCATCAGACACCAGGAAAACAGCAGCCAAGAGCTGAGATCATGTTTATCACGACTTCACCATGTAATAGTATTTTATTGATCTCATACTGCTGTTGAACTCTGGATTCTGATTGGTCAGAAGGTGTTAATACTGTTTCTGAAGTAACGCCTCGTTCACAGGGCGCCAGGTGCTGCTTCTTGTGGAGATCTCTATGGAACAATTATGGAAGGAGTCTCCAGCGTCAGCGCGTTCTAACACTGCTTTTATGCGTTTACACGTTTATGCTCTGCAATAACATGGGGCTTTTTCTCTCTCTATTTTTTTTTACTTCAAGAAATATATAAAAAAATTGTTTGGTGAGAGAACGATACTATACTATAAAAGAGAATGAAAACTAATTTGTTTCCTGATGATCCACAGCAATAAATGTTTATGATTTTGATTATTTTTATACCACAGTGTGTCTCCATGAGCGACAATTCTTACTTTCAGCTTTTAAAAGTTAGGGGGGCGTTTAAACCAAATCAAATCAAAAGACCCAGTTTGACTTGAACGTCCCTCATCACTATATATGGATAAAAGTATGAATTGTCTCTCATGTAGACATGAGAATAATCAACTTTATATCGGTCGCAGTGGTCCTAAGCCCCGCCCCTTTTCCGCTTCATCACAACTGATTTGAACCTCAGCGTCATGGATCTCACTCACTTCCTTTTATATTTTATTTATTTATTTATTTATTTATTGTTTGTTTGTTTGACATTGTCTCAGCCCTAAGATGAACAAATTAGCTCCGCTGCTCTGCTTAAACATAGACACAGCTGTACCTTTCCTAACGGGGATAAACAAGTCATTAAAATATAAGGGTGGAGTGATTGGAGAATGTTTTCCAGAGGTTTCTTAGGGGCTGAACGTAAAAAAAAAAAATCGTAATTATTCCTGACTTTCTGATGTTCAGCAGGATTTCTTTGTTTCCTTTAACGTAAACTGGTTGGCGCCCAAACTGGATGAAATTATCGTTAAATTGATGTCAGTCATCTCACACACTCACACACACACAGCCTTTATTAAAATCACACCTTCATCTGTAAACAGTCTAATATATATTTTTCGTACATTATTTGTCCTGGTACTTTTTGCAACGATGCTAACCAATCCATGCTAAGTCCACTCACTTTTCCTGATCGAAGAGATAAAAACCCAAAAGAACTAAAGACGTCACGCATTTACGGGCAGTTGTGTTGCGCCGAGGGATCTGACGGTACGAGACGATAAAGCGCTCCTGTAAAATCTTTACACATGGCTTTCATTAGACCACAAATTACTGCAGGTCTGCTTCCCATTATAGCGGCTTAATCCGCTCCACATGCTAACAGGAATGCTAACGCCACCGTCTGGCCTCCTGAAGGTTTATGTCACATTTAGAGCTCTTAAAGGAAAGAAACAGTGCGGCAAAGAATTTACACAAGTTTCCTTTTTGTGTATAACAAGTCAGGTTGATGACATCATCATCATCATCATCATCATCAAAGAGTGTGGATATAGACATGTTAGTAAAGATGTGATGTGTGTGTGTGTGTGTGTGTGTGTGTGTGTGTGTGAGCGAGGTGTGTTTGTTTCACTCACTCTGGCGTCTCCGTTGCTGTTCCTCGAGTTCTGATTAAAAACCTGATTGGGGTCTTTGTGATAAACCTTCAGGTAGGAGTGCGGCGTGATGCTCCTGAAAAAACACACAGACACGTGAAAGGTGAGCGCACGTGATTTAGAATCAGAATCATTTTCACCACCGAATGAACCAGAAACCACAAACTGACTGATTCGTTTGGGATTCCGTCACGTCTGAATTAATGCTGCATGTGATCTGACATGACGGCGTCTGATCTCAGACGGGATCGCATCAGGCCACGCCCATAAAATACATCATCATCATCATCATTATTATCATCATCATAGGGATCGACAGCTGTTTCCAGATTGATAACAGAAACGTTCCACATTGAACGTAACTATAAACGGATAAAAAGTCGAATGTGTTTGTGAGGCTGCGTGCAGGCGGTTGGGTGGCTCTCTGTTCCACACCCTCCTCTACACCGTCCCCTGCGGCTCACACACACACACACACACACACACACACACATACACACACACACCAGTCAAACAGGAAAGGAAGAAAGAGAGAGTGATCCGGTGTGTGTGTTATTGTACAGAGAGTTGGGCGTGGCTGTTTACAACGTTTAAAAGTTATGGGAGTGAACGTGTGTCAACACACACACACACACACACACACCTGAGGCGACTGTCAAAACAGGTCGCAGTTATTTTAACAGACACGAACGCACAGTATGAAAACGCAGACGAATCGTATATTTCGGCTGTGCGTGATCACCACGTCCCCCGTACAGTCCTGACCGCGCTTCAAGACATGTTTGGGCCGTTAAAGGAGTTCCTGGGAGGCCAGCGTTTCAGAAATGACTGGCACAAGGTGAAAACTTTCTACCTTGATGGTGTCCAAGCACTAGTGGGACTTGACTCGAACACTAAACAACAACATCAACGACACAATGCAGCATGAGCTACAAAATATTTTTCTTGTGCTCAGGTTTTTGTCCTGACCTTTTGTGTTTGTGTGTGTGTGTGTGTGTGAGGAACTAGCAGTAGGTACTGTATGTGCTGAGAATCTGAGAACTGTTGATACTCTGACATCATTAGAATTCGGTGTAAAGTCCCACCTGACGTCGGAGAGCTCGTAGTAGACGTTCCTGACGTGGTCCTTCATGTAGATGGCCATGCTGGGCGACTCGAGCATGCTGAGCGTGAGCTGCTGGGGGAAAGCGCTGACGAACAGAGCGCGCACCGTATCAGGACTCGACACCTCGTTAGGCATGAGGATCTGCTTGGTCTCCTCGCCGTACTGCAGGTACAGAACACCTGGAGAAAAAAACCCGACAGCTGTCGAACTTAACCGATACAGAGTTCATATTCTCCAGCACACACCTCTCCAGAGTTCATCGGCTAACCTCGCTAACCACAGAACCCCAGCAATCGGGGAGAAAAACCTGAATGTTATCAGCCGTGAAAAATAAACACATAGCACACGTGTCTCCCATATCGCCATAGCAACGGCTACGGCGAAACTGTAAATACTGGCACCTTTGTGCCTTATGTGTTCCTTATCATCTATACACATCGTCACGTCTTTTAAATTTAGAGAGAAATGGTTTAACAATAATTAAAAAATAAATGATTAAAAATTATTTTGAAAACAAAGATTGTCAGTGCGGCCTTTAAATTTTTTAAAAATTAAATACAAATTTCCCCCTTTTCATAAATATACAGTTGCTTTCCAGGCCATTACTGTACTATTAATATTTACATTATTCTGACCTTTATTGTATTTTGGTTACTGCATTTTCTTTTTTTTTGTATTACAACAAAAATATCTGCCGTAATTTTACATCAATAAAAAATTTGAACATATTGTAAATCTTAATAAATTAAAAAAGTCGAAAAGGTTCAAAGTTCCTAATAAAGCATTCTAATAATAATTGTGTTTATAATAACGGTGCTCATTTCAGTAAATTTTCCAACTAGCTAGCTAATTTTTTTTTTTCTGAGTTAAAAGCAGCGGCTGGACTGACTTTAGAGCTTCGTACAGAATTTCAGTGGCAGAGAGTAAATATGCAGACCAAACACATCTGCTTAACATCAGTCTGAGTTTCAGGAAGAGCTCTAAATCCAGCCTCTAATGATCAATTTCATGCCACATTTTATGTACTGAAGTCTAAAGAGTCTAAAGTGAAGCATGTGTGTGTGTATGTGTGTGTGTGTGTGTGAGTGAGTGTGTGAGAGTGTGATTGGAATTTTAAACTCCTGCTATTGAAAATGAAAATAAATCCCTGCAGCGCGGTGGCCCTGATTCGGCTCGACACCACGGGAACGCCACCCCACACACACACGGCACATGGTACGATCCAAAACACGGGCATCTCTCCAACACCAGCTTCTTTGTTGGTGCACGCTCAGCCCAACCCTCGGGCTTCCCCTCGCCTCGGTGTTGTGTTTAAAAGAGAGAGAGAGAGAGAGAGAGAGAGAGATGTAACGGGATACGACTCCTAAATGAGGAATCGCACCAAACTTCCAAACTAAACCGTTTCAAAAAGCAGGGGCAGATTTTTAGTGTGGAAAACAAAATAAATCACCACCACTGCACACCACGCGTCTGGGAAAATAGTGAAAAATCAGACAAGCAGTTTGGAGAAAATCCTGTGATGCAAAAGTGTATTTAGTAGATTTACATTATTAGAGCTTGCAAAGTTTCTCTTTTTTTCTGCTGCAAAGTCAAAAATATTGAATAAAATAAGCACATTTAACATACAAACTGTCTTAAGTACGTCTTTTTTAAACAAAAAAATCTATCACATTTTAAAGACATAGCTAAGGATAATAAAACCGAGACCTGTCGCCTACAGGACAGTCAGACAATCAAATGATTTCTTTTCTCCCCAACTTCTCTATCTCTGAACTCAAATCATCCTGGTGTCTGAATCACACAAGGTTTCTCTCGTGATGAAACTGGAGAAGGTGTAAATATCGGAGAGAGTAAGCGGTGATACCCAGCGAGCGCTCCTTGGTCTGGTTATTGGATTTGACGACGGGGAGGCTGGCGCGGGTGCGGCTGCCCCGCGTGAACGACGGGTGTGTGTCTCCTTCAGACATGACCGCTCGCACACACTCCTGCTCCCCTAAAACTCTGTGAGTCCTGATCTGGAACAGAAAAACACACACACACACAGAACGTCAGAACGTTATACCTTGACTAAAAAAGTCACAAGGTTTAAGTTCATTGTTAAAGACTTCTAATTATCTTATCAAATTTTCTTGGTCCGCTGTGATTTTGGTACGTACATGAAATAAGAGATCTAAAATGCTTTATTGGTCTGCAAGAGTATGAAATTAATACAATACAGACATTTAAAAGATATATTTTCTTTTGTAATACTGTACGTATGACCTGCAGCGTGGGATAAAAACGAAAGTACCCGCAAAGATAAATTTATGCAAATTTATGCAAAATGCATAAGAATGAGGATTTGAAGGATGTCCGTCCTTCAAACTCCTGTTCTAGGTGAACTCACATTAAACAGTGTTCCGCTCCGCTCTTCTTCATTGTGAAATGTGTTACTGTAGTTTCTTTTTAACTCTGTGTCAGTCCTGCTTCTACTTCAGATATTATAGTGAACCTTAAACACCGGACTCTCTCTCTCTCACTCACTCATCTTCTATACCGCTTTATCCTGTATTTAGGGTCGCGGGGACCTGGAGCCTATCCCAGGAGGCTTAGGGCACAAGTCGGGCTACACCCTGGAGAGGGTTCCAATCCATCCACACACTCACACTCTCATTCACACACTATGGGCAATTTGGAAACGCCAATTAACCTAACCTAATGTCTTTGGACCGTGGGAGGAAACCGGAGTACAAGGAGGAAACCCACCAAGTACGGGGAGAACATGCAGACTCCATGCACACAGAGACGGGAATCGAACCGGACCCTGGAGGTGCAAGGCAACAGTGCTAACCACTACATCACCGTGCCGCCAACACCGGACTCATGAATGAAATATTGTAATAGGTCCTAGTCACATGACAAAGCAATTAAATATTATAATGGGCCCTTATCACCTGACTCAATAATTAAATATTATAATAAGCTCTAGTCACATGACCGAGTCCACCTTTTAGAAAAATGCATGAAAATTTGCATATTAGAAAAACTTAATACTTAATAGACTTTTTTATATTGAGGAAACCTGTTATATTATACGCAGTTTGAAATAAAGAAACATTCGTTATTAAAAAAATAAAAATAATACAAACAGAGTACATCTTTGACTTTATTCGACGGGATGTGTGTGTCTTTTCTCATCTACACTTTGGTCACTCGTCCAGCTCGCTCGGATTATCTGGTTATTGTTTCCATGGTAACGGCTCATTCAGACTGATGTCTACCGCAGACGCTCCACTGGCGATAAACAGGTTTACAATAATCACTGAAGTTTTCTAAAAGCAAGCAGATGTTTGTTTGAACATTGATGGAAGGAGTCTCCAGTGTCAGAGGCGGAACAAAACACAACTTTCGTATTCCTATAGTGTGTTTTTCAGTTTTAAAGCTACAACGAGAGAATGCGAAACCTTTTCACAACATTAGTGCGTTTAAAGATGGTCATCAAATTGTGTCTTTATTTCTTTTTCGTTTCTTTACATGCTTTGAAGTCCTGGGAGGTTACAGAGTTTAACAAACCCGGGACACGATGGGAAATTTGAGAATCGTGTTAAATGCTTTTCTGTGGCTGCAGAGGAGACGAGGGGAACAGAGAGAGACAAAAAGAGACAGAAATAGTTCAGGACATGTTCGCTTCCTCCTCCTGATATTCCACACACGAGGAAATGCAGTCTTATGTGTGTGTGTGTGTGTGTGTGTTTCTGCGACCACAGCGATCATGTGGTGAGTTTGTCAGAAATGATTAAACTTTTAAAGGCGAGCTCGTGGAGTCAGAAGCCGAGAGAACGACCACATTTTCCAGCTCTGCGTGCAGTGAAGAGCGGGACGCATGACGCCACAACATTCCTCGGGAAGCGCGTCATAACGACTCGGGATGCAAATAACCACAATTACCACTGCTCAGAACTCCTGGGATTATTATTATTATTATTATTATTATTATTACAGTGAGACAAGGGTCTGAGAGTGAGACGAACACACACACACACACACACACACACTAAACTAAAATT
>JAOVVB010000023.1:17467651-17483362 GCA_028570985.1 Heterobranchus longifilis | reverse complement strand
CCCCGTGCTTGGTGGGTTTCCTCCGGGTACTTCGGTTTCCTCCAACAGTCCAAAGACATGCAGATTAGGCTAATTGGTGTTTTCAAATTGCCCGTAGTGTGTGAGGGAGTGTGCGCACGTGCGTCCTGTGATGGATTGGCACCTTGTCCAGGGTGTACCTCTGTCTTCATGCCTGAAGTCTCCCGAGAGTCAGGCCCCCCGTGACCCTGTGAGGAATTAGCACTATAGAAAATGAATGAATAAATAATAAAGCTAAGATTTCTTTAATTAAAACCTTAGTGGCACAGATCTGTGCTGGCAACACAGCATAGGTCAAATAATGTGTGTGTATTTATAGGGAAGCCTTGGCGGTGTGTGTTAACGGGGAGGCTTCAGACATCAAACTGTGCATTTGGGCGTTTTGTCAGGTAGAATGAAACTTATCATTACTTTTATAATGTGTAGATTTTACTGCTACAGGAATATGGGAATGACGTTGCAAAAATGTAGAACTCCTAAAATAAGCATATTATTATTATTACTATTATTATTTGTTCATAGAAACTACCAGAAACACATATGATGACGCGTATCTGTGCCTGTGTGACATATTTTTAAAAATTTTTGTTCAGTCATATTTGTATAATTGGTTAAAATTAAATAAAAATCAGTTCATCACATTACATATTTAGTGCTAGAAAAAATGATATGTCACTCTGTACTGCACAATCCTGAGCCCTATATATGTTTAGTAAAAACAGCTAAACAAAAAAAATGGCTAAAATGCTCTGCATTTTAAGGGCTACGGAATATTCAAATTTAGGTAACATGTATGGAAGGAGTCTCCAGTGGCAGATCTGTAAATTTACTATGCTTTACAAACGAGTTTATGCTTCTTTGTGGATTCTCTGTAAAGTAAGAGATAAGATGAGAACATATTTTATCATCATTATACTGGGTAACATGAAAGTTTGCATGGCATGTCTGTTATAAAGATCAGGAAAAGTAGAAGAAAAGAGAAACAGGGAACATTATCAAGAGTATAAGAATAAGAAATTAAATCAAGTAGTCAATATTTGCAATTGAGTTTATACTGTACATAAAAACATACAGCACGTATTTACAGACACAGTAACATGATAGTTGTGTTTTTTATTTGATTTATTTGTCGTTTAAGAGAGAATAAAGAGAAGTGGGTGACTAGTGTTTATTGCTGCTATAATGTAAAAAACTATAACTAACTTTCACATTATTAAATGTAACTATAAAGGGATATGCTATATAAGTATGATGCGCTGGTCTTTAATAAATAAAAACTGTAACAATTTGTAAATCTCTATGGTATTATAAAGTTGAGAGACCCAATACAAAAATATGAAAATATAAATAACTTAAAATATAATTATGGCATTACAGTATCATTTTATACCTGAACTGAATAATGTTTGTTTATTTCAATGTTTCTTTTTTTTTTTGGGTAAATAAACTGATAAATTAATTTGGTTAAATAAATTTTTGCAATAGGCGGCACGGTGGTGTAGTGGTTAGCACTGTTGCCTCGCACCTCCAGGGTAGGGTTCGATTCCCTCCTCGGGGTCCGTGTGCATAGAGTTTGCATGTTCTTCCTGTGGTTGGTGGGTTTCCTCTGGGTACTCCAGTTTCCTCCCACAGCCCAAAGACATGCAGATTAGGCTAACTAATTCACACAAATTGCCCATAGTGCAATTATGAATGAGCATGTGAGTGTGTAGATGTACTGTGTGTGTGCCCTGCGACGGATTGGCACCCTGTCCGGGTCTCCTGGGATAGGATCCAGACCCCTGTGACCCTGAATACAGGATAAAGCGATGACATTTTTGCACTATTATACTACTTACTATAATACTTACTACTATTAACTTATTACGGTGTGAATAAAACTTAATATAAAGCAGCATGTCTTAGAAATTACTCATAAGTTCAATGCAGTGATGAACAAAGTACACAAATCCTGTACTTGAGTAAAAGTAGAGATATCCCAGGTAAAATATAACTCAAGTACAAGTAGAAGTTCTCCATTTACATTTCTACTTAAGTAAAAGTACAGAAGTACTCACCTTCAAATTTACTTAAGGATCAAGTGTACTGAGCTTGTTTTTAGCTTATTGTAGCCTTTAAGTAATAATCTCTCTCTCTCTCTCTCTCTCTCTCTGCTTCCAGATTGTGAGTGTCCTGTTTTTGTGGCTGCCTTGAAACCATCTCGACTTCTTAACTCAAACACCTGCTACATGGCTGAGCGTTTTACACAGTGAGGGCAATTACTGTGAGCATTCAGCAGGTTACAGTATAAAGCAGTGTAGACTTCAAATGCTCCACATTACTACGGTTATGAAAATCAACACAATGCACAAATGTAGTGAAGTGGAAAATACAAATATTTGTTGTAGGAGTAAAAATAAAACAATATCCACTGAAAAATAATTCTCAAGTAAAGTACAGATACATGAAAATTGTACTTTTGTACGGTAAGAAAGTAAATGTACTGTACTTAGTAAGGTTCCACTTCTAAATCAATGTATACAGGTATACAGTGACATGAGATTACTTTTAAATCAGAAAAAAGAAGTCAAATTCTGAAAAAATATTATGAAAAGTAATCCAGTCTAATAATCTAATAATTATAATAATCATCAAATAATCAAAACATGTGTCAGTTTGTGACAGGCTTTTGTTTCTGTACAAAATTTTTTTTTAATTGAAAACCAAATGTCCAGGTCAGGAATTGTTTCCCATTTAATGAATACGTTGTTTCTCGAATAACGCAATTAGTGGTAGCTGCAGTGCCTTAAAGCGTATTTCTCTGTCAAAACCGACGATAAAAAAAAGCAAACGTTTGACAACTCAAAGGAATTATTCCTGCACTTGGGCATCCTGTGTAGCATCCTGTTCATAACTGAGTTTTTCTCAGCATCATTAAAAACTATTTTTATTGCGCGCCGTGAGAAGTCTGAGGGAGGGCCGGCTCTCTAATTTGCTCTCTCGTACCCTGGGGATGAAAAATAATTCTGCGTGCAAATGTGAAAAGGTGACAAATCATCCAAAAATACTACAGCCAGAGGTAGAGAGAGAGAGAGAGAGACGCAGAGCGGCGGTCACACACAGAATATCACGGAGATCAGTATGAAGATGCTGAAGATTTTACTCCAGTAGGATGAGCCGTTGGACATTATTAGGAAAATTGCTCTACAAATATTTTGTGAGATTGCGATGCTGTATTGTTGCTAGTTTTACAAGCTAGACAAATTTAGGATAAGTATTATATCGAGTACTTAAAAGCAATCTAACATCGGGCTAGCTACTCATATTGTGCGTGTAGCTTAGTCAGGCGGATGTTGTGCAACATTAAATGTAGCTATAAACAGATAAAAAAAAATTGCAGTAGTGTAAGGAGAATTAAGCATTGCAGAATTCCAGCATATAAATAATCAGTTTTGGGGTAAAAACAAAGCAGATTTTTTATTTCACACCGTACTTGATTATTATCCTGTGGCAGCATGACAATGACACTGGGGCATTCATTCCAAAAATAATATCGCAAACAAAAACATTTAAGATCCCTGGAACTGTTAAAACAGCAGCAAAGATTTCTTTTTTTATTTCTAAACCCTCGTATCGGTCTTAAAGCCTTAGTAAATATTAAATGTAAAAACATTACAACTCCACATTGGGACCTCCAGCTCCTCCACCATCAGTGTTCGGGTGTAGTACTAAACAAAAAACAACAGTCCCTCTTACGGCGTATGCAGATAAATCATGAACCTCCTCTGCGTTTGTGAACTCTGCGTCTCGGCTATTCCGTAACGAACACCTTCACAGCATTAACGCCTCGAAATATCAGGAGGGCCTTCAGTCTTCTGCCTTGCTGCTGCTCCTGCCAAGCATAAAATCTATCACGGGGAACAACAACAACTGCAGCGCTGAAGAAAATATCGCTCCCATAAGGGCTGTTTTCCACTCATTAGTCTCTCTCCACAACGGCTGCGAACACGACTGATGAGACCGCCGATCGTAACACGGATCCTGAGAGCCGGCGCTTTCAGGTCATGTCTGCTCAGGGTTTTAATGGATTGCAATAAAACGAGACAAGATCGATCTGTTCGGTGACCATCGCAGGAAGTGGTTAATCACAGCGAGAAATATTTGCAGGAATAATTATATGACAGGAGCGCTTTGGGCTTGTGTTTGAACGAGCCTGGGTCAGAGCTGATGTCGCTGAGGTCAATCCCAGGACAGCCAGAAAGCCTCAGAACATTTCCCCATGATCTCTCGTAAAAACAGGAACAAACAGAAACTGTTGAAGCAGCGTGTCTGCTGTAAAATAAATAAATAAAGGACAAAGTACCATAACTGTTAAAGTATCATATCCACCATAAAAACAATATCACACGGATAAATCACTGTAATTACTTTATTACTGCATCTACCATAAAAATGGTAGAAAATGGACAGAACAACTGGAGAAATGTAAATCTACCAACCAACCGCTGTAAATGCACACCTAATGTCAGACACCCAAATTACTGATATTATTGAAGAAGTATGCCTTCCATAAATACACTAATATACAGAAAAACTACCAAAAATGTAGGGAAATAAATCGGTCTCACCGGTTTTAATGAATCAGTCCGGGAGCACAATGATAGAAAAGGTCTGTCCTGTAAAGCTGTCCTGATAGTGAATAATCCTAATTTCCCGAAAATCCTCAAAAAACAGTTCAGAAAATGGCGTCCGGTATTCCCCTCGCAATCTAAAGACGAAGAGACAACACTGTTATATTTCACGTGTGAGATTCATTTCCTTAAGCGAGATTATGGTACCATCCTCAAACCTCATATCATGCTAATTTTGTAAATATTGCATACAAAACCATCTCGTATAATCAGGACCTATATAGTGTTTGAAAGCTTGGACTGTCTGGAATAAAATGAACACAACAATGAGTGACGGTTCAGGAGTTACAGCACATTGTGTGAAGGAAGCTCTACCCTATTCTATTGTGAATGCCTTCCTGCTTGTTTGATGTAAACCCTGGCAATAAGTTTGGACTTTATTTGAAAATCTTTCCTCCTCTATTCATGTAATGCTCTTTCATAGCACTTGTTTTTGCAGCACAAAGACGCCGAGCCCAATTTCCTGTCTGTAAGAGCGATGCAGTCAGCTGAATGCGCTTTAGCTTTTTTTTTATATGGATCGGTTAGCACTCCGGGGCAGTGTCTCTGACTTTGGGTCCTCAGGAAATGAGATTTTTGAACTGTTAATTTAGTTCACCTTTCCTTGGAGCAGAAGGACACGCAAGAACAAACACACAGATCAGACTAGCCTTTGTACTTGCACTGTAAATGTGTGTGTGTGTGTGTGTGTGGGAGATGAGTAAGTACAGGCCCTAGTGGTGCTTATAGGTTATTGATTTTGTCCCTCACTTGGCCACGAGGTCTCACACAGAGGACGGAGATGAAGAAGAGGCAGTAAGTGTCCTGTAGCCCTTTGACTCTTTCCCCTCCATTAGCCGCGGTGCTAAAAGTGTCCCTTGGTTTCCTACAGAGGGGGTAAAATACAGCGTTCATTATGTCCACTGAGGCTGAGAGGGAATAATTGTGTGTCCTAGTCAGAATCAGGACGCTGTTGGTCCAGCGTATATCATGATCGTTTAAAGGTAAAATGACTTTGCATGGGTTATGTTTGCATTTTCTGAAAATAGTTCTCAACATTTGATGAGATCCTTGCAGGGTTGAATTTGGACATTTGGACTTTTTTTTCCTGAAGTAAGTTTTTGTTTAGGTCACATTTACGGTAGGAGTCTCCAGTGATGCAAGAGTCATCCGATTCGATGCATTTTGATGCTTAACAGGCAGGTATGCTAGTTTGTCTTTTTGCTAGCTATTTTCTGTACAGGTGGTACCTTAGCTGGTAAAATTGCAAGGGTGTTTATTGTAGACTGTGTCCATTTGCTAGATCAGACAGGCTAGTCCAATAGTTCTGCTAGTTTGTCTGTTTGCTAGAGTTTTTCCAAAAATATTGCATAAACAGTTTGTTTTTGTTTGTTTTCTCCTCCATTTGATATGCGATAACTGCTAATCCAGCAGTTGTGCTAGTTTGTTCATTTGCTATGGTGTTTATGGTAGACAGCAAAATAATTTTCTGACATCCCCCCCCCCCCTAACTGTTCCAGTAGTTATAATAGTTTGTCCATTTGCTAGAGTTTCTTTGCTAAAGTTGCTAGTTTGCTCAATTTCTTTTTTTTTATTTTTATGGTTGACATGCTAGCCCAACGGTTCTGCTAGTTTTTCCAATTTGATATGGTTTTATGCTATCTGTGCTAATTTGACAGTTATGCTAGTTTATTAATTTACTAGGTTTTTATGATGGACAAGCAAGCCAAAGCGTTCTACTAGTTTTCTCCATTTAATCCAATGGTTATGCTAGTTTGTCCATTTGCTAGAGAATTTTCTGTAGATGCGCTACTTCTGCACTTATGGTAGTTGGTAATATTTTAAGGGGGTTTAGTGGAGACATACTATTACTATCTAGTAGTTTGTCCATTTACTAGGTTTTTATAGTAGACATGCTAGTTCTGCTAAGTTTGTCTATTAGCTAAAGTTTTCCCAAAATACTACTCTAACACTTCTGCTAGTTTTTCTATTTTATATGATTTTATCCTATTTTCATTCTATTTAGTCTAACAGTTCTGGAAGTTTAGCCATTTTAAATGTTTTGATGCTTTACATGCTAATCCAGCTGTTACAGCAGTTTGTCCATTCGAAAGAGTTTTTTACGGTAGATGTAATTTGTCTGTTTGTTTCAATTATTTGATTCTGTTGTTTAATGTCCTTAAATTCATTTGTGTATTTCAAGTAAAAGGTTTTATATACAGTATTATCCACATAATTATTAGTTATTTGTTAGTGACAGGTGTACAGTAATTATGCACATGATTTTTAAAGAGAGCTGCCAACTCACCATGACTCACATTTTCCGCACCCTGAAGACTGAAACCTGGGAGTTGGGGTATTTTAAAACCTACGTGAACCCCAGAGTAATTATCAGCCTTGAGTCATGCTCACCTGGTCAACACACTCGCATCTCATCACCTTTGATGTCTGAAACATTTCAGCCTCAGTTAACTTCCTCGTCTCTGATCTTCTCTCACACAGATCTGCACAGACGCTCCAGCATGTGGACGAGTTGGAATTAACATAACCTCTGTGTGTAATAGCGAGGTTATTTACATTATTTATTTATATTATCATAAAAATGCTCATGGTCAGGTCAGGTTAGGGTCTAAGAAACATCTTCATTAAGAAAACCTAAAATCAAAACTTACCTTTTTTAAATACAGTGTGCCACAACTAAAAGACATTTCTATTTCTATTTCACTTGGGACTAACCATTTTCCCTGCAAAAGTTTTTTTTTTCTTTTTTCTTTTCTTTTTTTCTGCTTCAAATATGTTTGTGTTATGTCTGAGTAAGTATCTGGATGCATATACTGATTTTTTTTTCTTTTTTTACTCATTTTAAATATCTAAAATTAATATCTAAAATGTATGTATATATAATTAGTAAGCAATTAATCCCTTTTTTATCTTAGTAATTATTCGTTAAGAAGTTAGGGATGTTATCAATTATCAAAAATAAACAAGAAATTTACAAAAAATAAAATAAATTAAACATTAATTTATATATTTTTTATCCTCCCTGCCTAATAATATAGAACAACATAATTTACACCATTAATTATGTTTTTTAGTTTTGGGTTTATGTGAAATTTTAATGATGTGAAACTATTTTACACATAAATATATCAAATCTTCTACATGAACATTTACATTTCTGATTACAAACATAATAAGCACAAGCGTCTTTAAATTCAACAATATTTTAGGGAACAATATCACACAGATAGCCTATCTAAGGCTTTTAAATGTTGTATATTAATATATGTACTGTATGTGAATATTAAAAAAATGGCCATGATAATCAGACCTGGTCCTCCTGCGCCCTCTTCCGACCATAAAGAACATAACACGAAGAATTCCATTTGCTCTACAAACTGCAGTAGAGATTTAAGATCTGATCACTGCTGAGTCTAGACCACAGTAATGAGTGATCAGATTAGCTGTAACATGAAATAATAATTGTTTATTAGAATAAAGTTAATGCATTCAACGCTCACACACCCTGGTGGAATCATTAAAGGTTTTGAGTAGAACTCTGCACCTAGTGGTTGAGTATGAAAAAACATTCCACACTAGAACACTGTATTCAAGAATAAATTTGTACAAACTAAACTTTCAGCAAGTTTTTCTTTACTTTTTCTTTACATTTAGGCATTTGGCAGATGCTCTTATCCAGAGTGACTTACAAAAGTGCTGTGAAGTTTCCGTCATTGGATCGATCCTTACACTGGGTTACTACTGTAACTAAGTACCATTAGTGCAATTTTTTTTCTTAAATGTAATATAATTAAATTATTTATTTATTAAATGATTTATTTATATTTTAACACAATCTAATCTAATATAATAATACAAATAAAAAGTCTTGCATTTAATATATATTTTTATAAGTTATATAATTTTAATAGAGCCATTTTTCTACAAGTCTCAGTATCATGTCTTAGGGTTATTAATTAGTGATATTTATAATTTTCTCGGGTTTCAGCCACAGTAATGAGCAAGTACTAAGTAGACATAATTAAATGGTAATTTAATCAGCTTATTTCACTTTCTCTGCAGTAGGATCAGAGCTTTGCATGTCATATTTACAATCTCTCTCACTTCTGCCTATTAATTATTTTCTCAGTTTTATTTAAAGATTTTTTTTTAGTCTTGCAGCTTCTTATTTTGAAAAAATGTCTGAAAGCTCCTTAAAAGCTGTACAGATGTTTTTAAGTAAAATACATTTTTGTGTAATTTTAAGCAAAAATCTTTTTGATTTAAATTCACTTATGGTTCCTTTCTTACAAGTAAATTTCTCTTATTTTTTTATCCTAGAGAGCTTAAACATTTTATGTAAACCTAAATTAAGTATTTTGTTAATTAATTATAACTTTGACTTGAAAGGTGGATAATAAACCTGCCTTAAAAATAATGTTTTTTAAAAATATATTGATATTGTTTGATATTGTGCTCTTTTTTCACACAACAGAAATCAAATTTACTTTGCATCTAACACACCGCTGTGATTAACAGATTGAGGTGGACATATGTTTGAAAAAAGTGAGGGAGACAGAGGGGTATAGTTTGGCTCTTTGCCCATTTCTGTGTGTTTAAAACCCAGCCTGGCAGCTCAGTGACCTAATTTCCACACTTTTCTGCATATAGAGGGATTAATGTGATTACTGCTGAGACCATAATCATGATGAATTAATTAAAATGTATGTAAATTAAAGCACATCTGGGATCCTGAAAATATTTATTAAAAACATGCTTAATATGGAATGCATGGTATAATAGTTAAAAAGGACTGTATTATGATGTGGCCAGTAGGTGGCGCCAGGTAGCAGGCTGGGATAAATGCTGAATTTTTTTCAGAATAAAATATTATTAGTAGTATTTCTAATTACAAAATAAGTCTGCATTTGTCAGTAGTCATAGATCCAAAGATCCGACACAAAGAGTCGATTCGTCTTTGAGCTGATATTACTAACAATTTTATGTTCTTGTGTTGAAGGCATTTTCTATCCATCTATCCATTAACAAATTTCTGTAGTCCAAGTAAGGAACATGGTAGGACCTCTGGTAAACATGGGAATGGCAATTAGCCTAAAGTGCAGGTCTTTGGATTGTGGGAGGAAACCGGAGTACTCCGAACCCACCAAGCACAGGGAGAACATGCAAACTCCATGCACACAGAGCTCGACCTTGGACCCTGGAGGTGCAAGGCGACAGTGCTAACCTCGAAGCTACCCGTGCAGCCTGAAGGCATTTTGCCTTTAAAAAGATCTGCCTCCCTAGCTTAACATACCGAGGGCTCTGCTGTTAAAAATAATGGTCCATCTGCAGTAGAGACGCCCCATTCTCGAATGAATCAGCTCTTATATGCGAGTCGGCTCTCAACATTCATCTTAAAGAGCCAACTTATTCGAGAACGGCACACCAGTAGTGCATTGAAACATTATTTTCCCACTGTCCTGTTTTAAAAGTATACTTGTTTAACAAAATCTCTTACATTAAATATGAATATAAGAAATGTTTATATACTTTATTAAATCTTCATGTGTTTGTTTTTGCAGTAAAAGAGGTTATGATGGATTAAAGAGTCGGTTGGTTGAATGCCAAACGCTTCATTGCTGCTCGATGAGGCGTGAATGACTGATCCTGAAAGCTTTGTATACACACTGTTTAACTGTGTTTAACTCCTAAACCTGTGACTAAAACTGATAAAGTGTGTATAAAACTCTCCTAAATGTCCATGGAGTGTAAACAGTCTTTATAAATCGATGAAATGAGAGAGCCTGAGGAGATGTTTGTGTGAATTAAGGTGCCATATTGATGCCCTGAGGGCAGACTCTCACACTACTAACTGAGGGATTATGTGGAGATTATAAAGATTATTCTGTTTAGCCAGACTAATCTATTTTAACAGACTTTTATTCGTCTGGAGGAAAAAAGAGAAACAGATTTATAGCTGGACAATCTATGATTAAGTAGGGATTATGAAATAAAGAGCATTAATTGGTTATTTGTAATCAGGAAGTTTAATAAGATAACATTGGCTGTAAAATATGCACTTTATGTTTATGAAATGATAGAGCCTGGGTTTCACATATACAGTACACAAGCTAATAATACTCCTATTGGCCCGAACCCAAATTGAGCATGCACTAGAACTGCAGTATTAGACAATATTTCATAATTTACTGACTGAGTAAAGTCATGTTAGTGCAGTACATAAATATCAAACACACTGCTGAATTGAGCACAAAGCTAAAGCCTTACACTGGAAAGTAATTAAATTTTTTTCTTTTTTTTTAATTCAGCCATTAGGCTTACTTAAGTAAACTGAATCCAATACAACTGGCTAGCGTTTATTGCTAAAAAAAAATATGTCTGAAACATTTTTACAATTTCATTTAATAACCTTTATTTATTTATTTATTTATTTATTCATCATACTTCACTGATTTAGTACCCTACCCATAAATCCATGTTATTACACTGAGCAATTTGTGAGCTTATGCTTACCAACGAAAGTTTTTTTTATTTTTGTTCTTTTTGTGTTTTATTGCCATTTCATTTAACTTGCATACTTAATTCAATTAGTGGATTGATGGATTACTTTGAATCAACATGTCAAAAAAATGCTACCTGTGTTAAAGCAATAGGGATAATATTCTGATAACATTAAAACATGTCACAAAGTGCTACCAGTATGTCAGCAAATGTCACAGCTGATAAAAATGTACTATATGTTTGCTACAACCATTGAAAACTATAGGTACAATATATGGAGAAATTAGCATGGACTGATGTAACTATAATTTTCTGCTACTGGGCTGAAATTCTGGCAACGGGGAAATAAAAATGATAGAACACCTGAAAACAGGTAAGGAAGAAGTTGACGTAGTTGCCATAGAGAGAGTGTTCTGCTGAGTTATGCTACCTTGTCAAAGAATGCTGTCATAGAGTGAATTGTTAGATTCACACTACCGTATCAAAAAACGCTGAAGAGATAAATGCACTATTACAGAAAGTGGAGCATGTTTTTATACTTTATTGTAACATATATTTATCTGAGAAGACAAATGTCCCCATCAGTCTTTGTGTTAGGTAGCATGAATTGGCAGAACAATGGTATAGCGTAGCAGAAATCTCTGGCTCAGAAAGATAAGCATATCTAAGTAAATTTTATTTCACCATCATATGGACATATGAAACTCGCATTAGACTGAATGAAGAGGAGAAAGAAGAAATGATTTCAGAAGACACTGCTGAAATTCAAGGGTATAACCCGCTTTATTACAGCTCCGGTCTACATTAAAACTTGAAACCTGTCTTAGGTAAAAATGAAAATAGGTTAAATGTTGACAAATCTTCGTTAAACTGGACTAATTAGGCCAGTTGTTGTTCTTATGTGCCTTTATGTGTCTTTGGCTCTGAATGAGACTGTAAGATTAAAACATTGCCTACATTCATAAAATATAGCTCTGGGTCATGAGTCAGAGACCCTACTCATCATAGATGTAGGCCTAAAAGCTTGATATTCCTAATTTTTAGCCATTTTAAATACATATGCATTTTATTAATATCTTTTTCATTAGAAAAAATCTATCCGTGATGCATCGTTCGCAAATGAGCCGGCTCTTTTTGGCACACAGTTGTATCCTTTAACTCTGCTATGTCATACTGACTTTAAGAGGGCAGGAAATGAACACTCACCCATTTTCTATACACTTCCCTCTGTAGTTTTATTTTTATCTCGGGAATGAGTTGAGGTTTGGTCAGGATGCCAGCGTCTGAACTGATGTGTGTCCGAGCTTCCTCTGGTCACACAGCTGTCTACAGAGATGGCACAGCTCATGAACGTAGATAAGTTAATGCACATTTAAATGCGGATAGAATGCGATGATGTCACAGTAATGTATTTACAGTAATACAGTACATGCAGTAAAGTGCATGTGCTGTATTACTATAAATACAGTAAAGAAGTAAGGAAATATTTGTTTAACATTTATGGAAGGAGTCTCCAGTGTATGTGATGGAGTGAACAGAAAAAATGAATGTTCAAAATTTATTGTTCAATGGATTAAAAACAAAAACAAAATGTCATTATTTAGTAAATAAAAAATATATAGTCGACAAATGGTTGTTGTAGCGAAATAAAACACTCAAGGACATGCTGGAAAATATTCAACTTCTGGGTGGTAACTGTAACACCCACCTCACCACACCAACATGTCACTGATTTTTTTACTTCAACTGCACCACACACACACACACACACACACACACACACACACACACACACACAGTGTTTTATTCTGTTCAAGTCACTTGAGATATTCCTCATAAAAATGCAAAGTTATCCTGCGGAAACAGCTGACGCTTTGCGCTGCTGCTGCACTGAATTAATGATATTATATTCCTATTATATGGAAGGATTACATCTGCGCAGCACATCATCATGAATCTTGCAGAAAGCAGCGTCTGAATGAAGGCTCGGCTCGATCTTTAGATGAGCTTGACACCGTTGACACCGAGTGTCAGTGCATTCCGTTGGATTTGCTCGCCGAGTTCATTCACGCTGTGGCTCTTTTCACGCCGTTGCTGGAGGATTCCTGTGTGTGTGGTGGTGAGCGGGCCGGCCGGCTCTCCCGCTGTGAGGGCATATGGTGGCTTTGTGGCCTAAAACGGCGGCCTTCATCGCGCCTCCTGCCCGCAGAGTTAAACAAATTGATTGGCAGGCTCGCAGCTGAATGAGGGCCCCTCTCACAAACATAATGCCTCATTATGTATTTATGTTTAGGCGACCCTTAGCATGCGTGTTGATGATTTACATTCTCAGGAAGATGCTTCTTCTCCTCCTTCGTCTTCTTTTTCTTCTTCTTCTTCTTTGCAGTACAAACTCACAATTTATATCTTCACCTAAAAACGAAATATGAAATTGAAGTGAAAATCTAAAATGTGACCTGAAAGTGTAAGATGTTTTTTTTTTAGAAATTTTTACAAAAGGATGTGTTTTTTCGCTCACATTCTCAGTGACTCAGTTTTTTAAATCAGCTGACAGGAGATGGACGCTCTGAGGAAGGAGATCGGAGTGAAAGTGAAGTTCCTCCAGGCTCAGTATGAGTCCCTGCTGAAGCGAGAGGCCAAACCTTCCATACGAGTATTAATTACAAAGTCAAAGCCATTGAGGAGCAGCACAAAGAGGTTGTCTGTGCACACCGCTGCTGTTTCGATGTAATAACGTGATTATGAAGTGATTAAAAATGCATGACCAACCACATCCATGCTTTCCACATCCTGCTCGCCTCATAAAGTGCTTAAAATGTTGAATATTTTTATCTGAATTCAACAGAATTTTAACTGAAATGTTTCGAGTTTGTGTGAAGGCAGAAATGAAATTGCTTTAATGCTTCTGATTAACATATCAAATTTGCACACTGACTTGGAGGGTTTCCTCCGGGTACTCCGATTTCCTCCCACAGTCCAAAGATATGCAGATGAAGCTAATTGCCGTTTTCAAATTTCTTGTAGTGTGTGTGACTGTGTATGTTTTTTGTGAGATGGATTGGCACCCCGTCCAGGATGTCCTCCGTCTCGTGCCCAGAGTCTCCTGGGATAGGCTCTGGATAAATTCTGGATTGTGATTGGTCAGAAGGTGTTGATTTATTTTTTAAAACAGCAGTACACTTTGTGTTTTATTCCTTTCTTTTTGTCTAAACCCAACTTCATGCCTGTATTTCCATTCAGAAAGTAAAGGTTTTGCATAACAGCTATCACCTGCTTACGCGATCAATGTCATCAAAGTCAGATGTAAGGTATAGAAAAGGATCCTAAACCATTTTATTGTTTATATGCATAATATCTCTATCTCTGAATTCTATGCTGTAACACTCTCTATGAAGAAAACCAGAGTGAAGGAGGTAGAACCCAGAGACACCGGCCAACTGCGGGAGCTTTCAAATCAGAACCAGGAGAAGGATTATAAAATTGAGTGAATCAGCTGAGGGAATACAAGGAACAGCTGGAGGTACAGGCACAATCATGAATCATCATTATACAAATGAGATGTAATATAAGGTTCTGCCTTTTTTTTTCAAGAAGATTTTAATTGTAATTTAATTGCCCACTTTGGGAAACAGACATTTCACTGTCCAGTGTGACAAAAATTCATATGCAGTACAAGGCAATGCAAACGGCTGATCAGGTGTCAACGACAGGCACTCTCGTATGGTCTGCATGACCTCTCTCTCTGATTCTCAAGGCACAGAGGCAGATGGCATGTCATAGCATGGTGTGTGAGGGGTAGAACAAGCATCTCAGTGTAGGGACAGCTTTATTCTCAATGTTTATCAGGTTCTCCTGATCAGAATTTCGCTGATGATTACCTGTAGTTCTGTTTCACAGCAGATGGTGGAGCCAAAGGTGAGGAATGGAGTTAGGTATCAATGAGTGTCTTTTAATTAGATTAGATTTTTGCTCAGAGATAATGTCAAAGGGGAAATTAGGGAGTATTAGGAGGAAGTGGGTGGAGATTTTAGAACTGGAATCAGTGGGCAAATCTGGGATAAACTTTGAGCTGTGTGAAGGTCCACGATAAGTCACGTCGGAAGTCCACAGTCTCAGAGGCGGAATCTCTCTGCGACATTCAGCCATTTGTGAGCATTCCAAAGGGGGCAAAAAGTTACAGAAGCATCTTCATATGGCCTACTGTCTCCGCTTTCCTTATGAATGAAGCAGGGAGAGAGCGACAGAGACAGAAAAAGCGAGAGAGCGTAACAAAACAAGAGTGAGGCAGAAAAACCCTTCCTTTTGAAAGCCTTTGAACGGCTGTACGCTCCTAAGTGTGACAGGCATGCAAAAGGCGTGTTAATGCGCACGGCCTGAATGGACATCACAGAGACCTGATGGACTCCATGCGGCTCTCGGCCTGCGGGCTTCAGCACGATGACGGCTGATGTGATCTCGCTGACACTGGCAGGGAAAAATACAAAGACAACAACTCCCCCCCCCCCCCCCCCCAAAGAAACCG
>JAOVVB010000023.1:17452269-17467551 GCA_028570985.1 Heterobranchus longifilis | reverse complement strand
CCCCCCCCCCCCCCCTCCAAATGGAAACGGTGCTCACGGAGAACCCCCGATTCCCCCACCTTCGTCTTCTTCCTCCATCCCTCGCTCCCTCCCAGCCTGGCAAAGCCTACAGTCCTTCATCCTTCAGCTGCCTCGAGAAACTTCCTGAATAAATTCGACCTGAATGACAGGGGCACCCGAACAGTATGATATGCCATTATTCCTGTCAATAAAAAAATGTCCTCGGCTTTGTATGTAATGTACAGCCTTCTGTCTTCCAGGCGCAGAAAAGAGAGAGGCAGAGTGGGCGAGACAAAACAAAACGCCCTCCTCGGAGACTTTTTTTTGTGTCTCTTTCTTTGTTATTCAGGGGGAAATGGTAGGAGGCAAAAAGTTGTCCGAATGCTTTGTCCCATATTTGCAGCGCAGCTTGAGCGGCGTGTCTTTTGTTGGGCACAGTAAAGGGTAAAGTGAAAAAAGGGTCGTGTCATTTTTTTGTTTTAGGTCGCAGATGATCCGGAGTAAAGTTGGCTGAAGACTGGAAACAGCAGGCTGGACGGTGACGTTGATGCCCCTCACGTCAAAATACTGTAGAACTAATTCAACAAGCTCTCATGCCAAAAAACCAGGAGCTGAAGGATATGGGTACCATGGGGCACATTTTTTTATTTTGTAATTAATGTTCTTATTTAAACTGGGCATATTGTAAGATATGTAAAAGTCAGTATGAAAAGAATTCACACTATGGGCAAAATGATGATATAGATTATTGTGATATAATAACATTGTTGTATGCTCTATAAACTATTTTTGCTCACCTTTCCCTTCTTTACTAAGTAATTCCTTAAAAAAGGTTTGAATAAAAATCACTGAACATTCCATAATGATTAACATAATGCATAATGAAGAATATTTAAAGTATTGTTATATGATGTATTCACCATATTGCCTGCCTTGTACAGTACAAAATGTAGTCTTACAAGACTTCAAGTGTAATAAGGCTAAGAAATTGCTCATTACTAAAATGCTTATTACACCTAGCATCACCTAGGTGTTTAGCATCACAGATAAACACACGTCCAAACCATCATACACTCGCATCTTCTCAAAAAACATTGTTTGGCTCAGTGCTGTAAAAATGGAGCTGTTGAACTGTCTGTAACTCACATAAAATTCAAATCCACAAACGAGAAGCCACTGTGGCAGGATTTACACACACACACCTCCTGTGTCGCATGCCAAACAGGACGCTGTATGCTTCTATTACTTATCTCCTGAATAAAACTAAAAAGTAAACAATGGACACTAAAATTTAATTGGCTTTTTGATTTGGGGCCACAAGGACATTGTAAAGTTTTTTTTTTTGTAAATTTAATATAAACCAAACAGTTCCTTCCTGGTAATATTTCTGTATAAATTCTCTTTTTAAAGGACAGGTGCTTTAGCGGTGAGTCTCCCCAACGAGAAACATTTATTAAAACTATTTAAATTCACACCATTCTTATCTCTTCCTGCGCTCTCTGATCAGAATACAATGTTTGAGGACACTTAATAGATCACGGCTATGATCCTGCAGCGTGCGCTGTCTGTGAGAAGCTGGTAAACACCAGACAGGTGTATTTTCGAAGGTCAGCTCTTTATCTGTCTCAATATTTGATCTTCACTCATTGCTTATGTAACTTTGGCAACCATCTGAATATTTTCCCCAGGGGATCTCGATCGTGCCTGAATGCCGCCGGTATATAAACCAGGCTTCGTGCGACCCGGATAACTGAACTGTTCTTAATCCTGCTTTCTTTCTAGTTTTGTTAGTTTTAAGAGAACATCAAGTCCTTTGATACATTTCCATTGAAAAAGCAAAAGAGGCGTCTGTTTAAAGGCTTTTACATGGGCTGTGACTAACCTCGAGCACTGTCCGGTGTGTAAATGGAAAGAAAGACGTGCGAATGCTCATGGCACACAAACACTTGGCCCTTTAACCCAGTGGTCAGCGTTTGGTCAGGGCGTGTGAGTGGACATGTCAGAGTCTATGGCCCGAGTCATTCAGGGGACCAATGACCACTGACCTGAAACGTAACGAAAGAACAAAGAGTGTGCACCCAAACTTCAGCTTCCTTTCTCCTCACCTACATGGCTGTTCTCAATTTCAGCTATTTCTCAATTTAATGTCTCCCACAACCTCTGTGTCCTTTGTGCCATAGATATTTCAAAGCTGAAATCAACAGCAGAGGCCGACAAGAAGTCCCTACATAAGGTACTAAATAATAAATCAGAATCAGAATTACATTAATATTAACAATATTAACACCAAATTTTGGTTTGGTGAACTGTGTGAAAACCCAATTAAGCTCAAAATACAGAAAATAAACAGTAAATGAGCAACTAAAAGTCCAGTTAAATGTCGATAAAGAAAGTGGGGAAAAGAAGTTTATTTGAATGCAACTTGTGAACTTGTGTATTCAACACTCGAGAGGATAAGGTCATGAGAACACTGTTGCTAGGCAACTCGTAATGACCTACACCAAGTTTAAGCTATGTAATGGCGGGGACTAATGATTTAGGTCGCTAACACATATTTATACTGACAGTTTTTAAGACAGAGGGACATCAAATGACAAAGCTGTTCTGAATGTCGACGTTTCTTACAGCTGTGTGGATAATGTACATTGAAAAAACAAATCTGACAAAATATACATTGTAATTAAACGCAGCTTAAACTTACCATTAACTTTTACAGGTTCTGGCATATTGAGAAATCTTTGTAAACTCTAACATGTGTTGAAATATGAGATGTGAGGGCATTGATGGAAGTTCAGCTAGCGCTTGGTGCTAAATCTAATAACAGTGTCATTTTTTGCCTTAAGCCTTTTTCATAGCAATTTATCAACATATCTGAGGTAAATATTGTTATTTCTGACACGTTTCTTATGTTTTTTTTGTGTCAATGCTAGCTAGCAAAATACGAGCATTGTATAATTTTGTTCTTATTTAGCCATTTCCTACTAATTGACTACCACATTTTCATTGTCACTGCAGATAAATATACTATAAATAATATTTAAAAAATTCTACATTTAATAATATTTATTCTATAAGTATGCTATACATAAATTGTTAGCTTCAATAATAGGTTTGTTCTTGAATATAAAGGTAGAAATGGAAGTTTGTTTGGTTGACAACCCTAAATGTAATTGTAATTAATGTAATTAAATGTCATTTTTGGCATTATTTAGGCTTTTTTGAGTAATTTAACAACATACCTGAGGTAAATGTTGAAACTTCTGAATACTTTTTTATCTCTCCATGGTCACTGCCACAATCTATGTAGCCAGCTGGCTAATATTTTTAGTCATTGCTTAATTTCTTAAGTGTAATTTTGAATGATCACGAAATTTAAGGCAATTATCATTATTTCTGACAGATTTTTAATTTTTTTAATCAACTTTGTCATTGCTACATGTTAGATAGGTACATTGATTTACACAATGGAAGTTGGGTTACAGTACATAAACCTTCTTTTAGTAATTCAGCAACACAAGTTTAGTTCCCCCACCCATTTGTTAGCTTATCCAAGGTGTCCAATTGAAAAGTTTGATTTGAACGCACCATTTTCCTTAGACATTGATCATATGGAATAGTTTTTCATGTAAACCTATTGAGCAAACATTATGCTATACAGTATCTATGTGTATATGTTTTACAGTTGATTATTCAGTGGATGAAAATTTCTGTTTACTCAGTCCATTTGGCATGTAGAGCTTCTGAAGAGGAATCAATCTGGTCTTAAATGGATACTGTGGCAGGTTGACAGCTAGCAGCATTTAAACATTTTTCTCTAATCAGTATTGCTCACACCCAGCCACTTCCTTTTACCTGAAATGTTTGCTGTCTACTCACTTGGACAAATATGGCAGCATATGTCAGGTGGGGCTAATTGTTAGCCTCCCTCGCCTTCAAGATTGCTGCGTTTTTGTCTGAGTTAGCACAGGGAGGCATGCCAACAGAGCGACCCTCTGGACCTCCACCACTGTTGAGCAACTGGTGAGTGAGAGTGACAAAGCTAAATTGTTTTATTACTATGCATCTTATCTGTGTCCCAATTGGTAAACCAGTCGCAGAACGACGCACGGTGGCATTATTTATCTTGTACTGTGGTTGTAAAGATGAAGTGCATGTGTGATCGTTCCCCAGCGTGGCGTCAAATGTGGCGTCATGCCAGCAGTTGGTTTATTTTCAGCACAGCGTGCGGTTGAGTCAGCCACTACTCTACCTCAGCAACGACTCGAGCAAACATTGACCCTTTTAGGGTTCTATTTCTCCACGAACATGCTGAAGAGTTTTCATTTACATCCTATTACTAGAGAACAAAGCAAACCTTGTTGACGATTGAAAAAGAATTGGACGTTCATACCAGCTCTAAATTAACTTAAGTGCTAGTTAGCAAGTACGATATTGTGTGGAAATGGTGGTCGATCCCCGTGCGCTGTGTGCAGCTAAACGAATTTCAGCTTTTCACAATGACTGAAATTAAAATATGAACGGCCGAGAGAAAGAGCGATCCGTGCTCTATGGAGCCTTTCAGTTGTGGCCACACAGAAGCCAGGAGGTTAAAAGTCTCCCCCTGACCTGGCAGGGTTGCTGGGAGACAAGCAGCGAGGGCTCTCTCCAAGCTGGCAGAGTTTACGCAGCAATCAAATTCTCATATTAAATACAGCGCAAGAGTCAAGAGCCACTCGAGTCCGAGCGTGTAACTGGCGTTATCATGCTATCATGGCTGTATGGGTCATTGAAGGGCTACACAGCACTAAACAAATCATATCCAGGAAAAGTAAATAAAAAAAAAAAACTCCATTTACAGTGAGTGTAAAACAAAGTTGTCAACTAACACACCTGAGTTAGGGAATTAAGGTTCTCAGGACAATGCAAATATTTGCTGTTTTGTATTTATTCACTGTGCACAAACCATAGGCACATGTAAATGAATTCTGCTTCCACAGTTCTTCTGATCATCTGAGCTTCAAATCATCTGAAAGAATTGGTATTTTCTTTACAATTACTATGAATTTTGCACAGTAAAATTTCTCTTGTTGTATTTTTAGTTACTGTATATACTGTTTTCAGGCTATTAGTAAGGAGAGTTTTTAGCTCCCGGTTTAGCATCACTCAAACTGCAGACTTAAATTGTCACACTCATCTCATAATGCATTAAGTTGCAGTTTTTATACAAACATGAAGTGCTCTTTCTTGAGTTTGGTCTCATGCTGTGGAGGTATCAGACTCAGATAGGAGGCGTGGCTTTAAGTTTTATGGTGGGGCTGCATGACATGAAATTATTCATGTGCTCATAAAAAGTATTTTATGTTTTTCATGCTGTGTATTTTTAAATATTCAATTCAAACTAAAAAATGTTTGTACATTTATTATGTCATTATATGGGAAATGTCAATATGTTTCTTTTCTAGATAAAGCTTCCCTTGGAAAAATGCAGGTTTCAGATAAAAAAAAAAGACATTTTTGCCACTGAAACTCTTGAAATATACAGCTTCCGATCTTTCCACTTTATCCTCGTTGAGTGCATTAATGTTAGTCTCATGGACTCAAAGACACACCATCATCAGTGTCAATGTCTTTTCTGCTTCAAATCCGAGAACACAGAGGTTAATGTTGGGGAGCAGGTGGTGTCCAAACAAATCTCCTGTGCAGAAGCCCTGGATGAAAACGACTAATAAAGACATCCTTATGTCATTTCAATCTCTAGTGAATGGCATTGTCCATATTTAGTGTCGAAGTTCAGAGTGCCACCTATTCAATCCAGCCCACCTTTTGTTGAACAGCCTCTTTTGTGTCGGGCCTGACAAACTCAATGTGAAGGTCTACCGCAGAGGTTATGCATAAAAATGTAAAACGAAAAAATGACGTTTTTTTTCCTAGCCTCCACATTATTTTTGGTGACTTTGATCAATGGGGCAGTGAATGTGTTGCGGTTGCTGGAGGGCCGGTGCGCTCAGCTGGGTGTTCGCTTGGCCTCTGTGAAAAATTTGGGCTTTCAGATTGAAACTGGCCTTGCACGAGACAAAGCCAACGATCTAAAGCACCACCGGCTGACCACTGCGCTGCCTGTCTGAAAAGCCTCACTACTGTAGATAAATGTGCATGGGGGTTCAAACAGGTTCATTTATTTGGACGAAACTAAGTTATTCATGAGAGTAATTCGCCACAGTGAAATAGATGGAGCTGAGGAAGTGATAGATCATAGATAATTAGGCAGCTATGGATACAGCTTTTGTACACTTTTCATCTACAATAAAACAGCTTGAGCGCAGTATGATAAGGTTTTGTTATAATTTTTTTTTTTTTTACAGATTTTATAAATGATTTTTGACTTTCAGCTCAATGCCATTGAATCTCACACCAGGGAATTTATAATATTAATTAGGTCGGGGGGGGGGGGACATGGCAGGGTGGTGTAACATGGCTCGACGCTGACCCCAAATCAGAATTCACTTTTAAATTATATCTTAATTCTCGCTTACTGTATTCCAGGTAAAACCAGTCATCTTTTATTTGTCTCTCTGTTTTGGAGATAAATAAGACAAAAAATTAGATTTTCATGTTACCAAGAAACAACAAAGTGCAAACTCCTTTGTCCTGAACATGATAGAAAACATAAAGTTACAGCTTTACCTCTGACCCTTCCATAAATGTTACATCAATATCTCCTTAAACAAAACTTTATAAGGGTTTGCAAGCTATATCATTTGAGAGTCAAGCTATAAATTTAAGAAATATATCTAAAATAAATAAAAAAAACCTATAGTTTTTCATAAAACATAAATTATGGAATCAGAATATTTCTTACATTTGTAAGAAAGTAAGTTAATGGTGGTCATCTGATCACCCTGAGATTTTCTTTGGAGAAAATAAACAGTTTCATTCCAGTCTCTATCTGGGCAGGTGGAGGCTTTCACCCACATATCATCCTGTCCACCCACAGTATCCCTGGAGGCCAGACTTTCCACTGTGCATCACTTGGAGCAATTAAAACTTCTACAGTTATAACTACTAGTTAAACTGATCGCTGCCTTGTAAAATATTTTGTTAGGTCATGAATAGCCTTAGAATGCATAATTTTACAATCAGTTAAGCGCTACTGTAACCAAAGACTACAAATATGCAAAATTTTTAATTGTAACAATTTTTAAGCTTTTGTTGCTGCACTTTATTGGAAATTGTCAGAGCTGTATGCATGCTGGAATCTGCAGAATCTCCATGTCTCTGTTATCTTCTCCTTCACAGATGGTCAAACAGGAAATGGAGAAGGAGCTCGATTCTGTCTCGCACTCATGCCAGAACAAGGTGAGGCCCACACGTTCATGCACACGTTATCTGACACATTTCAACTTGGCCTGGCTGTAGCTGGACGTTTACAGGTCACGACCTCTAGGGCGAAGGACAGTCCAGCCATCAGCGGCGATATCAGAGCGCTTAAAGTAAAGCGAGAGGATAAGGAGCACACGTCGGGGCTCGGCTGTATCGATCACGGCCATGGGGCTGTGGTTAAAATACAACCATCCACACGGCAGCACATCCGTCAACCACAGACTTTTAACCCTGCCCATTTTTCCTCTAATGATCATGCTTTCATTTCTTCATCTAAAGCATGTAAATGATTTCTCTGTAAGAGTCAGCCATGCCATTTTGCTTGTATCCCTGTTAACTATTTGTCCTACTCTTTTATTATTATTCTTTTGGGATTTCTCAGACAGGACGCAATCGTCGCTACCATTTCCTTTCCTTATCATATAATGCTCCTGACAGAGCAAGGCGTTATCTATATGGTTTGCTCAGCATGCGCTATCAGCGTAGCCCAGACATTAAGCATTCATAACCTCCTCCTCTTTCTGTCTTTTTTCATTCATGCCTTGGAAGAGGAGGGGGGTGGTGTTGTAGAGAGGATGGCTCTGTGGACATGGTGTTGGAAGTTCTCACTCTCTCTCCCTCTCACCGTAGTGCTTGGAGTGTTTGGAATGCAGCAGGCAGCTGACCTAACACACTGCCAGGCTGGGTGGGTGAGGGGCTCGGGGGCTGAATGGCAGCTCCACAATAGGTCCTGTTTAAAGTCCACTTCATAAAGGAGCCTCCGCACTGTAGTGGCCGGTGATTGTGGCCAAGTGTGCAGTGTTCTTATCTGTGTCTATACCTCATGTCTCTCCGATTCTCGTTTACCCGACACGTGCCGGGCCTGGAGCGGAATCAAAGCACAGATGAGGATTGTCATGATACCGCAAATATAGTATGAATAATTATGAGGCACACAACATTTAAAAAAAGAATAAATTGCATTATACTGTTTTGTTTTTCAATACGATGAAAACAGAAATGGATATTGTTTCCAAGAAACCACAAAATGCAACATTGTCCGTCATAGTGTGGTTACCAAAACTGGAGACTCCCATAAAATGTCACTTCCATAAATGTCAACACACACACACACACACACACTTGCCCCCATGAATATGCTACTGTAGAAACTATAACCTAGTATGAATATAAACCTGTGATTTACTTTCAAAAATTAATTAGAAAATTAATTAACACCTTCTGTCTAAACCCTAATGCAAATTTAACAAAGTTATATTTTAAATTATGCTTTTGCATTAATATATTTTCATCAATTGTTTTCCCCATCCTGGTCCCTGTATCAAAGTGTATCATTTGCTGCTTTCTTGCTTATATCCATTAGAGCCTCGTGAAGGATATGTTAATGAGCTAATGATTTGAAAAGGTTGTAATTAACCTGGAAAATAAAAGAGGGACTAAAGAAGCACGATTGGAAAATTGCGCTATGTATAGCTTTAATTACTACGAGAGGCGTTCAAGTCAAACCAGGACTTTTGATTGTACAGAATAACAGAACACAGTCCTGAGAGTAAAAACTCCCTTTATTTCTCCATATTATCCCCTGCTACACTAATGCACTTATCCCAGTGTTTCACTAGTGCTTGGACACCATCAAGGTAGAAAGTCTTCTTGCTGAAGCTGTGATCGGACCGCCTGCTTCATGCCTGAAACGCTGGCCTCCCAGGAACTCCATTAAACGGCTGAAACAGGTGGAAATGGCTTGGCGCGAGGTCAGGACTGTACTGAGTTCCTGTAATGTGCAAGTGGTGTTGGTGAATGAGTGTGTGTACAGTTCACACACACAGATGTGTCTCTTCCACAAGTCGGTAACATAGCTTTCCAGGGATCAGGTGTTCCATTCACCGAATGTTGATGAGAACGACTGCAGTGGGCTCCGAGCCACCTCTGCCGGGATCGTCATTCACAGACAGACGTCTTATTCAAAATGTTTGCACCGTTCAAATATTTTACTTTGGCTAAGAGTCTCATCACTGTACTTGTGCTTGAAGTCTTCTCTAAATGTCAATTGTTTTTGCGCCTTCATTCAGCAGAAACTTTATCAAACGTCCCGGGTTTAGCTTGAACGCTTCTCCTATGTATTGTATACTGGCTGCCACATCTTTTATGCCATTAGCAATTAGAGTGATGTGTTAAACACTTTAATTATCTCAAAAGCAAACGGGTCACCCTGATTAGTGTTTCTGCACTGATCGGATTCAGAGGTCAGGGCTGAAATCTTCATTAGTGTCCTCGTTCAGTTTGCAGTATCAGGCTGCTTCACCCCATCCACTGTTTTATAACCACAAACAAACATTAACGCCTACCCCTTTTTCCCTGCACACAATAGGCTTTTAAGAGGTGTTCCTTTTTCCTTTTTTGTCTCCTTCGGTTTGCAAGAAACAAAACAAACCCTAGCAATAAAGCTCAAGCTGACACCCTTTTTTGTCTTGCGTTAGACGAACAACATATTCAGTGACCACTCTCACTTCGAGACACCCTAAAGCCCTCCCTCCGGCCTTTTGGATGTCTGAGCTGACCCCAGCTGACCTGACCTTCACACCCATATGAGCCAACACACTCAATCAGGCAGCTCTACTGAACTCAAAGCTCTGTGATCCGACACGCCACACAGAGTGGATATTCGGCTTTGTGCATTGCCGGTGATGTAATGATGCAGGAATCACATGCCAGCAATGATGTCTGGAAATGAGTCGAACTTGCCTTGATCTTTCTAACAATTAGACGAAGTGCCCACATTGTGATTTGTTCGATGTGAGGCTGTGCTAGCTCGTCTTTGTTAGCTTTCATTCATTATTAGCAATGTGAATGTTTTATAGTGCTAGTACTCTAATCTAAACTCAAATTAAATAATCAAATCAATCAGAAATATTAGACAAAGGGTGCGCCCCTTCGCTCACTTCCTTTTTTTTTCTTAAAGGTCAAAAACCTTGTAAAAGCTTTGGAAACGGGGAAATACAAATGCACTCATAAAGAGCTTATGAGCACATGAACGCTGTAGATGTAATGACCAAGAATGCATACTTTCACACATGAGAAACGTGTTGCATTCGCCAAAGAGAATGTTGAGGACAATCGCAGATGGGAAATTCAGATGATGTTGATTTATTTTCTGTTAACAGCAGCTCTAACAGTAGAACAGGTTTATATTAATGCACTCGATCTTATATGTTATCAGTTCCATTGTAACAGCTCATTCACATTCACACATTCGACCAGCCACTAATCATAAATGTATTTTAATTATATAAACAGTTTTTAATTATTGATACAGTCCGGTTTTAGATCATTTTTTTTGTCAATGCATTATTTTATGTAATCTAATGTTGTTGTGCTTTATAATGACTATAAATACTTTCTTTATATTTGGCAAGTGTAATTAAATATTAAATCTAAAGTACTCCAAAAACTTCATTATAAGACAGGTTTTATAACCAGCAGCACCAACGATTTTATTATTTATGTAATTAACATCATAATTAATATCACAAAATGCATTCAAATATTTTGTTTGTAAATGCTCCATGTCACAGCTTAGATAGAGGCTTGGGAAGAGCTTGAAGCCATTTTCATTACTTTTCTTCCTTAATTTGATTAGACTCTAAGAAATTATGTATAGGATTAGAGTAAGATTAAGCTTAAGTTTAGGACCTATGTATTTCACTGTGCAGTTAATTCTAACTGGATTTTACTTTACAGTTTCTACACCATCAAGGATGAGATACACTGTGGGTCACGGGATAAATACTAGACTTAATTACATCACACTATATTCACGTATGTTTTGTTATTGTGCAAGGTGCAAGTAAAAGCCAAAGAAAGCTGGTTAGCATCTGACCAGAAGTGCAAATAGCTAATTAGCCTACAGTGCAAGAAAGAGACAAGAGTGCTAAAGCATGGATTAATGTAATCTAAGACAGCCCAGTACTCCATAAACACTGTCAGAAATAACATGTGCTGTAGGGTAGTAAGTGGTATACAAGTATGTGTTTACCACACGGTGTTTGCATTTATTTGTTTTGAAGCGCTCAAGATCTTGTGTCTGAAAGCTTCGAATTAAGGAATAGCATTAAAGCTCTTTAAACTCGAATGCTTTCTCATTACGAGCCGTGATTAGATTGAGCATTGAGGTGGCCGAGGCCCTGCCGTGTCACTACAAATGAAACGTGCACCTGTAGCTTGTCACAAACCCACATCAGAGGTTAACGCAGATCAGATTTTAACAGGTGCAAGGTTATTAGGCCTCTCGATCCGGCCCTTAATTGCCTCCTGCTGATGAATATGCATAGGTTTGTGCTCTGTCTGTGTGCTCAGGTTTTTGTAGCGCACACAGCTCTACACGTGGCTTTGTGTGAGAGCGAGAGAATAAACCCTTACCCTCACCTTATTCTGTCAGGGCAGCAGCGTGCCCCGTGTCACCGGGTACAATGTAAACCGACTGACGGCTCTGACTGAAGTAGAGACACAAGGTTTAGCGTCTCATGCCTTGCAGATGGAGGTTCCTGTTTTATGCCAGGCATGCTGTCGCGGAAAAAAAAAGCAGCCTGTTGTTCTACAGACACTCAGCCGGTGAGAGCGTGATTAACACGCTTATCTATATGCACACTAATAACCTGATTATCATCTCATTCTCATAGCTCGTCCACGTATACCCTGCATGTTTATAACTGATTAAAGGCCTAATTGGAATTGAAGGAAGCTCTGATAACAAGGTAATCTTCCTGATATTCATTGAAAGATGAAATAATTTTATTTCGATCAGAACGCTTACAGACATGACAGAGCTAAGTTAAAATTCTACACTGCATTCAAGAACAGATTTTCATTCGTTCAGTCAAACTAAAGACAGCTCAAGGAAAAGGACAATAAAGCATCATGTGCAATTTACAACTCCGATTGTCCTGTCTAACAGCATGACCAAAGATGGACGATAGACAACATTAAACTTTACTGCATATACAGGATGCATCAATCAGCCATAAGATTATGACCACCAGTCTAATATTGAGTGTGCCCCCCTTTTACCACCAAAACAGTGATGCATTATGTCTTCTGACTTCTTTCTATATGAATCAGCATTGGCCTTTTCATTGATTTGAGCTACAAAATCTTAGTTACAATGACGCCTGGAAGTAGGTGGGATATATTAGGCAGCAAGTGAACGTTTTGTCATTGAAGTTGATGTGTTGGGAGCAGAAAAAATGGGCAAGCATAAAGATTTAAACGACTTAGTACATAGTATTAGGACTAGCTTCACCAAATTACACTGACCAAACCATGACAACTAGTTAGTGTTGTACAGATACACACAGGTTACTCCACCTGATTAGCCGTCTCATTCAGCTCATAATATTAACATTGCCCTGACCTCTGCAAGCTCCATGTTAGCATTTGACCCTTTCAGAGCACAGTGCAAGAACTGCCCCACTTTCACGCCCTTTACTCTCTCTCCTCCTGCCTGTTTATTGATTTCTTGATGATTGGGATCTCGGCTAATGAGCTCAGCAGTCAGGACTGAGCTAGATAGCCGCCCGCCTTAATTCCCTCGGTCAATACAGAAGCTCTCAGACGGGAAAGGCTAATGCACAGAAGCTAACAAATTAATCTGCTAGATTACACCGCTGTCCTGCGCACAGATTCGTAAGAAGAGACAATAGACAAGTGTCCTTTTTTTTTTCTGTAGACATGGATTAAAATCCGGCGATTATCTCCAAGGCAAAAGGGCAAACAAGCGTACTGAGATTCTTGAACTTTTGGTAACAAATGGGAGGAAAAAAGGAAGAATGGTTAATAAAAATGTTACGTGTTTATCTTCAGCTCCAGCACTGATACTGGCACGGCTATTCCTTTTCAGTTAGATGGTTCATCATTAAACATTGAATTGTAATTATATATCAACAATATTCAAATAAAATTATTTAAGATTACTTAGTTCACACTGATATGAATGTAAAAAAACTGAACATCAATTTAATATACAGAGAAAAACAAATGGCAAATATACAGAATTTAAAGAAATAAAGAATTCTTTTTTTAAAGCAAACACTATGTAAATACACTATATTGACAAAATATTCACTTGCCTGCCTTCACATGCATATGAACTTAAGTAACATCCAATTCTTAATTCATAGGGCTTAATCAACTCTTCTGTGAAGGCTTTCCACAAGATTTAGGAGTGTGTTAATGGGAATTTTTGACCATTCTTCCAGAAGCGCATTTGTGAGGTCTGACACTGATGTTGGACGAAAAGGCCTGGCTCACAGTCTTCGCTCTAATTCATCCCAAAGGTCTTCTATCAGGTTGAGGTCAAGTTCTTCCAACACAAACTCACTCATTTATGTCTTTATGGTCCTTGCTTTGCGCACTCATGTGCTGTCATGTTGGAACAGGAATGGGCCGTCCCAAAACCAGTCCCACAAATTTGGGAGCATGAAATTGTCCAAAATGTCTTGGTATGCTGAAGCATTAAGAGTTTCTTTCACTGGAAGTAAGGGGCCGAGCCCAACTCCTGAAAGCACCAGTTCCAACATGACTGTGCAAATGAGAAAAAATACTTTAAACAACATAACTCTTTTTTTTGTGTGTGGTAAAGGAATGGTTCAGGGAAAGATTTCAAATATTGCTTTGAGGTTTTTGTAAAATCTTTTTTTTATTATTATAATTTTTTATTTTTATTTTACATTTTTAAGTATATTTGCCTTATATTTTACTTCAAGGAATCACATGACCAATTCCATTTATAAATGGGATAAATAGGATAAATACATAAAAGAAAAAACCTTTGGCAACATTTTTTTTTTTACTCCAAATACAATTCACACAGGACGGCTGTTGCCGTTGAAAGATGCCAATCACGTAATTTCGACGCACTTCGCGCATGTTGCCATCAATGAATCCCTGGTAACACTTCCGGTTCAGTTTGTCGCAAGTGGTGACCTTTTACATGTCTGCAGTATGTCTGTTTTGTACCTTTACAGTCGCAAAAAGCTTTTTATTTCATGTGTATGAATTGATCGCGTGAGTGCAGTACATCTTTAAGTTTTGGTGTTGAATGATTTTTTTTTTTTTAGAAGAGATCTGGCAACCCTGAAGAAACGTGTCTTCCGCCGGAATATTGCGGGAAAATTGAGCTGAAGAACGTTAGCGTTAGCTTTAGCGTTAGTCGCGAATGTTATTGTAGTTCTTGGATTGACCCAGTCAGTAATAAAGCGTTAGGAGAGGAGAGGAGACGCTATGCGGACATTAGAGGAGGTTCAGGCCACGATACAGATCGCGAAGCTGAAGGAAGAGGATCTGCTCCCTGTAACACACTGTCTGTCGTTCGGCCACAATGTTTCCTCCGGAGACTACTGCCTCATGGAGCTGGACGATACACTTTGTAAACACATTGAAGCAGGAAAAAGGTGAAGATGGTTTTCTTGGTATAAAACTTCCACAGTTACTCCACTGTAGTTACACTTTACAAAGCTAGCAGGAGGAAGCATTGAAACACCATAGCATATTATTATACCACACTACAGCATATTATGCGACGAAGCATAACGCTACAAACATATATAACACTCTCATGTATTGGTACTTTTATCCTGTGAAAAGGCTTAATTTGCTCGATTTAAGTCACAAATGCCAGCCAAAATGAGCATATCACGTGACCAAAACATCTCACCTACACTACTCACACTAAGTTAGGGATATTGTTATTTACATGACTGCTTTTCCTATTTGCTCTGAATTTGAATGAAATAAGTAAAAGTTCCCTTTGATATTACTAATAATGTATGATAAGAAACACTATTTTCATTAGTTTAATATTTATTACCCCAAAAATTTAGACAATAACAGGGATAGCCCCAAATAACAAAAATGGACAATGTCAGTAGC
>JAOVVB010000023.1:17430066-17447028 GCA_028570985.1 Heterobranchus longifilis | reverse complement strand
GGTGGGGGGGGGGGGGGGGGGGGGGGGGGGGGGGGGGGATGGGGGGGTTTCAGGGTTTCCGCGCGCTGAATAACTTGGGAACGCGTTTCCTCAGAGAGCAAGAGCGAAATTCCTTTACAAGCCTGCGAGAACATAAAAGTTAATTACTGTATGTAGTAAATATTTTTCTTTAAAGGGATAGATGGTATATGACACACGAGAGACATTTTAGGACAGAAAAACATCGTGCGCGCGGAGCACAGACATTAAAATGAACACTTTATGAACATTTTAATGTCTGCATGTGCTCCCTAAAAAAGGAAACAAAAAAAAGACTCGAAATGTTCTGCTTTTTGTAATTTGAACTCAAATACCTTGTTGTGTTTTTTAGATAACATTTTAACAGATTAAAAACACACTAATTAATTTATTAGCTGTATAAGAATCCGCGCATAAACAGAATTTGCGCTGAAAATGACACTGAGCTTGGAGTTGTATTGAGGTCACGTGTCATCTCCTGCATAAGGCTACACAAACAAAAGTCATTTAAAAAGTTATCATGTTTTTTTTTGTATTTACGCAAGCAGTGAATTATCCAGTTAAAAAAAAAATAAATTCACAACAATAAAATAGAGAAATTTGTTAATGTGTGAACCGATATCACCTCAGGGACAGTCGGATAATTCGAAGGTGATGGAAAAACCACCTGTTTGACCAAGCAGATATGTTTAATGACAGCTCTCTATCATTCTTCAGAATCGCATTACAGCAATTAAACTAATTTACAATCAGTGTGTCGCGCTGAAATGATGCTCTAACACTTCGGGGTTTAGTTAATCACGGGAGGATTTGTTTAGTATGACACCTCGGGCGTTCCTTCTCATTCCCGTGCTATTCGGGAAAGGAGAAGCATTAATAAAAATGGGAGTCAAGTGCCTGGCAGGCTCTGGATGAACCTCATATGGTAACTGCAGCCCATGCGAATAAAAGAGAAGCAATAATTCATAGGATGAGGCATGCAAAAGCTGGACACAATGCCTCTCCTATTAAGCACCATATTCGAGCCCTTTCTACGGAGCACAAAGATCATAGCACGACGCCTTTATGGCTGTAATGGTGTGAAAGGCGAGCTGGAGGGGGAAGGTCACAGTGGCTGTGCATGGCAGATCCAGGGTGGCACTGCGGCTCTGTGCGTGGCCAAGCAAGGCCAGCTGTCCCCAGTGCGCAGTTTATTATAACTCATCACAGACGTGCATGACTTATTAAAGAGCTTTTTTTTTTCTTGTTGTTGTTAATATGCTGCGAGCTGAACCGCATCCAGGGCCCATGGAGAGGGTTTGGAACCAGGACAAGTGTCCATCTGACGCATTGATTATTTGTTTAATAGATCATTGTAAAGAAACTGTACACTTACAAAGCGATCATATTCATTCATGCCAGAAGGATTCTGGGAGGAATTAATAATAGGTTTGTTTGTGCTAGGAGCCGGATGCAGAGTTAAAAAGAAAAAAAAAAAAAAACTAACTAAAAATAGAAAAATAGCCTAAATCTAGGTTTGTTTCTGGTCTACAGGAATTTAGGTGACACTATTAAACACACAATTAATATTTCAATTTGTTACATTTTAAAGACACAACTTAAATATCTAGAATTTCTTCTTCTTTAAAAAGTGACGAAGTTAAAACGAATAAACTAATAAAACAATGTTTAAATTTTCACTCTAATCATAATATTTATAATTATGATTATAACATATAATAATGTTAGCTGAATATACCTAGTATTTCTCCTTCTTCTTTTTCAAATTCATCATCATCATCATCATCATCATCATCATCCTGCCCATGCTACAATATTTGACACATGGGGGATGAAAACATGTTGCTTCTTTTTTTCCTCCTCCTCCTCATTCGTCTTTAAAAACTTTCTTACATTGACGAAGTTAGAACGAATAAACAAATTAAACAATGTTTGCATTTCAACTGCAATAATATATATTTACAAATAATAGCTGAATATACCTAGTATTGTCTCTTCTTCTTTTCACCACCACCATCATCATCATCATCATCATCATCATCATCATCATCCTTCCTTAGACACATTGGAGATGAAAACAGGTTACTTCTTTTCCTCCTTCTCCTCCTCCTCATTTTTTTTCTTTAAAAATGTAGTTAAATCGATAAAGTAAAACAAATAACACAGTGTTTAAATTTACTGTAATCACATATTTAAACAAAATGTTAGTTGAATATATTCAGTATAGATTCTTCTTCTTCTTCTTCTTCTTCTTCTAAGGTGCTTATTTACGTCCTTATGTTTAGAGATTAAGTGTCTGTCAGGATCAACCTGTCACTGAAGACATCTAGCTATTTAAACCTTTACCAGTCTGATGCTAGCGTAGAAACTAATCAAATTCCTTAAGAGCATCTTTCAAACTTATCAGGCTTTAATAAACAGACGTACTTAGAAGACATAACCCTCTACAACCTTATTCACTGAATCAGCTTCTATCCATCTATAGTGGTAAATAAACACTCGCATTAACTGGCAATAACAGCTCAAATCTGGTGCTGCTTCTACCCCATCATCATGGTACTTCGCCCACACAGGCTACTGATACGAATGTGTTCAAATTTCACTGTGTGTGGGCGAGACCTGCTAGTGCGCTGAAGGGCAATGGAAGCTCAGCAGATAAAGTTCTACATTTTTGACCAAGTAGTTGTTCGTTCAAACTCCAGTACTACCACAGCGCCACCGGTGGGCACTTGGGCAAGACACTTAATCCCTCAACTGCTTTGGATTAAATGCATTCATTTCTCTTTGGATAAAATAAAAATGTGTGCCAAATCTATCCAGTGCTCAATTTAACAGCTACAGCAGTGCACTGGCGTGTGTGCAGTATTCAAAATGCTGTAAAACCCGGATGATTTTTGCTGTGTGGTCTCAGCAGTGCAACAGTATAGACTTTTATAAACGTTAATAAGCATTAAAGCCGCTCATATTTCGGATTATAGCCCTTTCATTAGTGTTTGGCCATCAGGGTGCCAGCTGCCAGATCCAATAAACACCAGTGGAGTCTCTTTAAGCGTTTAACCCTGCCAAAATCCCTTCTCTCTCTCTCTCTCCAAAAGGGGGGGGGGGTTAATACCCCTGTTACCCCCCCTCCCGTTTACCATGATAACATAATCATGATTATTCCACTGGATTTATGATTAGAGCAACCCGAGCAACAGGTGTTTGAAGTTTGGTTCACACAAGGGACCCCAGAAAAGGAGGGGACTCTTGGTGCCAAAGTAACCAAAGTAACCTCAAACAAGCGCACTGATATCTTTATTGCTAAGCGTAACATATCCATCCTTGTCCAGCTTTCTGTGCGATGGTTTCTCTGCACCTGGTTATTTCCAACTTCTTTTTATTTTCTTTCTTTTTTTGTGTGCGTCTAGGCCCTGGATAGCAGCTGCTTAAAGAGAGACACAGAGAGGCCCTTACAACGTCTCCAAGACATGTTGGCATGGTTTTCTCGCCTTTAATGTAGCACTAAGCTTTGTCTTTGGTACAATATGGGAACAGTAAAGCACGACGTGTGGACGTGAGCGCACTTTTTTAAACTATGCGACTCCGCAAACAGTTTTGTTTCAAGTCAATTAGACTGATCAGCCAATTAAATTTATGTGCGTCGACATGGTTTTTCACATGGAGAGAGAAAAGAGGCAGCAGCACAGAAAGAGTAAGAGACAGAGGGAGAGAAAGAGAAAAAGAGAGCTGGCCTTTAAGGATTTTAGTCTCATCACCTGGCGTTCATTTTACACAGAAGTGTAATAGCCAGGCGTTTCCAAAAAGTGAATGTATTACCAAAAGGCCCTCGCCATCCTGTGCGCTATTGTTCGACTGCAGTTAATAACTCATTACAGGGATTTAACAAATCCCTCACATGCATATGTTTGGTGTCTCCATATTTTTTGATCCCTCCGATGAAGCAGATGCTGCAATTGAAAATCCTGACTAAAAAAAAAAAACGTTCTACGAGGCTGAAAGGAGGAGAGAGGTCCTGAACAAAGAGCCTTGGGGAGATCTCTCAGGAAGAGAAAAAAACATTTAGGGCCAATAAACAGACTTCAACCTGCTCCATTTCAGCCATTGTGCCACCGTTTTTGAATAATTAAGGTTAATAAGAATAGGTTTTGTGGAGTTTGAATGCCAGGCGCACAGGTGCGGCGTGACAGGATGAATGATGCGCCTGATTTTTGCCAAACTCGAGAGCCCTTCTCTCAGAGCTTCAAGCTGATGGAAAATATTGTCACTTCTTTAATTCACAGCATTAGACGTTCACAGGAAACAAAGGCGGCCGATGAAAAGCTCATGGCTGTAATGAAACACACTTATGGCCCGAGATAAATGAGAGCCGGAGTCAATGGCCAGGCGCGTTTTCGCTTTGCGCGCAAGCAGCCTGTGCCATCTAAATCAAATAAAGGGAACCTTTCCAACTTTTAAAAAGACCTCGTTTTCATTTTTAAAGCCTCTCCGCCACTGCCATTAAGCATATGGGGCTTTTGTACGCAGCAACAGCTCTTGAGAAAGCAACCGGTGTCTATGTGGCAAATCATATGAACTTTCTGAGCCAAAACCGCATCCGCGCACAAAAGCGCACAGAAAGCAAATAAAGAAAAGACTTTTAATGAAACAATCTGACATATGTGTGTTTGCGCTTCTCAGACCTGCTTTAGTCAAAATTTCATCCAGTTACTTGCAAAAGACAGGGCTAATAGCTTTCTAACGTTTTTAAAGGGGGACGGTAATAAGCATGTGACCATGGCGTACCGAGTTTTGCGCACGCACCGGAATGGAGCTCTACACGGAGCTGCGGTTTGTCTGAGCTCACATTTCCTCTCCTTCTAACTCTTTATAAACTGCACTTTACTGCACTTTACTGCACTTAAAAATGTCGCACAAAACTAAAATTTTAGACTGATGCGCTTAGGTCCCCGCTTCCCCCCTCCCCCCCCCTCTTGAATTTTAGCAATATTAATATTGATCATACCGCGGTAATCTCTTGGCACGATATTATCACGATTATACATTTTGTGCGTTTTAGATGAAATTGTAAACTAAAATCGTTTTTGCTAAATTTTCGCGCGTTTTCTTCAGAGGACAAGTGCAATAAGCTAACTCGATATTATATGTATAATCTACAGAGTACTTTTAAAAATATAAATATACAGTATTGTAAGAGATCACGTGGTTGTGCAGTTGTGTTATTCAAATAAATAGTGTCTTATGATAGTAAGTGCAACTAATCTGTGCGCTTTTATCCACGTGAAACAAATGAAGAATATAAGTAAAAACGAAATTGGGAAAATAATGAAGATAATAATAATAATAATAATAATAATAATAATGACGACAACTATTATTATTATTATTATTATTATTATAAACGTTTTGCTGAACTGTCCGTTGGACTCGCCCAGCTCCATCATTAGTACAGGCGCGCAAGAAGCGTATTTTAGCATCTTCTTTGTGCATTTTGGCGAGGCAAAACACTCCCAAGTCCACTGGTGCACATAACAGTTGTTGCCTGGTCGACTTTTATCCAGAGTAAACAGAATAGAAAAATGTCATGCGCTTGAAATAATTCGGGCGTGGTGTTGAAATCGTCGAATTTTGCAACCCTGATGCAAAGTCTGCGTTTTCTTGGAGAGTTCATTTCCAGCCACACACTTTATCCGACATTTCATCCTCATCCTCATCCTTAACGGCGCCCAAGGTCATTGAGCTGATCCAGCAGGTGAGTCACTGGTTAACAATATTGCTCATCACTTTCATGGTGATTCTGATGTTTCATAATCACACACATTACAGTCCCAGTGCCATTTATCCCAAGTTCTAGATTCCGACAAATGTCCTTTTCACTGCTGATTCTTCATCACTTCCAACCAAGTATCCAAAAAAATAATCCAACAACGATTTCTCCTAAACCAAAATGTTGCCATGAGTGAAGTATAATCCAGCAGCTCTGCGATTCTCAGTGCGACTCATCCGCTGTCAGTCCCGGGTGCCATTTGTTTTGCTAATGAGCCCTAATGAGATGACACGCGCTAGTTTAGAGGCTTAATGAGGCGATAATGCGTTACGTTTTGGATAATTTCATGTTAAAGTTGAAGCAAAATCGAAAGGATTAGTAGGGTTTGCAAAAAAAAAAATATATATATTATGGACCTTTTATCCATAGGTGGAGCGCAGAATTAATTGTAGGACATAAAAGATAAACAACAACAACGATAATAATAATAATAATAATAATAATAATAATAATAATAATAATAATAATAATAATAAAGTGCTCCTAATTAGAGTTGTTATTTTTAATAAAGCACATGGAGCTTACCCAAGATACCGTTTCATGTGTCACTTGCTGCTTTGCTGCTTTGCTGCTTTTTCTCTTCCATGTGGAACTGTGTGTGTGTGTGTGTGTGTGTCTGTAATTGAAAGGGTGTTTTGGGGGCTCTGAGAGTTTTTAAGTTTTGGGTTGGTTCTTAAGAAATCCGTGAGCTGACGTAGAGCATGCAGAGAAAAAGCTTCCACGGGAAAATTCAGCCTCCGAGCACCTGCATGGTCCCCCCTGGGGCCTGGAGCAACCTCAGACCTCTTCCAACTATTTATAGCTAATAAATAAACACACACACACACACACACACACACACACACACGCGCGCGCGCGCGCGCTAACAAGCTGTGGCATCTTTCAGATGTTGCATTTCATTTGTGTGTTTGTGTTTAAGATGCAGGAGATGAGCCAGAGCCCAAACTTTATATCTACACTTATCATGTAAGCTGTTCTTAGACAGAAGTAGTTTTTAATCTTGTTGCAAAGTATTAGATCATTTTTAACTCATAAGTTGAACTGTATTTGCCACATTATATATATATTTATCTCAAATGAGTAAGCTATTAGCTCATTTTATTACTACCAGGTCTCAACACTTAGAATGGCTAAATACACATAAGTCTGAAGAGACTCACTGAAAGGAATACATGACTGGTTACTGAACATCATACACATGGATCAGACATAACATTAAAAACACCTACATAATATTTTTGTACTTGTTCTTGCGCAAAAAATAGCTCTGACTAAGCCTGGACTCCAAAAGACCTCTGAATGTATGTGTGTGTGATCTGGCATCAAGACATTAACAGCAGATCCTTTAAGACTTGTAAATTGTGAGGTCAGGCCTGCATGGATTAGACTGGTTTGTCCAGCACATCCCACAGATGCTTGACCGGATTGAGATCTGGAGAATTTGGAGACTGAGGCAACACCTCAGACTCTTTGTTGTGCTCTTTGGACCATTTCTGAACTATGTGTGCAGTGTGTCAGGGCACATTATCCTGCAGGAAGAAGACACTGTTATCAGGGAACGCCGTCTCCACAAAGGGGTGTAACTCGGTGACTCTGTGTCGGTCTCGGTGTAACTCGCAGGACACAAGGTTTTCCATCAGAACATCCAAGAGCATCACACTGCCTTCCCCCGGCTCGCCTTCTTCCCATTGTGCATCCTAGTGCCATCTCTTCCATATAGGTAAGTGACACACCCAGCCATCCACATGATGTAAAAAAAAAAAATATATATATATGGCCAAATCAAAACCTTCTTCCACTGTGGTCCAATTCTGTGGTTGCCCTGCACTGGCAGGTCCTGGGTTTGATTCCCTCATTGGGTCTGTGGAGTTTGCATGCTCTCCCCGTTCTTGGTGGGTTTCCTCCTGGTTCTCTGGTTTCCTCCCACCGTCATCAGACATGCAGATTAGGCTAATTGGCATTTCCAAATTTCCTGTAGATAATCCTTTGGAGAAGGAAACCCACTCCAGTATCCTGGACCAGAAAACCTCATGGACAGCATCTAGGAAGGCTTGACATGCTATGGTCTACAAGGTTACAAAGAGTTGGACATGACTAAATGACTAAACAACAACAACAACAACAGCTCTTCTGTGCAATCAGACCCGACATAACCTTCATTCCCTCTGCACATCAATGATCCTTGGCCACCCATGATCCTGTCTCTGTCCTTCCTTGGAACACTTTTGGTGACCACTGCAGACCAGGAACATCCAACCCAAAGGAAATTTTTTTAAATAGAAAAAGACACTAACTGTGTTTAATAACAACACAACAGAAAGAAGTGTATTTAGCTTGCACTGTTGAGTATCTGATTCTGTGCCAAACAGCAAAATGATTGAATGAATTCTTAGTTTTAGTTTTCAATTAATTCAAATTATCTCATGTTACAGTACAGTACAGAAGAAATTTTTTTTTGTTGTTTTCAGCACAATTAAAGGTCCCAATTAGCGACTGGTCCTTAATCTTGATCTTTTTATGGCCCTCAAAAAAGTAGGCCCAAAAACTGAATATTTGTTGCCTTTAGGAATTACTAAAAGTATTATATGCCAATGAACACCTCCAACAGAATTTTTGTATTAATATTGTATTATTGTTGTTTAATAAATTTTAGCAACACATATGATAATGATGTAAAATAATTACATTATCATTATGTTATAGTGTAAGTTTTACCTGTAGATATTTGAAGAAGTTATTTTTTTAATAATGAAAAATAACAGATTTCAAGTGTATTTCATTCTGAACAGATGGACACATTCAACATTTTAATTATTAGAATTCTCTGTATTATTATCATTTTGTCCATACGTTCATATAGTGTGATTTCTAATAGTAAAGGTATTATATATCACTAATAACAGGTCATGAAACCTGTATTAAATCTGTATTAAACCTTCAATCAAACATGTAAATAAAACAGAAAAACAAAAATAGTCAGGCTTGAATGAATCAATAGAAGAATTTATTGAATCATCATCATCATCATCATCATCATCATCATCATCATAAATATAGACCATTTGAGACACGGTACGTTTCATTTTTATAAAAAATAAGTTCTGTCTCGTTGGACATCCGTAGAAATCAACGTTAAATTATAAAAATATATTATCAGAAAAATTCAATTAGCAACAATTAAATAACGACGCACTACACAGTGATTGCCAGCGGCTCTATGTTCAGCTCCAGACTGGACAGCTGAAGTAATAATAATAATAATAATAATAATAATAATAATAATAATAATAATACATATTTACATAGTAACATAAATGCGATATGATCACAGTGGAGAATCCCACACAGTCCTTGTACCGAGTAAAGAGGAGTCAGAGGATCACGCCACCAGCTCAAACGGAGGCTCGTTCTCAATGTCGGTGAGCGCGGATTTGAAGTGCACTTTGCGGGGGTCCTCCGGGGTCCAAACCTTCGCCCTGCGGATGATGTTCTGCTCCCGGAGCTGCTTCTCATCCGTCCAAGACAAAGAGTGACCGGCCAGAGGGGGCAGGCCGTAATCTGGGTCATCAGGAGAAGGAGATCCTGGAGAGGGAAAAAAAAACAGGAAAACTTTACTACTAGGCTACTACTACTACTACTACTAATAATAATAGATACTGGTTGGCTATATGTTTGGAAAATGTATAGCTGTTATGTTTCAAACACATTTCACTCTCAGCTATCAGATCATTAAATAACAGATGTTCTGTTTTTCCATATTCATTTGCTGTATAAATAGCGAGACGAAATAATGTAAAAAGTCTGGAAAGTTGTACACATGTGAACATTTGCAATTCGTGCAAAAGAAAAGATATGCAGTAATTGATGAGTTACCAGTGACTGACTGTGAAATAATAAACCTAACAGGTGCATGGTCAGCGTGGAAATGTTTGCTCAGCTCTTACTTGTCACTCTGTGGCAGATGATGACTTTTTTGGGTTGGTTCAGAGCTTCGTGACTGGAGCTCCGGATGGGCGCGTCGGACTGCACCAGTTCGGCCAGGAAGTTGATGTAGCCGATGGCGAGCCGCAGCGTGTCCACTTTGGAGAGGCGTTTCTCGTAAGGCAGGGTGGGGATGTGCGAGCGCAGACCTTCGAACGCGTCGTTAATGGACTGCATGCGCCTGCGTTCGCGCACGTTGGCGGCCTGGCGCAGCTGCTGCATCTCCTGCTCGGAGCGCGCTCTCCTCCGCCGCTTCAGCTGCAGCGCACCGTCTCCGCGCCGCGGGGAGAACTCACACACACCGTAGGACGAGGAAGAGGATGAAGAGGAGGAGGAGGAGAAGCGGCCCACGTCGCAGCCGTATTCTTCATCGTGTGCACGACACTCCTCGTAGTACTCTTGAATCTGACTCGCGAGGAAGTCGACGTCGTCGTCCAAGAAGTCATCCGTGTCCATGTGCTCACGCGAGCATCGCTCGGTGAAGAAATCATCGTCGTCGAAATACGTGGAGGAGAAAGAGTCCAGGCCAGAGAACGGGTCCAGCACGGCGTCCATCCTCTTCTGCAGTTTAGGGAATCCCGGCACGCGAAGACCTTTTATAAGGACATCGACAGTCGCGTGCCATTAACGGAGCGCGCCAGCCAATCAGCGGCGAGCTGCCGCACACCTAAGGGTAAGCCACGCCCACCTTATTTACGCCCTCAAACGCTTAAGAAAACGATTAACATTTTTATCACTTAATTAATTAGGGAACACATTTGACTGGTTAGTAGTCTTTTATTTATTTATTTTATTGGAACTTAACCAATAACTACCATGTAATAATAATAATTATTATTATTATAATTATAATAACTAATAAATCCTCATCATCATTCATCATCATGATGTCACATGTCAAAAATAATTTTGGGGTAAAATATTGCAAAAAAATCTATAACATAGGCTACGTTTATAAAGATATAGCATATGAAAAAAAGCACATTTGTTATTCTTAAATAATAAATGTTTTTTATTCGGATGTTCTTTTTAAAGCAGTAATATAATAAAAATATATGTGGCTATATTTTAAGTTGGTGTCATGATTACACGAATACTTATAATAATGTAATGATGTAGTGGTTACTGATTAATATTTAATCATATTCAATATTTTATGCTACACGGGTGGCAGTTGTGTATCATGTTACTCAGTGCCCTGCTGATATTGGATAGAGGTTTAATGAACACTTTTTTCCCCTATTATTATTATTATTATTATTATTATTATTATTTAGGCCCTAATTAATTTCTCATTTGCAAACAGCTTCAGTCTGGTGCGCCATGAAGAGCCACGAGTCAGTTAAATATAAAAGCTTTATAACAGTGAAAAGGCGCGACACAACAGCAGCAGCAGCGGATGGCGAGCAGCGCCTGAAGAGCCACGCAGGTGTTGGAGGACTTTGTGGTGTGTGTGTGTCCTTCGCTCTTATTAGCGATGAAGTGCTGTTTGCGTTTGTCCACGTGCGCTTTTTTGCACCCACGGAAACCGGACAATGCGCTGCTTTTCAGAGGTCACCCAGGCAGGTTGACCCCTGCGACCCCGTTTCAAGGCTTCTCTTAAAAAGCAGGTAGCATTTAAGAGCTCGCGCACTTCATTACCGAGGCGGACGCGCGGCTCCGGAGAGCGCACGAGCGCCGCCGCACAATGCGGGATAATGAGACACAATGGAGTACAATACGTCACTAACCGTGGGCGCACGAAAGGAGAGAAGGGAGAGAGAGAGTGATGTCGGGGAGGAGAGGAACATGGGGCCATCAATCAGTGGCGAGTTTTTCTTTCTTGAAGACGCGCATGGGACGCACGGAACGCTCGCTTTTTTAAAGAGGCTCCGATTAGAGATGTTGAGGCACGAGTTATAACAATCACAATGGACCGAGTCCTGATTATAATCATCCTGAATAACATCTTTAGAGCAACATTTGGATAAACATGGACGCGCGCTTTGGATTCATGAGCTCAGCATAATCAAATTATTTAAACCTGATATTATTATTATTATTATCATAGTTCCTCAAACTGAAGGGCATCCCCAAACACTTCAAAACTGATTAAAACCTCTCAAAATTGTGATTTGAGGTGAGATGTGGCCATGCACACGCATGTTAGCTTACAAACTCTGCTAAATGTGCACAAACGTGTTAAAACAAACAAACAAACAATCTCCAATATTAATAGCCCACTTTCTTTTTACGCATGAGTACACGATTGTGTCGTTCTAGATTATATTTTCACTTTTTACAATTTACGATGATTATTATGTGTATCAATCCCTTGATAAATTTAAAAAAAGACTTTAACATGTTGTATATGATTGATTGAAAATTCATTTGATTTAAAAAAATAAAAAAGGTACGTTTGTTAATATAATTCAAGGTAAACAAAGAAATACGTTAATGCACATGAAACAATGTTATTTACAATATATGGCTACATATTTGCATTATTATGCCTGATACTTATTATTTGGTAACATCATTAATTAGAGAACGATGCAATGAAAAAAATATGTATTGTTACTTTTTTATCTGTTTGTCAACAGTTTCAGTCTGCACATACATATACACATTACATTACATCACCTCACATCAGCAGTGTTGCACTGGCACCTGGAAGTTGCACCATCACCTGCAGTGTTGTATTAACTTTTAAGTGAACGCTCTAACACTATATTCAGTAAAGTGTCAAGTTAACACTGAGAGTTTCTGCTGTATGGCACTTTCAGCACGCGAGGCTTTTATCTGCTCAGGTTCTAGCACCGACTAAGCTCACTTCATTTCACTCGAGAGGTCATTAAGCGACAAGGAAGAATAAATAAGGCAGTGTCTGGAGGACAGGGCGCGTATGGTTTTATTATAGAGGGGGGCTGGTAGCAGCAGCGTGGCTCTCAGTGGTGGCCAAACAGGGCCAACAAATTACGCTGGTACCTGAGATGCTGGCTGGTTAGAGTCTATCAACAAACCCTATTCAAACAAAGATCGAGGGGGGTCGTTTTTGGTTAGAGAGCAGGAGGCTGTGCTAAAAGTGTAATGGTTGTCGCGGCAGGCTGCAGCGTGAGGCTCGGTCCGTGGGAATCTCACCACTTGCGCGTTTCGGAGAGTCAAAGAGCTGAATAAACACCGCAGTCTGCAGCAGCCTGTATGCTAAAGAGCGCATCTAAAACAGAGCCTGCATAAAAAGGTAGTGATAAATGTGCTTCACGTTTTTGGGCTCGGCTTGTTATGATAAAAGCGTGGAGATTTTTTGTGGTGTCGGAGCGCACGGCCAGGGGTCCACCCCCCCCACAAAAAAAAATAATAATAAAATAATAAAAATAAAAATAAATAAATAAATCACTCAACAGTTCAAAACCTAAAACTTGTAAGATAGATGAGGATCCTCAGATTGCGACTCTGATAGATGTATAGGCTGCTTTTAGACTTTTTGTAATGTTTGCTCCAGCATGGGTAATTTAACTGAGAATAAAATATTTTTTCTTGAAACAATAATAAAAATCGGCATTCAATAGAAATGACTGATCTTGAATGAATGATATATGGTATAGGACAAATTGTTCAGTTCTTAAAAAGAATAGTGCATAGACACAATGTATAAAGTCTATGAACTGATGCGTTTTTTTTTTTTTTACATAAATAAAAACAGTAAGATTTACGCAAACAGTAAGATTTGAAAATATTTTAATGATTACCTGTGGCATAGATTAAATAAGGCGGGACTGGCAAAATGCTGTTTTTCATTATTTTAAATGATTTTTAGTTGTAATTGAAACTTGCATGTATGTTGTGAAAAACTCAATGTATACCTGTGTATAAATCGTCTTATCTCTAGGCTTATACAGTATATTTCTAATATACATTTTATATATATATATATATATAAATTTTACATCAGCAGAATCACACCTAAGCTTTGAACAATTCATGACTGGATAATGACGATGAGAATGAAGATGTGACACGGCAAATTTAAGCCAGAAATTGAATTTGAAAATCAAAATGACGTCAGACCTATTTTATCTCGTGTTTTAGTGCACCATTAAGACTTTTCTCTTATGCTAATGCTGTCCATTTATGCATTTTAAACCACTTTACATCTTTTCCAGGCGTTAATAGTAGAGTTAAACCTGCTTTTTACTAACCTATTTCTTTTTCTGGCCTTAAACGTCAACGATAATTGTATAAACAATAAACAACTAAATAAATAAATGTTTACTTCTTCATATATTCAGTGAGTCATTTACTGATCATAAAATAGAAAATATGCTCTATATTTTACTGGAAGCTTTTTCTGACAAGGACAGTCAGTATATAAAATCTACAGTATAAAATCGAGCCGTAGTTTGATTGTTGTTGTTTGTAAAAAAAAAAAGAAAAAAAAAAGGGTGAATTTAAACGAAAAGAACCAGTGAAGACCCTACACATACGGCTGTGTATGACATACTGCACTAGGTCGTGTATAAGCCTTTAGAGCACTGAATTGAAGGACAGCCTGTCAGTCACTTTAACACGCTCCTTGCACAAAAAAGGTCACAATTCGCCTTCCACGCCAAGTTCCACGTTAATTACGCATAACATTTAGTTGTTGGATAAAATAAATTTCTACATTCCATCCGTTCTCATTAACGCGCATTCACGCAGGACAGGTGGAACGGGCAGCGCGCGCTGGTGGAGGAGTGCAGACGGCGCCACCGTGACCGCCACCTTCACACAATCAATTAAGAGAAATGTCAGAGCCTCAGCGACGGCGGTGACCGCTGCAAACCGGGGGTTGGCCTGGGAATAGCAACACTTGGATCTCGGATTGTTTTTTTTTTTTGGTTCGTTTTTTTTTTTTTGGAACAGACGGTACAATGGAGAATATTATAAATGACACGTCTGGGGTCACGTGATGCACCACAGCCTACAGTCGGTGCTAGCTGGAAGCCTGCAAGAGCAAAAAAAGGATGAGATTTTTTTGGGGGAGAGGGACCATGCACTTTCATTATTTGTGAAGAAAATGTATTACCAAAATGTTCGGCTAATCCTCGCCGAGTCTAATCTGTGTAATCCTGCAGTGTCAAACAGGGTTTAGGGAGGGGATTAGATCAAAACAGATTAAAAGAATGAAAAGGATAAATTCAGTGACATTAATTGAGTGATCTAAGAGCATATTTCCCTTATCGCCTCACTTCCTCTGGCCATGATGCACTTGTTAGTAAGATTAAAATTAGTAAAATTACAACCATAACATCAAGCACTAGGAAACTGCAACGTGTAAACAACCTGGACTGTTGCGTTTGATAAATAATGCAGAATTATTTAATATTGTATTGCTAAATTGCCTGTTCTGTTCTGTTCGTTTTGACTAATGGCGGAACACAAAGAGCCTTACGCTCTGGCCTTGTCCTAAAAAGCTTTTAATGGCTGCTTTATGCTTTTAAGTGCCCAGGTATCCTAAAAACCTGCAGAGATCATCAGGACCATGGCGAGGTTGCCAGATTTTAATTACAACAACAACAAGATTCACAATGGGAAAGCGCAAAGCGAACTAAAATATAACTCATTCCTATAAGAATGCTATGAGTCTAAAAGGTTTTGTTTGCATGCACTGGAAATGTAATATATAAATAATATCTGCTAAATAATCACTATCATAAAAAGGAGGTGTGGCACCAGGAGAATATTCAAAACAAACAGAATCATTGTTCATAGATGCCTAATTTTTAGCGGTCCCTTGAGATTTTAGTAAAAACGTAAAGATCACATGTTTTTCTCTGTGGTCCTGGAGTGTAATTTGTCCTGATTTTCAGCTCTAACACACTGACCTCAACTGAGAAAGAGCTGCTAATTAGCTGATTGATGGAAAATTAATGTGCAGGCCAGGGGGTTCCCAAGGACCTCATATGGAAACCTGTGATTTTGATTGACGCTGTAAACAAACAAGGCACTAAATGAACGCAGAACAGAGGATTAGAGGAGTTTAATTTTTTAAGTCCTTTAAGAGCTTTTGATTTTGTAGCATTCTTGAGAAAATTCCGGATTACAATCAATCTGAAAACACATCATGATAAAGTATAACAGCTGAAATCTTTTAGAGGTTCTTCTCCAGGAACCTTGTTGCAAAGGCTTTGGGGGAAAAACACAAGAATTATCTTAATTTAAGGAACTCCAAAAATATGCATATGAAATATAAATGGAGTACAATTTGGCAGGGCCTTGGTTCTTTCCTGTGAGCTCTTGGGCTGAAAAAGTGGCAAATGTGTTTATAGTTTGGGATTACAGATCGCTTGAAAAGGCTTTAAAGATCAGGACAAACCATCAGAGTAACCTACACTCATTTAAAAGATCTTCAGAATAATTTCTTCTAGAAAATATGTCATCATATGTGTTTCAATAATCCCAATTATAATACATTTTAAAATGATAATAATGTAAGTGCGAACGTGAATAACAAAATGGTTTGAGGTTATTAAGCAAGATAGTGTTAATTTTTTTAACGTTACAACCATCTCTTGAACAGTCTCGCAGCTGCATTAAAACTTCACATCCTAATTTCAATGAACGCACAACACGGGTTTTTATTTTAATTTCTTTTAAACGCTGGGATCTTGGCCCTTTTATGAGCTTTTGGTTTTGTTGCATTATTGAGCAAATTAGGAATTACAATACATCTGAAAACACTTAAAACATTAAGATAAAAAACAGCTGAAATGTTTTAGAGGCTATTCTCCAGGAATCTCGTTGCAAAGGCTTGGGGAAAAATTAATGACCCCTAGAATTATCTTAATTTAAGGAACTCCAAAAATCTGCATATGAATGATAGATGGAGTACAATTTGGCAACATTCTTTCTTGTACGCTTTTCGGTTGAAAAAGTGGCAAGTAAATAAAATGTGTTTAGGTTTGAGAGTAGCCTTTAAAACACAGAGAATTTTAGCCATTATTTGTTTTGCTGTTATTTTTTTTTTATAACATATATAGGGCTCAGGATTGCTCAGCACTCAAATTTTTGTTAATTTTAACCAATTGAACAAAGGGGTCACATAGGCAAAGAAATAGCACGGATACACATGATCACGTGTTTTTGTTGTTGCTGTTGATTGTTTCTATGACCAAATAATA
>JAOVVB010000023.1:17389952-17405992 GCA_028570985.1 Heterobranchus longifilis | reverse complement strand
ATCAGCAGGCCAGACATCAGTGGAAGCCTCTCTCTCTCTCTCACACACACACACACACACACACACACACACACACACACATGGCACAAAGCACTGCAAGTGATTCACCCCCGCAAAAGCCTTCTCTGTTCTGCTGCACATCAGTTTCTGTAATTTTGGAAAAAATATGCATTTCGATTAAACCTGCTTGTGATGTCACAAAAGTAAACCTTACCTCTCTCGCTCCTTTATCTGACCCTCGAGTCTACCACTTATTAAAGGAGTCTCCAGTGTCAGAGATTTGTTACCTTATACTCTGTTTAGCCCGTGACCTTCCTTGTGGACGTGGCCTTTTTTTTTTTTTAAGACCACCTTTGTACTAGCTGTAATCTCAAGAGAGATGTCTGTACTAATAGCGACGTACACATAGAGCACACCAAATGCACGATCTCTGCTATTTCTCACCAAGACTGATTCTTCTGTTACAAAATGTTGTATATTAGAAGGTAAGATAAACTGTAGGGAACTAAAAAGATGACATGCGCTATAGGATCGGTCTGAGGACTCAATCACCCAGATTTATACTTAATTTGCATAGAATGAATTTAATATCTATTTACAATGCCTTGAGAAAGTATTCATACCCCTTGGGATTTTTGACATTTTTTATTACCTAATCCTGCATTAAACTTCTCCATAATTTCATCCCTGACGTGTCCGGTGTGTTCCTTGGGCTTCATGATGCTGTTTGTTCACTGATGTTCTCTAACAAACCTCTGAGGGCTTCACAGAACAGCTGTATTTATACGGAGATTAAATTACACATTATATAGACGTGAACTCTAGGTGACTTCTGGAGGCGATCGGTTCCACTGGATTTTAGTCAGGGGTATCAGACTAAAGGGGGCTGAATACAAATGCACGTCACACTTTTCAGGTTTTTACTTGTAAAAAAAATTTCAATAACCATTTTCTTTCTACTTTACAATGATGTGCCACTTTGTGTTGTTCTGTCACACAAAATCCCAATAAAATACATTTAAGGTTGTAACGTGACAAAATGTGAAAAGTTCAAGGGGTGTGAATACTTTTGCAAGGCACTGTAAATGTCGCACACAGCTCTGTGTCATCAGCATTAGTTAGAAAACCAACGGTCATCTGTCGCTCATGCTAACAGTCAGCGATAAACAAACAAATCCGCCTGGCTTATTACCCGATTACAGGCTCGTCGCCGCCTCCGTTTGCGTTGCGTTTATTGAAAATTCTTCTCATTACGGCAGATTCACTGTATACACTTTCACACTAATAATCCTACAAGCCAGCGAAAAAAACAAACAAAAAATCAATTCCGCTCCCGCCGAGGATGCAGCCAGCTTTTCACCTTCAACACCTCCCGAGTCAAAACAGGAAAAGAACGCTTTCATGGTGTCAGTGCAGCAGTTTTAAAGAAAGCCCACGGCTAATTAAGAGTAATTACTCATAGACTCTACGGAAGGGCTGCACGGGAGTAATTAAAACTGTGCGAGTAAAGAAAGGAACCGCGGTTCTGCCGAGACTCTAATTGAAATCAGCACAGAGGAAGGTTCGCCTACAGAGACTCGGCGTTCCTGCACTGCACACTCGAGACTAAATACATTTTATACAAAAGAAAAAAAAAACAGCCAAAAACAAAACAAAAAAAACCATACTGAGTGAGTAAGACTGAAGGGAGGTGGAGCCACGGCTGGCAAAGCAATGAGGGGCGGAGTCAAATAATGAAGAAAAACCTTAAGCGAAAACGTCAGATTGGTCCTTTTCATCACAGTCAAGAACGATACATAACTTTTAATCCATAAAAGACAAATAACTCGTTTAGAAAAAAAATGTAAGATCCATAATTCAGAAAGTTTAATGAGACAGAAGTTAAGATTATATTATATTATAAAATATTGCATTTCATAACTATAAGAAATATCAGGAATGTGAAGTAGCTGTGTGTGTGTGTGTGTGTGTGTGTGCGCGCTTCACATACTTGAGCGTGGTCATCTCGGTGAGTGATGGCTGCGTGGCTTTGAGGTAGCTGGCTCGTCTCGCCTGCATCTTGGGCGACGGTTTGGGGCTTCCATCCGAGTCGCCGCTGTCGTCCTCGGCCATGGCTTTTACGTAACTGCCGCTGCGCATGCGTCTGCACGGGATGTCCTCTTCCTTCCCTATGGGGAAACCCCCCCACTCGTCCTGAGGCACCTGTGGGGTCAGAGGTCACACGCCATAACACAGAGCCTAAAAGAGTCTGGGCACGAGCTTCGGTATGCCTTACGTCATATTTTAATCGCTTATGTACATAATCATGCGCACACACTCGCACACACCCGCAGACACACCCGCAGACACACTTATTACACCTTATACAGCTCTGTAAATCTGAACTTATGACGGAAAATATTCACACCAGTCAGACAAGATAATTACCAAGATTATATACGTTATGCACAATAATATATATCTATATACTGTGTGTGTGTGTGTGTGTGTGTGTGTGTGTGTGTGTGTGTGTTCTTGCTGATAAGGAAACCCATGCTTATATACGGTACACTAAAGCAAAAAGCTATATAGTGCATTAAAATACCTCCTAAACTTTGTCATATTTAGTTTCTCTTTCTTCTTTAAATATGAAATTATTTTATTTAATTATTGGACTAAATATCTGACAGTCTTTTAAGAATTTAAGAAAAGTCAATAATTTTTTTCGTTAAACACGAACGTTATCGTGTTATAAAAATGAAAGCCAATCAGATCCTTTATGCAGATGAGGGCAACAGAACAGTAGTTTAACGGGGCTAAAGGGGCGGGGCATGCAGGTTAAGCTGTGTATGAAATAGTTTACAGTCTGGACATCCAGGAGCTTCTGTGCCTTATATTGTCAAAATGTATTTTTTGTAGAAAATATATATACTTTCAATCCATATAAAACTATTTATAAAAAAATAAAATAATAAAACATTTAAAATATTTAAAAAAATATATATATATATATATTTCTTTATTTGTGTACTGTAACAATCCATGCTCTTCTGTTTAATTATAATATAATGCGTTCATAGTAATATGTTGACATTGAATTTATACATTTTACTGTTAGAAATTACACTTTTATTTTTGAATGATTACAACTGTTCAAATCTGGTATTTAATTCATATTTATTATCGTATTATACTTTATTTATTTATCTTTTTTATTTTTAATAATTAAGGTAAAAAATGTTTTAATTAAAACAAATTAAACGGTGATAAGCAATTCACTTGAGGTAAGTAGTAATAATAAATATATTATAGCATCCATATTTAAAAAAAAATTTTAGACGTAAATGAACTTAGTACAATAAAATATACATTTTAATGATTATTTTTTCTAGCTATTTTTTAAATTTTATTTTAGAAGTGTACTTTTTTTTTTTTTTAGGAAACATGGGCTTTTATTCTAGTAAAACTGTACGGGTGAAATGAAGCCATCCATGTCATTCACACACACACACACACACACACGCACACAGCACAGTGGGCAAAGATAATTAATGAGACTGCCGGTGTGAGCTCGCATGATTGGGCTAACGATGCCTCCCTGCGTATCTTAACATCTGTCTCGACTCCACTCGCTCACACAAACTCAGATCAGCTCCATTAGATAATCCACATGTTCACCATTGTCGCATAGAACAGTTCGCACAATCTGACCACAACGCAGCGCTTTGAGAGCTTGAAGAAACCAAAAATGTACATTTATGTGCATCATATCCAAGTTAATCAGCTGAGACACAGTTGTTCTTGAGCTTATATGGCTTGTGTGTGTGTGTGTGTGCACGCGCGTGTGTCTGTCTGTAGACACATGTAACACCTAGAATTTGTTTCTCCCAGATTTCTCACAGGCCACGGAGCAAAAAATCCCACGTTAAAGAATTCCTTTGCCACAGTGTGAATCAGCGCAGAGCTACCGTTGCCGTGGAAACGGAGGGCCCTGGCGTCACAGCGGGTATAAAAGGCAGTTAGTGATAAAACCAATGTGCCCACACACACATACATATATACACACACACACACACACACACACACACTTTCACACACTCACAGATGTGTTTATTTCTTCAAGACGCCGCTGTGGAACTGATTGCACACGTCATGACTGTTTGTTTAAAGTCATGTGACAAACAAGGCTGTCTCCTTTGGCTTCGAACGTCTCACTCAAATCTTTAAGACGGGGATGTTTGAATATGGCAGAATGGTGCATCCTAATATTGTGGGATAAGAACACGACCTTGAGTCAGATATCACAAATTTGAATAAATTAGTTTGCATAATTATACTTTTATACTTTGTATATGCGCGCTGCTGTTTTGCTAATTTACAGCATTGAGCAGCAGGGGGCGCTGCAAAAAAAATCGCTCGATAGGTTCAGTGAACACAACATAAATGAAAAAAAGTGTCAAAGGTAAAGCGTCAGTCATTTTATCGATCATTAAAATTATCATTTCAGAGAATCGCATGAGTCTCTGTGTGTGATGTGTGTGTACGTCAAAAAAAATGTGAATTATTTTTTTTTTCTTCTTTAAAATAACTTTTTCTTAATTTTGTCTATATACAAAAATCCAGCTCTTCAACTTGTCAAACAATTTACATCTAACTGCTGGTTCTCACGTGGTCCTGAAGCTGTAAGTTTATGTTATTATTTTAAAGTTATTGTTTGTTAAGCTTCTTTGTTTAATTGAAGCACACTGTGAGGCTAATATAAAACTGTAGCTTTTATTGGATTTTTTTAGCAGCAGATCCATTCTGTGTGCACGAATATGAGTGTTATTTTACCATGATGTCCTCAATTTCACCTGTTTAGTGAAATAAAAATAAAAAAAGAAGTAAAAGATAGCTACATCTCCGGTCAACCAGCTAGCCATAGGCAGGCTGGAAGCTAACTGATAACGGCTGTTTAGCTCTTAGTCGTGTTTTAATTTTTGTATCATTGAAACTAAATAAATATACATAGTTAATCGGTTGAAAATATTTTGGAATTTTTTTGTTTGTCAGAATATAAATTGGAAAATCCACAAAAACCAGTGAGAAATGCCTTCAGCCAAAACATGGAATTGGTGCTAAAAGGTGTCTCACCCAGGTGTAGTGTCCGTAACATTTTAAAATTCAAATCTTTTAATGATCTTAACTGTCCTTCAGATTAAACTCGTCCAATTTAGATTTCACATGAGAACACATAAAGACCAGCAAAACTGTATTATTCTGAAATGCATAATTGTTAAGCTATTGCAACATGAATTTGAAATGGTTGCGGACACATGCGCAGGTTGCGGAGGATTTTTTTGGGGAAAAAAATAATTTTGAACAGAATGCTTTAATTTAAGCAACATTTTTTTTTTACATGTCATGTGCTTCTAGAAGCTTAGACCAATTGTAGTATCAATACTCATAAAGAATTGTAAATAATTTGGATTTTAAATGATTATTGTTTGAAGCGAGACAGTATAACGATGAAAAATGGCCATTTTTGGGGCTCATATAAAAGAATCATCTCTCCAAAAAACGGCTGAAGTTAGCGACTTGAAATTTGTTAGGGAAGTGAGATCAGTCACTTCCATGTTGCAGAAACTTCAGACGTAGCTTCTATGGAACACACATTTTCTGTATTATATGTATGATATAAAAAATAAATAAAATCACCACCAATACTGTGTTTTGGCCGCTTAATGTCTTGAACATAAGTGGGTTAAACAGGTTTTTTTCCCCCTCAGTCGTGTTTCCATGTCACCAGAGGCGCATTACATTACATTAACACAATTTGGAGAGTTTTATGCTTTAAATACTCAATGTTATACTCGTACGTTAATGTTTTTCCTCAACCTTTACATATTTAAATTGTCAGTCAGCATGTGGTGTTCCCTCACCTCCGCTAGCATCATACACAGCTAATAGCTCATTCGGTTTGGTGTACGATACACAACTCTAAAACGGCTGTGTCATGTGTGTAGTCCCTGAAGACCGTACGTTTGATGAGACGTGAAATCACTCCGACATACGCTAGATTCTTGTGAGAATGCTGTCTTCTTTGACTTTCCAAAACACACTCTGAGTTTTCCCCGAGAGCCCGAGCGCTAAGCCCCCGACTGAGCTGAAATCCACAGTACAGGCTCCCAGCATGCTAACCCGCTCCGACTTCCTGCCTCATTTAGGGGATAAAAGATCCTGTCGAACATCACAGCATCCAATTCCGCTCATTACAGCCGTCCAAGGAAGACATCTTGATGTTTCTCTTGAACATCGTTTGGTATTTTTCACAAAATGCTTTCATGAGGTGCTAAAGTGTGTGTGATACGCTTGAATGCTTGTCGTAAAAAGGTCACGAGTGATAAAACCAGAGGTTCCTCTTTAATTTACACTTTTTAATGGGGTTCAACTGCTAGTGCAGAATTACCATGTTTTGTGCATTCCAGCGTATATACCCAGAACTTGAAAGTTATTTCTCACACACACACACACACACACACACACACACACACACACACACACACACACACACACACACACACTCAAACAATTCCAGCAAGATCTCAAGAAGTCCTAACAGCTGCTAGACACACTATTGAAACATTATTACTGATAATTTGGCAGCGGGATCATCCAACGCTCGAGCGGGATTAACCGCATCGCTCGAACGCAAAGTGCCATTCCGCATCCCGCAATCTGCAACTGTTCAGGAAAAAAAAAAAACCCTGAACGTTCATTCACAGTTACTATGGCAACCAGGGTTCTGAATTTAGCACGTAGAAAAAAAGAAAGAGAGAGAGAGAGAGAGAGAGATACAAGTTATTCTTTGCAATTTCTGAGTATGAGAGAGAACATGGCAGAAATCCTCTCTTCGGAAGGAGGAGGAAGTGTGACTGAGAGGCTGTGAATCACAGTCAGTCACTCGTAATGCATCTCTGTGCTTCAAATCTGTTAAAACTTCATTTTTAATGTGTTCTTTATTACAGTTGGATCGGGTTGATAGAACAGATTTGCGATTAAATTTACAGTATGAAGCAGGCTTGGGCATATGCACTGTATACTGTATATTTATGTAATTGAAAGAGGCCACACCTACTGAGTCTATCAGGGATAGAGACCATGCATTCTGAAGATAGAGGCCACACCTCCCGAGTCCATCAGGCACAGAGGCCACACCTCCCTAGCCTATCAGGCACAGAGGCCACACCTCCTGAGTCTATAAGGCACAGAGGCCACACCTCCCGAGCCTATCAGGCACAGAGGCCACACCTCCCGAGCCTATCAGGCACAGAGGCCACACCTGCTTTGATAGACTCACAGTAGGTGTGGCTTCTCTGCATGATAAACTCAGTCACAGAGGCCACACCTACTTTTGAGTTTATCAGGCACAGAAGCCACGCCTCCTGAGTCTTTCAGTTACACAGACCACGCCTCTTTTAACTGGGTCGTTATTTCTTACCATGAACTTCAGGTTTTTCTACTTTAACAGCGAGTAACACTGAGGTTAGCATCAGTGCACGTCAAGGTGGCATTTATTCCCCCTCTACAGCACTGCTGTGATAATTACTGCAGGTCTCATGTTTAATGACCCTTAAACGACAAACATTTATTACCAAGAACTTTTCCTTAGGGTTTTTTTGTGTGGTTGTGTGTGTAGTGCAAACTACTTACGGTCTTGTGTGTAATGACCCTTTAAAGATAATTATTACGTAAAATCTCTATTAATATTTCATCCTACAAGCACTAGTTCATCATATGCATCATACTAGCATTTCATATGTATCATTCGTAACCATGTTGTCAGCCTTGCACCATGTATAAGATGAAGAAGAGTTCTCCTAAACTGTTTATGTTAGTTATTTTAAGTAATATACAATATTACAATACACTGTATGTACAATGACATCGGATCCTTTTGGCTTCAGATATCGAATTCTGATTTTGAGTGACAGCTCAAAATCTTGTCTTGTGTGCAAAGCTGATATATCTTAAATTAGTAACAGGAGTAACAGATGTTTACTAGCAAGCTGTATGTTTTAGTTTCGTCTCACAGTCTAGTTTTGCAATTGGCTGATGAAATTTTAATCTAAGCTCCACCTCTTGTTGATGCAGGGATGCCCGTCACTCAATCCCAGGATGTGCTCTCCATACAAGTGGTGCCTACATGAGGATGTAAGACTCAAACCCGAAATCTTGGCTATCTGAATAATTAACCATGTGATGCGACCCACCATTAGCACTCAGCACTCTTCCTGAAGTGCTTTTATGCAGATTTAAATAATTGAACATGTGATAAAACGAAGGCTCCCACATCTTCCTTGGAAGTGAAACGGTCACCACTTGACTCCAGGATTTGAAATCCTCAGATACTCAGGTTATCACTCGGGACCCAAAACCAATCAGAACCACTTTTCATTTAATTTAATCACATGTCAGACAGACGTACACACACACACACACACACACACACACACACACGTCCTGTCCCATCTTTATTTAACACATGCATACACATTAGACCTGCCACAATTATTGTTGTTTAAACTTGACTTTCTTTTTACTTTAACAGACCACGTGCACATGAAGTCACTACAAATTATTATGAGGAGCGACAAAATTTACTAATTCAGGCAGCTACGAAAAATACATGAAAAAATGGTGCCTCACTGGTGTATGACCATGTCTGTCATAAGGTGAAAGCTATCATCAGATTGTATTCTTTAGGAAAAAAATCCAAACAGACGTTTAAGCAGTGTAATAACGCGCATACATGGACTAAACCCGTGATTCAATAAAATCTCTCGACTGTTAAAAACCTAATTTTTCAATGATGATGTAATTGTGACAGTTCTAATACACACCACCTCAATAATGCATAAATGATAGAAAGATCTGACAAAAAAAAATTATAAAGGAAGAGATGAAATATTAAAGGTTCTGAGGTTAAGTAAAATACCGGAAATAATACATGATCATCTAACTAGAAAGTAAGGCGGCTAGTGGTTTGCACTTACTTCTCAGCAGAACTCAAATCAAAGTTGGTGCCTCTCTCCAGCTGAAAGCAGGAGGAGGAGGAGAAGGAGGAGGAGGAGGAAGAGGATGTGACGGTGGTGGTGGTGGTGAGGGTGAAAGTGAAGGTAGGTGAGGTAAGCATGGGGGTGCAGGGAGAAAATTATTAATAAAGGGTGTTGGAATTGTTTAAATTTGGATTTGGCATACCTGCAAGAATTGGCATGTGCGCTCCTGCTGACAAGCCTCTGCTTTCACTAGCGCCTTATCTAGATTTACAGCGGCCTGCTGGTACACCTGGCGTGCCCTGCTCACCGTGAGAGAGGACGACCATGCACTTTTCTTCCCCAGCTGTGCCACGTCCGTGCCTGGTGCCGGGATGGCGCAGGTTGTGCACTTGGCCACATCGCTGCTGCTGCGCGAGTTCTTCAGTGTCGGCTCTGCTCCGCACGCCTCCAGGAAGTACTGAGACTGCGCCCGCTCCGGGTGACGACCCACGGTCATGATGCCTGGCGCGGCATGGCGCAGAGGGCAGACGTCCCGCTCCAGCTCATCCGAGCTCCAGTATCCTGAGGGCGGCGTCCGCTGCTTGGGCTCGGCCGATTTGCAGCGCTCGCGGCTCTTGCTCCGTTTGCGCTGCCGTGGTGTTGGTGCCGGCGTGTTCTCTCCGTCAGGACTAGCTTTGCTTCCATTCATACTACTCTTACTGTGTCCGTGGCCATGTCCACCGTGGTGAGGCCCCTCTAACGAGTGTGACTTGGTAAAAAGCTTCTGCACCGAGTGCACCAGGTGCCGGATACGTCCAGGACTGTCGTTACGCTGCTCTAAAGCAGCCGCAGCAGCTGCTGCGCGTTTATACTGCAACGTGTGATAGCCATCCCGTGCCATCGGAAGCTGCCGATCCAGATGTTCCATCAGGTTAACTGGCACTCGCTGGCATTTTCCCGCAGGCGCCATTCCACCTGTGTAGGGCACGACGGCACACTCGTCCTTAGTCTCATGGCTCGTGCTGTAGTGGCGTCGCGGGAAGGTCCCATAAGGCACCACACAGTCCGGCTGGTAAGAGCTCCGCGACGAGTAATACGGATGATCAGGAGGAGGCGGAGCCTCGATCTGGCTGATGAGGTAGGGCTTGCGATCACCGTGGTGACCCATAGGGTCATACGAAGGCTCGCACGCCACCATGTGGTGGTGGCTGCGGCTGCTGGAAAGGCCTTTCATCATCATCATGTGGCCAGGGTCACGTACACACCCACTCTACTAACGGCTCCGTACTCTCCCCACTGGACCTGTAGAGGATGAAACGAAAATATGATACATATGATACATGTACACATTGAGCTCATTAAAGACACACTTGATGTTTAAAGCTGGAATCTGAAGGCTCACAGAGAGAGGCAGAAATCTGGCTAAGAATTTGCAACCTTTTGACTCATTTCAAGCCAGAGCCCTGATTCCGGTCTCTCTTGCTTATTTCGCCAGGTCTGTCTGAGATTGAGTGACATTGATGGTCCAATTTGAGTTAAGAGCAGTGCAGTGTTTTATTTCCTTACAGCACATCTCACCTTTTCCTTTTTGCTTTTTTTTTTTCAAAACCTGCTTGTGTTTTGATCAGTACCTCATTCCATGTTGGTATCCCAAGTTTTCTGAGAAACCTGTAACTCCTTTACGATTCCCAAGAGACTCTGGGATCTACCTTTTCGTACTCCCCTCCTAACCCCGCCCCACTTGGTGAGCAATCTCCATAGGCGATCACGGAAAACGAAAATAAAGATTGATTTAGCTATTTTCGTGCAAACCAGTTGGATATATTTAGCCGAGGAGGATAAAACCAAGAAGCGGAGAGCGGCAGGAGGTCTCCGTGCCCTCTCCCCTACAGAGCAGTGATGCTCCTTGTGGCATCTCCGCTCCTCATTATTGCGCTCTGTCAGTCACACAGCAGCATCCGTTTCATTCAGAGCCCCGCTTTGTCAACCGCAATCTGGGTAATTGCAGGTGGCGAGCTGGGCCTTATTCAGCTGCGCTAATTACGGTGACGTCGAAGATGAAGAGGCGAAGCTGCCTCAGGAAGAGAGCACTACAGGAGGGAGAGAGGAGAAGGGACAGCGTGAGCGTGTGTGTGTGTGTGTGAGAGAGAGAGAGAGAGAGAGAGAGAGAGAGAGAGAGAGAGAGAACAGCCTAACCCGTTATTAGAGAGGTTATTATTGGGCATTGTGACAATGTAATGGCAGAGGGCTACAGCGGCTCGGAGCACAAAGCCTCTGATCTCAAACACATGCATGCACACATACACACATGAAGAATGGAGCTCAATTAAAGGAAGCCATTCTACAGAAAGCTAGAATCACACAGAGATCCACAGGGGTCGCATTTGTAAGAATGACCCGGTGCTAAGCGCTGTATCAGTGTAAAGTCTGATAGCAAAACCTGCCATACGTTCGCCACTGTGACTGAACCGGGTGATGTTTTTTAGCCCTACACAACACCAACTTTGAATGAAATTCACACTGTGTTAGAAGGTTAGATTCCTATGGAGTTTATGCTACAGTTCATTTAGGCCCATAAATTTTATGCATGCGTAAGTCATGTATTTCAAAGCAGGAGTCACTTTTTAACAATAAAGCCAGAAATAATATGGTGAAGAAGGCAGTGTAAACCTAATTTACTTCCTGTGTTAACAAGCGTAACGTTAGCAATGGCTGAACAGTTAGCAGCTTATTAATGAATGGAAGTGTAGCTCCTTAAACATAACTACGGTCAAGACTGTAGTTGTAGTCCAGATTAGGGTGCTGTATGAGAATTAAGTCAGAACGATTCACTGTACAAATCGAAGCACCTATTCAAGTTACAAAAGGAGGCAAAAATCGAAGAAAAAGCAGTACAACAGAATAAGGCTCGAGCAGCGAGTCGTCCTCACAGCTTATATTTATTGTAGAATAGGGACTTAGAGAGAGTGTTACATTTTTATTACAGTGGTAGCGCTTTGGCAGCACAGTGGTCTGAAAATCACACACACGCGCGCACATGCACACACAGATACACACAAGCACACACGGTCCCCACTGCCCCTTCCAATTAGTATGATGTACACTAGAGTGGCCACGCTCCCTGTACATCACTGCGACACTGCACCGTTTAATAGAGCGGATCTCATTATGAGCCGAACACACCGTCATCTGCTCTCACCACCACGGTGTCTTCCTCTAGCTTTGTTTCATACAGCATGGATAAAACAAGCACTTGTTTCTAATTGCCTATAAAAACACAATCGCCACTTCCCAAAACTGCATAATGCCGTTCTGCCTGACGCCAAGATGTGCAGAAAGAGAAACGTCTAACGGCTCGCGTTACCCCCCTGCAGTGGCCCCGAGTGTAATCCAAGAAAAATAAAAAAGATTCTCTTTTAAATTTATTTCTGATGAAAAACACACCAGGTAAAGCACATCTCCATGATGGGAGGAGTGTTATTACTTCTGTTTTCGCAGCACGAGACCAAGACCCCTGGTCTACTCGTCTTTTGTGAATAGCGGGATCAACTACAGAAAAATAAAATCCTCTGACTTTCCCATGCCAAGTTTTCCTGTCTCTCTGTCAGTCTCAATAAAGGAGGTGTGGCCTTTGTACCTGCCAGTCTCAATTAAGGAGGTGTGGCCTTTGTACCCGTCAGTCTCAATTAAGGAAGTGTAGCCTTCGTACCCGTCAATCTCAATTAAGGAGGTGTGGCCTTGGTACCTGTCAGTCTCAGTAAAGGAGGTGTGGCCTTCGTACCTGTCAGTCTCAGTAAAGGAGGTGTGGCCTTGGTACCTGCCAGTCTCAATTAAGGAGGTGTGGCTTTCTTACCTGTCAGTCTCAATTAAGGAGGTGTGGCTTTCTTACCTGTCAGTCTTAATTAAGGAGGTGTGGCCTTCGTACCTGTCAGTCTCAATAAAGATAATGTGGCCTTTGTACCTGTCAGTCTCAATTAAGGAGGTGTGGTCTTTGTACCTCCCAGTCTCAATTAAGGAGGTGTGGACTTCATACCCGTCAGTATCAATTAAGGAGGTGTGGCCTTCGTACCCATCAGTCTTAATAAAGGAGGTGTGGCCTTCCTACCCGTCAGTCTCAATTAAGGAGGTGTGGCTTTTGTACCTGTCAGTCTCAATTAAGGAAGTGTGGCCTTTGTACCTGTCAGTCTCAATTAAGGAGGTGTGGCCTTTGTACCTGTAAGTCTCAGTAAAGGAGGTGTGGCCTTCGTACCTGTCAGTCTCAATTAAGGTGGTGTGGCCTTTGTACCTGTCAGTAAAGGAGGTGTGGCCTTGGTACCTGTCAGTCTCAATTAAGGAGGTGTGGCTTTTGTACCTGTCAGTCTCAATAAAGGAGATGTGGCCTTCGTCCCTGTCAGTCTTAATAAAGGAGGTGTGGTCTTCGTACCTGTCAGTCTTAATTAAGGAAGTGTGGCCTTTGTACCTGTCAGTCTCAATTAAGGAGGTGTGGCCTTCATACCTGTCAGTCTCAATAAAAGTGGTGTGGCCTTCGTACCTGTCAGTCTCAATTAAGGAGATGTGGCCTTTGTACCTGTCAATCTCAATAAACAAGTCATAACATGATTATCACAGCAAATGATTAACTACATTCATTTTGTCACCTGACACCATTATTATTACAATCAATTACAAAGGCCATGGTCTCAAATTACACACACAGAGTCTTGAGTAAAAATATCCATCTGTTTGTGTCATAAACATTAATGAACAGGCCCCGCAGTGGGAATAATTAATTTCAGGGCTGATGCGAGTCAAACAGCAGCAGACCAGGGACTGATGGACAGGAAGGAAAGTGTAGAAAAATGTCAGGAATGTTCACACTCAGCACTCAGGTTGCATCACATTCCCGTTGGGGTCCTGAACGACTTCATCATTCATTTTGTTATTGGATATTAAATCATTTTTCCCTGGTGATAATGACTTTGCTAAGAGGAATGCTGGAGAGGACGTCCCTTCTCTCTGATCACTAATCTACTTTTACACACCGACCTCAGAGCCTTGTTAAAAGCCTCTTTCTTTTCCAGCGGAATGATTATGCATGTCAGCGGAAGAGAACAGAAGTGCCAGCTTTTACACACAAAACAACAGGAGGAAGGGTAGGAGTGATGAAATGATGCTATCTCATACGCAGCTCTCCTTTCCTTCCTCTCCCTTTCCTTCTTTGCTATCCTTGTCTTTCTTTGCTTTCCATTTCCTTCCTTCCTTCCCCTTTTCTTGGTTCTTCCCTCCTTTCCCTTTACTTATTTAATATTTATGACCCCTTTCTTTCGCTTTCATTCCTCTACTTTCCCATCTTCTTCATTTATACCTTCTTCAATTTTTACATCCTTTCCATCTCTGCCCTTTTTTCTTTTCCTTAATTTCCCTTTCCATCCTTTGTTTCTCTCCTCTTTCTTTCCTTCCTTTCTTCCTATTTCTTTACTAAATCTCAATTTCACTTCCTCACCTCATTCCTCATTTTCCTTCTGCTTTCTTTTTTCTTACTTCCTTAATCTCCTTTATTTCCATCCTTTGTCTTCATCCTCTTTACCTTTCTTTTTGTTCCCTTTCCACCTTCACTTCCCTCCCTTCCTTCTTTCCTTGACATTCCTTTACTTAATCTCTATTTAGTCTCCTTCCTACTCAACCCACCAATCACTTCCTTCCTTTACTTTTTGTCTCAATACTCATTTTTCTTTCCTTTCTTACTTAATCTCAATCCTTGGACTCCATCATAATTGTCCTTCCTTCCTGCTTTCCTTCCCCTTTCCTATCCTAATTTACCTTCCTTCCTTCCTTCCTTCCTTCCTTCCTGTTCCTCTTCTTTCTACTTCCTTTCTCTCTCTTCTTCTCCCTTCATCACACACGCTACAGAATAAGACTCTAAGACAGTGTGTGCAGCAGATACATTGATCAGCACACGGTACCTGGACAGGAGCCTGATTAATAATTTATACGGGCCTGTCATCTGATTCTCACCGTAACTCAATAATCACTTGACATTTATTTAGTGCAAAAGAAATTACGCTTCTGCAGAACCACATTACTCGTGTCTGGCTGAAAAATGTCCAAATTGTCAAATCAGCTAGTACCTTAATGAGCAACGGTGGCTGCTAATGATTAGCCTGAGAGTAAGGCAGTGAGAGGAGCCTGCTCCCGCGGCTCGGCGTACTCCCACTCACACCACACACTGATGAAGAAAGGCTTTGAAGTCAGCTGATTGTGTAATTAGCCGGCGTTCCAATCGGCAGCAGTGGCACTGGTGCATGTACTAAATCGATGCATCGGCCCTTATTGTGCATTTCGGTGACTCAGAAGCCTTTGTTGCAACCTTCCTGTGAGCCAGAAATAAAACGCAACTCAGATAGATGGTGTCTCTTCCCACGCACATGGAGAACGGGGACTAAGAACAGAGAGAGAGAGAGAGAGAGAGAGAGAGAGCTAAGGAAGAGCTAGGGAAAGCAGCTTCATACACCATTAGATCACTGTGTGTCTGCTGTGTAAGAGTAGAGTGTTGTATGGTGAAACATTCATGTGTTTTCAGTCTCTTAAAAGAAGCCATGTGTAATGATTAGCACTCTCTGCTGTCTGCTGCGTCATATTGCAACCGCAATAAAACCAATAATCTTCATAATAATTGATTTGATTGACAGATAAAACTATATTTGATTCGATGCCTTGTAAATAGAAGAAGCAGAGTTGGAGAGGCGGAGCTTATTTCAGGGCTGATTTGATGCCACTGAAAAAAACATTATATCAAAGATCTGTTTCTTCTCTATATTACTTTTGCTGTAAGAGCATTGTGAGCAGCAAGAGCAACACACACACACACACACACACACACACACTTTTCTTTTAAGTTATGATAATCAAAACAGCTGAAACCAACACTAAGTCTTTGTGGAAGTATGCATTAAAGTGTGTGTGTGTGTGTGTGTGTGTGTGTGTGTGTGTGTGTGTGTGTGTACAAATAAGTTCCACTCCAGAAATATCTCAGTGGACGTAGAGTGAACATCACCATGGAAACCG
>JAOVVB010000023.1:17352797-17365490 GCA_028570985.1 Heterobranchus longifilis | reverse complement strand
TTCCATTGCAGAAAATGAAAACTCCTTTGTGATTCCTCATGCATGTTGTTTTAGTCCAGACCTTTATAATTATTCTACCATCATCACTTAACTACTAATACCGCTATCTCACCTACGCGGTTTCGTGCGGTGGCCGTAAGTACGGTTCATCATGATTCACCGCGGGTTTTGGCGCTGTGATTAGGTTTTCATCTTTCCGCGCGTCGGTCCTCGTATAGTCAAACCGCATAGGTGAGATAGGGGTATAACAGCAGGAATAACAGGGGGGCGGGGCTTGTAGGACGACTTTCACACACACACACACACACACACACACCAACGGATTGGGAATGACTGCTGTCTGGCTCACAGATTACATAAATTGTCTGAATAATGGATTACATTTAAAAAAAAATAACTAAATAACTGGGTACTTGAATGGCGACCTAATGCGTTAGATTAAAAAAGATACTCATTACATCAAAAAGTAATCCAAGCGTTACACCCAACACTATACTGTAAATGAACATATAATTTAATGAGATTATAAGATTCACTTGAACAGTATGTGACTTTCAGAATCTCCCTTCACATTATTCACAATGCGAATATAAATATCCAAATCATGATACACTTTTATTCAAAGTGGAAAAAAGATGATTAGTAGTTTTCTTCTGCTGGATAATATTGGTAGAGGGTAATAATGGGCTCCTAATAATTTACTCCTCTAGGGCAAATATATGATATAATATAACATGATTATTAATTAACCAGTTTTATTTATTTTATTATAAAATGTAATATTTCTATTAAGTTTAAATACTTTTCAAATTTTAGCTTACACTTATATTTACAATTATAATTTATTTTTGCATTATCATATATTGCCAGATGTTAAGACAGATGTCGCCCCAGTCTATAATTTCTGTCTCTCTCCTGCGCAGCACAGCGATTCCCAAACAGTAATAATGATATATAATAAGATAATAAGAAGTGAAGACTGACTGTTTTAAAAATCTGTTTATACTTAAGTTCTGGTTAATGTTACATCCATTCAGATGTTCTGCTTAGAACCTTTTCTGAGGCAGAATTCATCGCTTGTAGGGTTTTACACAGGTGCTTGAAAGGTTTGAGTGTTGTGCTTTAGAAACTTGTGCTGAATTACTACAGACAAACATCTACACTGAACATCATGTGCTTCCTGAAGATAAAGGTATGAATGAATGGATAAATTAATAAATGTTTGGATGTATGGATAAAATTTTTTTGGTGAATCAGTGGATAAATGGATGGTTTAGTGAATGGTGTAGCACGCCATACACCAATTGTATCTTAAATGTGTATGAGTAGATGGATGCACAAATAAATGAATGAATGAATGAATGAATGATTGATGGATGGATAGATAGATGGATGAATAAATGGATGTATAAGTAAATGTATGGATGGTTGAATGAATAAATAAAGTACTGTTATACATATAGATGGCTGAATAATGAAATTCATGGATTAATGTATGGATGAATAAACAGATGGATGGATGGTTGAGTTAAAGATAATGGATGAATAGATAACTGTATGATAGATATACAATTGATATAATTAGTGATGAATGAATACATGATGGAAAGATTGATGTACAGTATAAATATACAGATGGCTACATAAATTGTAGACAGAATGAAAAAAATGAATGATGCATGGATGTATAAGTAAATGGATGGATAAATGATTGTATGTATAGATGATAAATGAATGGATGAATAAGTGAAGTTTTATTTTACAGCTATAGAAAAATTTATAGGTAAGTGTCTAACTTCAGATTTATTGATGAATGAACAAAAAGGAATAAATAAGTGTATTTGTCACTTTTCACAGACACAGAATCACTGGAACACTTCTCACTTGAATAGACAAGCTTCATCTGTAACCGCGCCCTTTATTCTGCCAGCTGTTAAAGTCAGCCCTTCCACATGCCGGTGTTTCTGTTCTCTGCCCCCATTGGATAATCCCGGTTCCTGCCGGGGGAGCGGGGACTGTAACAGTAACTCTCTGCATCATCGACCCTGCGTGTCCTTGTTTCCACAACACTTTCCTCACTTCATCAGTCTTGTAAAGGTTACACCTTCATCCGACTCAGACTTCGCCCACAGACGCTGGCTTTTTAATAAGCACTTTTTAGTAAACCGGGTCGCTCAGGTCGTGAAGCCTCCCAGAAGTCATTAAATAAAAACAAAAAACTCTGAGGTAGAACGAGCAGGTAACTGAAGTGGAAATCCAAGCAGTTCTCAATGGACATGGGCGTGGCTTACATAAGGCCATAGATGGAAGTCTTCAGTTAGAATCAATTCATCTATAACCTTTGGTGTATATAGTCAAGTGGTATGTGTATGAGCCCATATATGGGAATGTGGGTGTGTCCATAAGTGTGTGCATGGAAATATAAATGGCTCTGTACCTTACGTGGATGAAATTGTAAAATGGAATGTGAAAGTGTCTTGTATAAAATCCTTATTTGTAGAAAAATTATAGATTATAGCCCTTAATATTATATAAACTGCATATCTTTAGGTCCATATTTGGAAATGTGGGTGTGTCATTGAGTGCATACATAGAAATACAAGCATGGGCCTACATTAAAAAAATGTGGGCGTGTCTTATATAACTTTATATATGTAAGTGTTCAAGTGAAAGAAAAAATGTATAACATTTATATATATGGAACGCAGAAAAGATGTGCGTCCATATATGGAAATGTGGGTGTGTCATTAAATGTGTGTATAGATACAGTATATGAGCAGCTCTGTGCCTTAAGAATTATAGACAGGAATGTGGTTGTGTCTTATAGAAGTGCATGTATGAAAATCTTCAGGAAAAAAACAACAACAACAACGACGGGTATTGAACTCCATATATGGAAGCAGGTAGGTAAAAACAATAAACTTACTTTTATTTGAGTATGCATTTGGTGACTACAAGAGGCGAGTCTTCATGACCATATATGGTAATGTGGGCGTGTCACTGAGTGTGCAAATGGGAATACGAGCAACTCTGAGTGGACATGACTTTAATAAAAGCCAATGTGCTGTGGCTTTGATTCCATATATGGAAGTCTTAAGGTAGAAGGTGGATTAAATCACAGAGCCTTCACTCGCCGCACTGGATTCTTAGGGACACTCGGTAGTGTGAAGCAGTTAGGGATTAAGCGAGTTGCTCTGTTTTCATCCACACACTGAGTTATTTAAAGGTCCACAGAGGTATTGCTGAGATGCACATTTTCTATTCCTGCTCCATCATCCATCCATCCATCTCCTTGTCCTGTGTCTGTAACTTGAGTATCCACTCTCTTGTTCTCTCTCATTTTTTTTTCCTGCCACTAAATAATTCAAATCATTCAGCCTTGAAGCTGACAAGCGCTTTACTTCTGGATCGCAAACTGAAATCTCGTCATCTGTTAAATCTCAATCTCTCAGCCTGTCCACCATGATGTGCACAAAGAAAGGGAGAAGATATTGTTACAAGTTTGTACACCCCACCCCGTCACTTCCATCACTCCCATCCCTTGCATCACTCACATGGGTTTAAGATGGGAAAATGTCAAATGTATGTTAAAAAAGAAGAGAAAATGTAAAAAAACAAAAACAAATTGTTATTAAATGAAGAAATTGATAAATTATTTTATTCTGACTGTTCATTTCTATTCTATATTTATTTATTTAATAAGTTTTTGTTTATATAGAAAATAGAAATAATTCTATCAATCTGTTTAATTATTTATTTATTCCTTTATTCCTAAATTTAATTATGTATGAAGTAAATCCATCTATCTATCTATCTATCTATCTATCTATCTATCTATCTATCTATCTATCTTATAACAATAAATTTATTGTGTATTATAACAAAAAAAAAGTACAAATAAGTTTCAGTATTTTTTTTTCATTTTAGGAACTTTTTGTAATTTTAATATTAATGAATCTTTTAATTGATTAATAATAATAATAATAATAATAATAATAATAATAATAATAATAATTTTATGAAAAAAACGAGCATAGAAACGGTTGCAATGCTCCATGATGAACAGCAGGGGGCAGTGTAGCAAAGCAACGTTCACCCTGAGCTGTGTTCATAATCAATTCTCTGGCTCTTACATATTCAGAACTAATCTCTCTAATTAAGGAGGTGATCGAGACAGGCAGGAAGAGGTCAGAGTTTAATCGATATTCAATCAGTCGATATTCAGAATAAAGCTGCGCTGATGGAAGAAACGCTCCTGATCGATGTCACAGCAGCTGTTCGCGTACACCCGTCTGACTGGGGCTTAGAACCGATTCAGGTTTAAAACATGGTTATATTTATGTGGTATTAATGATCACAAACATGCAAGTTACAACACTGATGTATCAAATGTATTGGGTAATAAAATAAATAGTCTATTATTATTATTATTATTATTATTATTATTATTATAAGATTGTTTAAATTTAAAAGTTTAAGGTGCTATGGGACTAAGATGATGTTGATTTTTTTTTTAATGGTAATCACTGATTACAAACGAAGGGTGTGTTTATGTAAAGATAATGGAAGGAGTCTCCAGTGTCAGTGCTTTGTATTGAAAATCCGACTAAATACTGACTAATTTACATGTTTTTCTTGTTTGTTTCTCTGTAACAACAACAATAACAAAAGATTATTTTTATTAGGCTTGTTTTTTCGTGTCTTAAATTCACGAGACAGAAAAACACAACGCTGGTCTTATTATTTTGATTCATACACATTCATTTACATTTCATACAAACTTCCATGATTCTTTGGATTCTGTAAAGCTGCTTTGCGACAAGGACAATTGTTAAAAGCGGTTGAATTTAATTGAATTGGTGAGGGACTAACTTTATAGCTTTAAACGTTTTGTAAGTACGTATGTACAAATAACAGCACAATTTTTACTTTGAAACTCTTGAAACAAAACTGATCTGTATGACCATCAGAGACGGACTGGTTTACCATTAGCAATTTTTGAGTAGTTGAATATTGTTAAAATCCGTACCAGGAGCTTATTAACTTCCCTATATATAAACTACCAGCTCTGGAACATCCTTATTCTTATACGGTTGTATAGACTGTCTGAAGCTAACAAGCTCACTAGCGTGTATACTAACCTGAGTGTGTATACTAACGTCTATGTGGCTGTAAACAAAAGTAAAAAAAAAAATCAAATGCATAACATTTTGAGGTTAAATGCGTACACTAGCACACACTGACTCACCTAAAGTTCACCCCAGGAAGAAAAGAAGACAAAAACAGCAAACCATTACGTGGACGTCCTTGTCGTTAGCGCTCTCACGACCGGGCACGAGCGCTTTCATTTCCTCTGTAAAGCGCACTCTGACTAATCTGAGCTGATTGACTGGTTGTAATCACCCAAGTCGCTCTGGTGATGCTCGTGACAAATCGATTTCTCCGTCCTGACATTATTTTCATCCCGCGTCTCTGCGTGTGGCTCGGAAGTGCTTATGAATCCTCCATGCCGAACACCAGACGCAAGATGTGCCAGAGTGCTTTTGTTCTTGTTAAAAGATATATTTTTACTTTTTTTTTTTTTTTTAACCGAGAAAGCTGAAAGATGTGATCCTTTCATGTGATATCTCTCGTTTTTTGAATTTTTTTTATCTCATCTGCCCTGAACCTGTCTGCTATCGGGATGATAATGGAGCTGCGAAACAACATAACGGCTTCCTGCTGCGTTCACGTTCGATTTACTCCGACATTCCTGCAGCTCCGCTGTGTTCACAGGACGCTCTCCAGCGTGCAGGAAATAAAGGAATGATTTAACAGACTATACATGACGAAAAATGTCTTTTTGCGTTACTTGGAGTTAAATGAAACGGAGACGTGCGCAACAGGAGCGTGACCTCGCTGTGCACACACCCGGACACGTGACTGGAATATTTTACCTCAAAGCTGAGATAAGAGGAATAAAACACATCCCTTATTTGTATTGTTGTTGCGTGTGACAGGTTACAGTAATTGTTATTATAATAGGCTGTCGTGTAATTGATCTAGATTTCAATCAAAACACCTGAACCTGCGACTGACAGTTAGTGTCATTTACGATGGTTACAACACCTGTGATGTGGAGTGATGCATTTAGTAGAACGTCCCAGTGCTGTTACTGTCTATTATCAACACTCGTGTAATGCATCTCGTATGATCAGGTACTGCTGTATTATAATGATTAGTTAGAAGCGAAGCTCTTTAGCACGTCATATCACACAGAACCAGCTCTAAATCTTGCACCGGCTCATCAAAGAGACATTTAAAAAAGAAAAAAACATCCCTGTTACTACAGAGTTCCCGCGAGCTTGCCTTCCTTTGATCTATTTTTGAAGTCAAAGTAGCAAAAGTGTCTCACAGGAGTGAGGAAGTGAAGATGCAGCGTTCTCGGAAAGCGTCTTTTTCCTTTGGGAGGTCTCACGCTGAGACTCGCGCGGAGCGATCCGTTATAACCACCACCGCTGGGCTCCATACACACCTTCGGTAATGAAACATGTAGAATAGAGATACCGAGGAGGATCTGGCGCAGACTTACACACACACACACACACACACACACACAAGTTAGGCCGTTAGAGTCCCCCGGACCAACAGGGGGTGCCATGATTTTTACAACACCTCTACAGCACACTTTATGATCAACTGGAGAAAAGGGTTGTGTATACCATGGCGCCCCCTTGTGATTTGAAAAGAATACAAAATACAATTAAGTTAACTGTACCATGTAACTTTCGATTACATTGCTGTTTTTTCCCTCCATATCATCATGTGGTGAAGAAATTAATGATAATTTATCCAAAATCAGTTTGTACACTTTCATGCCTCCACTTCTTGATGTAACAGGACACATGACTGGCTACTGTACCTACTGTAATATCAGTAATAAGCTAACACACATGAAGCAGCTAGCTGGTTACTACGAGCTACTGTATGACAACAGCACTGTGATGATGTTAAACACTTCAACCAACTTTGAGGGTGCCAATATTTTAATTTCGCAGAGACCATGGGACGCAATCTTCATCATGAGACTTAAAAACACAGCAGTAACTGAAGCCTGTCATGTATTTTTCGCCATTGAATTTTGCAAGTACTGTTGACCAAATGGATAGGCTGCACTTTTTCAAGCTCCGCCCACATGTTATGACTTCATCATATGAAAATAAATGTTAAATAAATCAGGGCCGGAGCGGCTGAGCTGGAATTAGACAAAGATGGGAAATCGTACATTAACAAAAATAAGTGTTATAATAAATACATAAATAAATAAAATCTGATTTTCACATTTTCGCTAAAATGTCACTATAATATTTACTATATTTTCCCTTTAATAATCAAACAAAGTTTTACCTAATTCCACCTTTTTTATTTAAGCCCCGCCCCCTTTTGCCATACCGGTCACTAAAATACGAACCGGCCATGACGGTACATTATTTTTCCTAAATTTTAAATCATATTTCATGTTCAGACGGAGCTTTTGGAACCCGCGCGCTTTGCTATTTGCCATGTATTTACAAGTTCAATCTGCTTGTGCGTTTTAAAGCTACAGCTCATGGGCACATAAATGTGATTCACTCCTGCCTGACCTTCAAGTTCATCTTTAATAATCGGGTTCTCGGTGGCGTCTGATAAACCACGAGCCCCACGCTGATGGATAATAAGAAAATAACTCTGCTGTAAAATTAAAGCATTTCATCACTGAATTATTAAAGTATATTCCTTCTAAATTATTAAAACCTTTTTTTTCTTGCTAGGTGGAAGAATCCGGCGTAAGGTTCTGTCCATGATTTAAGCAGCTCCTGTTCTGCGGGACGTTCCCCTGCCTCAGCGCTGCAGTCTGGCTAATAAACGTGGCGCTGACTGCTGATGGGTTTCAGTGCTAAAGGGCTAACATCTGTTATTTCTCAGGCTACGCGTTAGCTCGTTAGCATGCGTGGCGCAGCTTCGGCAGCTACAAGCTGAATATAAAAGTTGATCCATTAAGGAAAACAAACATCTTAGACTTCTATAAGTGCAAAACGAATACAAATTGGAAGCTTAAATGTGTGTAAAAAAACCAACAACAAGCAGCTGATGCTGGAATTCCCACAGGGTTACAGATTCATGGCTAAAGCTGATTTCATATTTATTTGCTGTTTTCTTTCAAGCCCCGGTGTACATTTTTATTTATTTATTTTTATTTTATTAAATATATTTTTTAGTACTTACAGATTTTCTAGAAAACAGCGAAGTGACGGTAAGTGCTTTGCATAATACAAGATGGGATCCAAACAAGACAAACAAACATGGAGGACAAAATCTGACGTTACCTAGAAACAGCAGGGAAAGTCATTTGCTCTGAAGATGTTGGAAATGTTCCCCACTGACACAGCAGACCCCTATAAATGCAAGAAAAATAAACAAACATGTTACTACAGTAAACTTTTATGTATTTTTTAAAAATAGTTTTTAACTTGTTTCTATCACTGTGAATGAGCTGAAACTATAGAAACGATAAGATACTAAATTCCCAAACCAATCAGAATCCAGAACTCGAACAGCACCGTGGTGTTAAATGTACTGTATGTACTGTATCACACATCCTAACAACGTTGCGCACTTCTTGTGCCGCAGCAATACATACACAGAGCTACTGTAGCTAATCGGTTCATGGAGTTATAATTTACGAGCTAATTTTCAGCATGGTGTGTTGGATTTAAAAAGCACAAGCGCACTTCCTGTTTCCCAGAATTCTAATTTGGATATATGATCTTGTCCAGAATGTACCGCATAGAAATTCCTCTTATTCCAATTCTCCAGGATCAGCAAATCTACCCGCGGTTAAGTCACTCCCTGCTCCAGATTCGCTGACGCTCTCTGTGCGCGTCACTCAGTGAAATGTTCTCCTGGAAAAATCAGACTGGGTTTATAGAGTCCTCCATCGTCGTTAAGGCTAGCGGGCCACGTAATTAACCATTCGGAATGAGACAGATAAGCGGGCGCTGTGACGGTCTCATTTCTCCGACTGAAAAGCCGACCTCTGGAATTTAATTACTAATACATGAGCTTTAATTGAACTTCTGTCTGAGTGCATGCCCGGAGTAATTAAAATGTGACCGAGATACGCTTTAAAAGTTAATCAGAGAATCTGCGCTCCGTTATGAAAAAAGGTGAAGACGGAGAGGGGAGGGATTAGACTTTGAGGAAGGAGAGCCGCAGTCATCAGCCAGGCCCTGGGTATCCAATCTCGGTGTTAACGCCATCTATCACGTCCCCCAGGCAAACATTTTATCTCCTGTGGTGCTGCGAGCCCGTTTAGTGGATGATTAAAAATGAATTTTATTAAACAATATATCAGAGGTCTTCAGTCGAAATCCCTGAGAGGCTCCAGAAACTCTGAGGAGCTCCCAAAACACAGCTCATCAGCACCTGGAGCTGGGTACAAACCGGCACAGAGCGCACATACGGCGTGTCGCAGAGTGCAACATTAAAAAAACAAACTGTGTGTAAATTCTCACGGAAACGGCTAACAGGAGACTCTAGGGCGAGCGTGGTGGGGAAATAAGAGAACACACAGTCCTACGTGTTGATCAATATTTCAGGAATTATTTACTTTTTCGAAATATCTTGTCGTAAAATCAACTCACAGTTTAGCATTTAAGTGCAGTAGATGTTTGGATTATAAGAAAACATAAAAAGAGAATAATAAAAAGTTTTGATGTTAAAGAGACAAATTCACCGTGCTGTCTGGGTGGGACGGATTTGCGTAGTGATGAGACCAGACCAATCGTGAGCATCTGTGAGGTCACATATGCAGTCGATGATGAAGCATGTATTAATTTAAAAAACTAAATAAAATAAAATACATCCAACATCAAAAAGATAAAAAAATATATGTTGATTATTTTCCCATAACTGCACACACCTAAACTGAGATATTTTCCAACAATTCAGATTTTCAATCTGGTTATGAATTTATAATCTCATGGGATTTGAACCCACAACTTTACTGTGCTGCTTACAGCACTGAACCGGCTTGATCCCGTCTCTAACCTCACGTCTTTAATGATGTTTAAAGCAGCTACAGCAGTAAAGCATTACCCACATTTACATTTTAAGCGCTTATCGATTTTCATAAAGCCTCAATAAGCTGCAATAATAAATATAACAAGTTCATAATAATTACAGCTTAAACATTTCAATGTCGATATCGATGTTATATTCGCTCTGTAAAGTGTTTCTGATTCACTCAAAGCCTAATTATGTGGGATAATTCTGTTATTTCCTGATTTAAATTGCTTATCGTATTTTGTTACAAAATGGCATTTAATGGAAAAACGATGCTTAAAAATCTCATGCAATCGCATAATAAAGAGACTTTAAATACACAACATAGTTACTGATTGACATCTACAACTTAATTCCTGGAACTCTACATTGTTAATTGTTAACAGCACTGTACAAACAACCTTTTGTTTAATTTAATATAATACAGTATTTCAAAATAAATGTTATTCTATATTTATAACAACTGATGGAATTTTAATTTAGGGCTAAAAAATTAAACTTGTGTTTATAAACAGAGTTTAAGTAAAAAAAAACTTTCACACACTGTTGTTTTTCTCCCAATTTTTTAAATTAGGATTTTTTTTGACAATAATTATAAAAATAATACAGTACAATGAACATTTTCAATTTTTTTATTTTAGAATTAAATTGTGGTTACATTTTATGCGTAATGTTTTTGTGATCAAAATGTAAGAATAAACAAATGTCAAGTAATATATAAAAGAGTAAATGAATAAAAAAACTAATATTGTGAAATTGAACAACTACAAACAAATAAAAGTAAAAGAAATAAAAAATACTAAAGAGGCTGCAAACAAACAAACAAATAAAAACAAATGAGAGACAGAAATTTAAATATTAAAGAGTGATTTTTTTAAAGTAAGTAACAAAGAAACAAAGAAACAGAAATTAAAAATACTAAACAACACCAAATAAAAAAGTAACAAACAAAACAAACAAAAACAAACAATCAAAGTAGAATAGAAACGAGAAATGCTATTTTGGTAAAGATATGCAGTTTGCTATCCTCCCGAGGTAGGCTGCCTAGGTCTTTAAAATGTCTATTCTGAATAGAACATGAAGCGATGCTTTTCCTTGCAATAGTCGCATTGTGTATTATGGTGCATTGTTTACAGTATAACCGTATATCTCTTATCATCACATACACACTTGGTGTGTTTTACAAACTTCTTTTCCTGTTGACGTATTTAACCTTTCATGGTGTTAAGTTGTTGCACCAAAGTTCTCAGAGCCCGTCAGAGGCTGGACATGGCTGTCTGAATCTGCAAGCAATTATATTGATCGATGGAGCAAATTAGGATTCAGTGCTGAGCAGATTACAGGAGTGATGTGATATTCTGGTGAAGACTTTTCAGTGTAAGTGATGCTGGAGAGCCATGAGATGAGCTGCATCCAGCACCTGGCTCCCGGATGTGCAGGAATAAAGGGCTCCTCCCATCAGACAGGCCGAAAGGTCACCTTTGATTTGCTCGGGCTGCTGCCGATGAACAGAACGCTGCCTGGGAAATGTATGAAAAAAAAACAAGAAGAACAAACAGGTCTCGGTTGTTGAAATTCTCCAAATGAACAACAGATCAGCGTGGGCGAGCGCTCCTGCGGTGCCGTAACCTTTAATACGGTCAGGACGAACAAGCCACGGATGTGATCAAAGCCCAGGTGGACACGTCTCGTTCAGACAGGCAGAGAAGATGTATGTTTAGGTGGGAGGGATTGTAGAGGTCGGTGGAGGTGTGAACACCAACTACAGAGGTTGTGCTGACAGATTAGATATAAAAAGAGCAGGAAACTGAGTCGCAGGTTTAACCCGAGACCTCTCAGCTTCGGCAGCTGTAATTGGCCTGATGATAAATTTAGAAAGTGAACGCAGCGGTGTTCAGATTTATGTCTAGCGCCTTTGTGATATCATTTTAATTGACTGACGCTGATATAAGATTTTATTTCGCGGTTATGAAATGAACCCTATTCACAGAAAAAGACCCTGAGATAATAAAATTTTAGTGCAGCGCTTTAGAGAAATGTGGACATTACAGCGGCATGAAAAATGATCCTAGAAGAAACCTTGACCTTAAAATGGAAGCTGCTCTATTTGGTGTGATGGAACTGATTGTAAATCATTACAGTATATACAGTACAGTATAGGTGGAGAAGCGTCATGTGATTGGCTGAAATAGTCATGTTACTGTACTGTATGCCCTGTGTTAAGTTTAGTGATGTTAGGAGAGAAAGGTCGTTCCAGTCAGCCGAAGAGATGCGATAACATGCCATGACAGGCATCCAATAAGTGTTGGTACTAAAGCACAATATTAATAAAAAAGAAACAATAAGGCATGAACTGTGCACACACCTTAGCCAACCTGCCCACATACTGACGTGACCAGGGAACAATTTCAAAATTATTATTATTTTTTTATATTAAACTGAACCTGAGACTATTAAACTGTGGATTTGATTATTCAAGTCAAGTATGAGAATACATCATGAGTGTTGGGATAAGAACAAGACAGTGTTTATACAATTCAATTCAATTTTATTTGTATAGCGCTTTTAACAATTGTCATTGTCGCAAAGCAGCTTTACACAATCAAAAGA
>JAOVVB010000023.1:17341605-17352697 GCA_028570985.1 Heterobranchus longifilis | reverse complement strand
TCAGTGAAATTATGCAAAACAATGGTAAGTGTGCAACATTTGTAACTCTTTTTCAGTCACATTAACACCACAATGCTTTCTTTTTTTTTACTTTCTATTAAGATACCACAATGTCTTTGTATGCCAATAATAATGTAACATACCTCACAGCATTTTTGTCCAACTGTCAAACAGTGCAGAAAAAAATCTAAGTAAACATGTTTCAGGTGTTTTTTTTCTTGTTTAGTGAGAGAAATCTAGCCTCTGTTGAGCTTTAACAAGTGCATCAAAGTCAGGCTGAATGTTTGAGGTGGAGATGTGAAGAACATCTGACAGATGATCATTAGTAAGAGAGGATCTGTACCTGGATTTGGTAAACTTCATTACCAAGAATTTGCTAGCAAATCTTCGGACATCCGCGCTCTTTCAGCCTCAGTCAAATGTCTGTATTTTTCCGCATGCATTGTCTCGTAATGCCGACTCACATTGTAATCCTTAAACACGCGACCTGCTCACCACAAACTAAACACACAGGTTTACCCCCGACTTCAGTAAATAAATATTTAGTAGCCCATATTTTTTGAAACCACGGCCTTCAGCGTCCACCTTTCTTTTTTTTGGCATGTGAAAAAATTTTGAAGGGTTACCATTACAATGACTTGTTGCTAATCACATGCACTCGGACCTGTTTCAATGTACCTGTACGTAAACGACGCACGCACACTGTGAACAGGTTTCAAAATAAAAGCACTGCTGTTTTAGTCCATGCAACTTAATTTAATTCCAAGCAACCTTTCGCGGGCCAGTCAGAGTCTGGCCTTTTAAGTACGGCCCGCGGGCCTTAAAATGCCCGGGTCTGATCTAAGGTATAACGGAACGTCGACTCTAAATATTCAGTCGCCCGATCGAGTGCTGTGGGGTCAGACGGTGATCCAATCAAAGTTGTTAACTCTGGGAGATTACTGGTAAAGCTCTGAGTGGTATTTGATGTGAATGTACGTTTAATACGGTAGTGTGGTGCTGCGCATACATTATCACTATAACACACTTTAATTGAGACAAGATAGTGATCTGATATAACTTCAGACTGTGGAATTGTGAATAAATTTCTTATGATTAATCCGAAAGATATTATTAAATCTAAAGTATGACCTGCTTTATGAGTGGGTCCTACTACATACTGATTTACTCCTACTTAGTCCAGTATGGACTTAAATGCTCTACGCAGAGAGTCTTCTGAATTCTCAAAATGAATATTAAAATCTCTAGCAATTAACGCTTTATCTACAGAAATGACTAGGTTTGGGAGGAAATCTGCAAATTCACAAAGAAATTCAGAATACGGCCCTGGAGGTCTGTAAATGATGATTATCGGGATCGACAGAGCTGACTTAATATTTGTAGCTACACTTATGTTACTATAGAGAACTTCAAATGAATTTAATTTGTGTCCGTGTTTTTGTACGATAGTCAGATTATCATTGTAAATAATTGCGACGCCTCCTCCTCTACCAGTAAGTTTATCATAAAAAAGTTTGACGACATCATTGTATATACAGTAGATATACAGTACAGTATTACATCTTCATACAGTACCTGTAATTTGAGAATGAGTAAGCATTCTTTTACTTTTGTATTTTTATAAACTTTTAACTCTTAAATTGTATCATTTAGCCATCGGAGTTGTGTCTGTTAGTTCAGAGATCAGGGGTCACACTGCAGGAGCGGACAACACACAAGCAAAGGCTAAAAGTCAAACAAACAGAACAAAAACAAAAGTCAAAGATACAAAATTATAACCAGAACAAAACAACAACCATAAATTCTGAGAAAGACAAGCTGAGGGTGAAACTAGCAGAGGTGGGCAAAGTGCTCAATTACTCATGTAAAGTACAGAGACATGAACCACTGCTTCTGGAAAGGCTTTCCACACTTTACTGGCTGTAAAGATTTGAGTTCATTCAGTCAGCTATAAGAGCATTAGTGAGGGTATGAATGATGTTGGATGTCGAGGAGGCTCCTGTTCCAGTTCATACCATAGGTTGAGTTCGGTCAGGGCTCTGTGTAGAACACTTGAATTCTTCCACTCCAACCTTAACACACAATGTCTCCATAGAGCTGGCTTTGTGGATCTCACTGGGCATTGTTATGGGTCAGGATAAGATAAGGGGTTGGGCCTTATCTTACGAGGTTCCAGTGAAGAAGAACTGTGTGCTTCAGATAGTTTGGAAAAGAACCACATACAGTATGGGTCAGTGGTCAGGGGTGCACATATTTTTTTGGGGATAGTGTATATATGAAGCACTAAACTCCATTTTGCTGCTGGTGTAAATAGAGAATGTAACAGAGCTGGAGAATAACATCTGTAGTTAAAAAAAAGAAAAAGTAAAGTATTGTTGACTTGTATTGAAAAATAAAAGTTGCTGGAGCTTTTTATCCCCCAGGACATGACCAGTGATTTAGCGCTGACATTCAAACCTTCACTTTTCCGATTCGGGAATTCAGCGATGACCCGACGTCTTGCTCTTATGGTGAATGGCATTTAATGATTTTATCCGCATGATGCAGCGTATCTCTCCAAATATCACAAAAAAAAGCAAGCAAGCACAAAAGCAAGCGGAGCTAAGGGGAATTTGTATTCAGTCCGCAGCAGGGTTTGGCCTCGGATAAACTCGGATAGTCTTAAAATAAAACGGCATTTATTTTATCAACGAATGCGACTATAAAAAATCACTGTGTGATTTTTAGACACTTGGGCATTTGCCACATGAAGAAAACGTCTATGTGTTTTTGGTACATGTGATTTTCTTACACCTTATGTACAGCCGGGGCCAAAAGTTTTGATAATGGTAGAAATATCAATTTTCACAAAATCTGCTACTTTAGTGTTTTTAAATCTTTTTGTCAGATGTTACTCTGGTGTACTGAAATATAATTACAAGTGTCAAAGGCTTTTACTGATAATGGAAAGAGTCAGTGTTTGCAGTGTTGACCTTGTTTTTTTAAGACCTCTGCAATTCGCCCTGGCGTGCTCTCAATGTTTTTTAGCGCTCACCTCCATACATTTTAAAAGGGCAGCATCGAAGTTCCTTTTTCTCCAGGAAAAGCATCAGGGACAGACTGATATTCTGCAAAAGAAACAGGGATTGGCATGCTGAGAACTGCGGTGAAGTCATTTTCTCTGATGAATCCCCTTTCCGATTGTTTGGGGCATCCGAAAATAAAGCTTGCCTGGAGAAAGAAAAGGCATCCTGAGACCGTTCATGTGTGGTGTCATTCCTCAGCCAAGGGAGTGGGCTCGCTCACAATTTTGCAGAAGAACACGGCCATGAATAAAGAACAGTACCAAAACATCCTCAGAGAGCAACTTCTCCCAACCATCCAAGTACAGTTTGGTGATGAAAAATGTCTTTTCCAGCATGATGGAGCTCCTCACCATAAGGCAAACGGGTCCAGGGCCAGGAAACTCCACAGATCTTAATCCCATTGAGAACTTGTGTTCGATCCTCAATAGGTGGGTGGATAAACAAAAAAACACGAATTCTGACAAACTCCAAGCACTGATTATGTAGGAATGGGCTGCACCATCAGTCACGATGTGGAACACAAGATGATTGACAGCATGCCAGAACGAATTGCAGAGGTCTTGAAAAAGAAGGATCAACACTGCAGATATTGACTCTTTAAACTTAATAAAATTAATGTAATGTCAATAAAAGCCCTTGACACTTATTAAATACTTGTGATTATACTTCAGTATACCAGAGTAAAATCTGACAAATAGATCTAAAAAACACTGAAGCAGCAGACTTTGTGAAAATTAACATATTTGTGTCCTTCTGAAAACTTTTGCCCAAAGTTGTATTTATTGCTCATATGATATCTTCCGTTCACATGTCCTCGCATAATTTCAGACCATAACACTGTGGCTGCACCTTTACATGTATTTCCCGTCATCATATTTTTCATTCCTTTACCCCAGATGTGATTCTGGATGTGAGTTTTTCCTTTTCAAAAAGAGAGTCAATTTTGTGTCAGTATAAAATGTCTGTTTTCTTCGCAGCCTCCATTATACCAAGTTAAGATTGTATCTCTGGTTCCTCTTTATTATATCAGACAGAACCATTAAGGGCCCTAATCTCTGCCTTGCTGCTAGAAAATCAGATCTGGCGCTCTTCAGAATGAGCGGGTCTGACTGACGGCCCGGAGAGTCAAGCGATATCCGTTGGATCTCTGCGCTGCCTGATTTTCAATGTGTCTGCTCATTATTTCTCAGGAAGCAAACACAGATTTAAACTCGGAGCTACAGAACCTCAAAATATGCGCAATAACAAGAGGCTGTTTGTGGTAACAAGCAAGAACGCTGTTCTAGTGTAAACTCTGTGCTCTGGGGCAAAAACATTACTGCCACCATTACAGATACTTCCTGTCAGTTTCTATGAAATAGTCCAAAATGTGCTGCGTGACTGTGACTGGCACCGGGAGTGTCGGGTTCTGTCTGGGTTTCTGTTCAGCACAGGAAAGAATGAGAACGTTCCGAAAATATAGTATGAAATTCTATAAATAGAAGATTTTAGAAATATGTAAAAAGTATTATGTAAACGAAAGCTTATGGAAATAATAATAATAATAAAAAAACCGGAAATACAGCATAAGGTCTTTAAATATCAGCAGAGCATTACGCACACCACAGCGAGCCGGCTGTTTCACTCAGACACCCCCTGACACACCCTGCAGAGTTCTCGATCAAAGGGTAACGAGCGGTGTACAGGCGAGGCCGGCAGAACAGCGTGCGCCTCCTCTGTTTCATGACTGGTTGACTCGTCTAAATAATTCATGAGTGCGGCCGTGCTGTCCACATGCTGGCCTTTATAAACCGCGAGGAAGCGGTGGAGTTCTGCAGAGCTGAGACCGCGGGCAAAGAGTCAGCCATATTAATAGATGTGTACACTGTTCACATGCCTGCATGTCTTCATTTCACCTCGCTCACGTCTGCTGTCTGAATGTCAATGAAGCTGACTGTGTGGAGGGCAGATCTTCTATTTCATTAAATTGCTCTTCAGTATATTGCTCTTTCTCAAGGATAATGCAGAGATCAAAATGACATTTCCACAACCTGCAGCCTTCTGACTCGCTGCTCTTCCTAACTGTTCTTTTGCTCCCATGCAGAGTAAAATTTTTATAGAGAATAAATAATATAATTATAATTAGCTAAATCATATAAATGTGCATATTTAGAAGAATTTTATAATATTAATAATATTTTTGACACCCAATAATAGCATATGTTCTTTCCTTTTTTTTTTTCACATGATTTGAAAAAACATGCAAAACTAATCAAATTACTCGACAAATTGGATGTAATAGTTAAAATTATTTCACTCATTCATCACTAATTTTATTTAAACAAATATGAAAATATAAATATATGTATCAGAAGTATTGGCATTCCTCATTTGTGCTAATTGACGAACAAACTAACAATAAGGGTCAATAATTTTGAAACCATTTCTTTTAGAAGCGTATTTTATCTATCCTTTTTGTTTTTATTTTAAAGAGAATTATATACAATTTCAAAATGATTGGCACCTGTATTGGCAATTACAGTGGGGTGTAGACAGATAGTCTATGATATAATTGTGTAATACATGTAAGTGTTTTATTTATGCTTGTCTTGGGTGGTAAACTTGCATTAATCTGAGCTATGCAAAATATTTATGTTTATTCAAAAATACAACAGTATTAAATAAACAATGAAGTTATAATTTTAAGGTTATCCTGACTCTAATTTACACACAGGATGCCTAAAACTTCCAAATACAGGAAACATGTTATTCAAAAAGCAAAGTCTTTGATTAAACAACAGGAATCCAATCCTTTAGCCAACGCACTTTCAGCAGAAAGTACACCAAATCTGTTCATTCCTTCCTGTGACTTTGCTGAGCACATGAGCTTCATCTTGCTGAACGTTCTCTCTGAACCTGCAGCTGTCGCATGGAGAGTGCAAAAAGAGCCGAAGTGCAATGCATCCTTCCCTAAAAGGGTTCTGCAACTGCATTTCAAAGATAGCATTTAGCAGCTGAAGCGACGGTAGGTGTAGTGGGAAAGCGGGACTGTAGACAGGCATGAGATGTTTTAACTCAATTTCAAACTGTGGGTTAAGCTCACTGGAGTACTTCGTCATCACAGTCTGACAAGCACATGAATTTGTTGGTCTTCAGGTTTCAAAAGCATGCATTTAGTCTGACAGAGATGCTATGCTGTCTACTTGCCAGTCTGAAAGACAGACATGTTCGCAGATAGCGGTTTCTGCTGACTCCTGAATTATATCACGTTCACTTTCATCGCAGAAAGTTTCATCGCTCCTCCTTTCTTCGATGATTTCTTGCATGAAGGATTTGATGTAAAACATCTACCTCTTTTGCATGTGGTTGCTTTAGAAACTAGATAATCCCATCCATCACAAAGTTCCTGCAGCTCATGTTTAAATGCTGCAATGTTAGCTGCTTCTACATCAAGAAAATTGCTTGCTGACTGGAATATTGTATTTGTGCAATATTCTTTCTACCCAGACAGTCAGGAGGGCAGTTGCATCAAGTGGGAAATAATATGACTTCAATCCACTTGATTCAGACCAAGCTTTTGGAGGTAGCTTGCATGAAGAAAGAACTTTAAGCATTAATACAAGAACTCCCTCGTGTGTCTAATGGGCAGTCAAGGGAACTGTCTAAGCTTGTTCTCGAAAACGGCTCATTGCTCTGGACCTGCACTTATAGATTGTATAATCCATTTTTATAGCCAGCGAATGTTGACCATCTTGTAGAACATTCAGCAGCACAAACCCTCACAAGATTGATGTTCGTGTCATGCGCAAGGGTAGTACCAGGCTAGAGGATCGTTCCGAATCACATGTACAGTACCAGGACCCCCCGCCCTCTCCCGGCCGCATTTAGCCCATTGTCATAACCATGTCAGGATGGTGTGGTTATCTGACAAGGTTTTCAGGATTGGTTCTGCAATTGCACTACTACTGAACAAACCATTCCACAAAAAGAGATCACATTTAACCATGAGAACAAATTGCTCATCACAAATAATTAAATAATACAATAAATGGCATTTTAAATGTTTTTTTTTTTTTGAAGTGCTCACAGAAAAGTGGACAAAATAAATTCATTTTATATTTTCTGACTCAAATAATGACTCTTGAACATCTTCTTCCCTTTTGTTTTAAGTTTCCCTCACCTTTCGTAAGGACTCTTGTATTAGTGGATCATAGTTCTACACAGTCCTTGTCCCTGAAAGGCAAGTTTTTTTGTTTGTTTCTGTTTTTTTTAAGGCAAATTGCAATGCTACGTCTTGTTAAGAGTGTTCTTTTCAGTCTGGGGTTGCATTTGTGTAATTCTGACAGTCACTTCCACTTCTCGTCAGTACTGAATGCTGGAGATTTTTTATTTATTTCGCTTAAAATACTAATCCCTGTGTGTGTTGTTTGCCCTTCCGCTCAGGTAACTGGGCATACGTGCTCTGCCATTAGTAATGCCAGACATTTTACAGCCTTTTTTTTTTTTTTTAACATTTCAGTGCAACACTTGAGAATTTCTTTTGCTTATGTAAAAGAAAAAGCTGACTTGGTAAACAATATATGGCATTGGTATTTTGACTTGAATTTTATCCAGGCCCTTTTAAAATTTTTTTTTTTTTTTACAAAAGCTTTTGCCTTTCATTAGTCGACCTATCTGCATAGAGCAGATAATCAGGAAATGGCCTGCAATTCTGGTCTTTGAGCAGCTGTTTTGTTAAATCTGCTTCTCGAGTGGCTAATTTGCACACAATTTTCTTCCTGTCACTGTCTGTTAGATTCTCAGGCCATAACCCTGGGCCACCAGACAAGCTGTGGTCTTGCTCTTCTGTTATTACAAGCGTTTCTTTTTCACTGTCCCTGCTTGTTAACTCTCTAGAAATTCACACATCTTAATCCTCACTTTACTCTACTGCAATTTTTTCTCATCTTTATCCTCACTTTTAGACTCTTGTTTTGGTCACACTCTAACTTCCATGTACTCTTTAACATTAACATACTGACATTTGGGTTTACTTGGCTCTGCTGGTGTGAATGTGGAACTACTATTGGACAGAAGAACAGATTGGATTGGTTAACTCAGACCCTGAGCGATTACATACACACAACATGAACATGAATGTTATTCCAATATTTGCACTTGTAATGATTTCTTGGAGCTGATCTTTTTCTTTGGCACACCTTTAAAAGAAGAGTTTAGAGCACAATTTTTAATCCATTTGGGATTTTCAGGAATCAAGTCAGGGTTAAAAATGTACACACACACACACACACACACACACACACACACACACACACACACACACACACACACAGATTATCAATTCAGAAGTGCTGAAACGTCAAGAAATGTCTTTTAATTTTCTGAGCCCAAGGCCACTCAACCTCCTGTTAGTGATAATGATGATGGACTCCAGCTGGTAGCTCCTCTGTGTGTGTGTGTGTGTGTGTGTGGCAGCATTCATTAGATTGACCAAGACACAGTACAATGGGTAAGTCCAAGAAGCTCAGTTTTGCAGTTCTGAGAAACAGCATGGTAGATTTACACAAATCAGGAATGCCTCTCGCAGCCAGTTCTGAACAATTTCAAGATCTGCTCAAACTACAAACTAAAGTTGTTGGTCTTTTGGCTGCTCCTGGCAAGGGTTCGCCACAGCGGACCATCCAGTCCACACATACAAGCTTGGCACAGGTTTCATGCTGGATGCCCTTCCTGATGCAACCCTCCAAATTTTTTTTATCCAGGCTTGGGACTGGCATTGTGTCCAGTGGGGTTTGTGGATTGGCTGGGAATCAAACCCAGGCCTTCCGCATGGCAGGCGAAACACCTATCACTGAGCCACCAGTGTCTAAACTACAACCCAAAAAAGTACCCACCCAGATGAGAATGGGTTCCCTGTTGAGTCTGGTTCCTCTCAAGGTTTCTTCCTACTGTCATCCCAGGGAGTTTTTCCCTCAGCACCTCGGCTTGCTCATCAGTGACAAACATACACATTCACATTTCATACAATCTTCACAATTTCTTTTGATTGAGTAAAGCTGCTTTGCGACAATGACAATTGTTAAAAGTGCTATACAAATAAAATTCAATTGAATTTAATTGAAAGTACAAGAGGGGGAGACACTTTGCCAAGGTCTGGAAAAAAAATCCTGTCACTGTCACTCTCAGCTGAGAAGAAACTAGTTCTGATAGTCTGGAACAACCAATGAACCACCAAGGCGCAGGCCTGCCCTAAGCAAGAAACTGCTGGACCACCAGTGTCACTATGAACACTCAAGCCAGTTTTACATCAACATAGACAGAAAGGCTGCAGTACAAGGAAGACGCTGCTACACGCAGCTACACCTACCCCAGTTTACTCCTGCAGTTATCTGCCAATCATATAGACAGGTGAAGGTTTCTAATCTTCACCTGTCTAGTTTCATTTTGTCTGTAACCTCAGGTTGATCTTCTTGGCTGAAATCCACAACTTTAAAGTTTGAAGAACACTGTAGCAAACGTTAAGCATGGTGGTGGCAGCATCACACTCTGGGGCTGTTCAGAAAGAGAAAGGAGGAGAAACATAGAATTCTTCAGCTCGATTGTTGAAACGTGGACAAAATTTAATGTTCTACCAGTCCATTGAACCTAAATAATGGAATGGATAAAGTAAACCTTTGGATCTTTAAACCTATTGAAAATGTGAAGAAGAACCAACAAATTAACTTCGAGTCATGGAAGGAGAGTGATCAAATATCCAAGCAGAAGTTAATTGATGGTAATAAACGTATCTGCTAGAGGTGACACTTGCTAAGAAACAGTCAACCAAATATTAGGTGCTTTGAACCAGTTATTTAAATTCCAATATTTGTATGAAATTGATGTTCATGATGAATGTACAGTATGTAACCTTGTGAGTGCAACTGACTAGTTGTAATGTTTACAATGTTTATAAAGTTCACGCATAAATGCAGATATATGTGTAATTCGGCAAGGATATGCTTTCAAGGATATGCTTTCTAACATTTATCTCAATAAATAAACTAAAGTTATGAATTAAGTGTAATGTAGCATAGAGTGTGTAATGTAGTGTAGAGAGTGTATAGCGAGTGTAGTGTATTGTAGTGTAGTGTAGAGAGTGTAGTCTATTGTAGTGTAGTGTAGTGTAGAGAGTGTAGTGTATGGTAGTGTAGTGTAGTGTGGTGTAGTGTAGTGTAGAGAGTGTAGTGTATTGTAGTGTAGTGTAGTGTAGTGTAGAGAGTGTAGTGTATTGTAGTGTTGTGTAGTGTAGAGAGTGTAGTGTATTGTATTGTAGTGTACTGTAGTGTAGTGTATTATAGTGTAGTATAGTGTGGTGAAGTGTAGTGTAGTGTAGTGTATTGTAGTGTAGAGAGTGTAGTGTATTGTAGTGTAGTATAGTGTGGTGTAGTGTAGTGTAGAGAGTGGAGTGTATTGTAGTGTAGTGTAGTGTAGAGAGTGTAGTGTATTATAGTGTAGTGTATTGTAATGTAGTGAGTGTAGTGTAGAGAGTATAGTGTATTGTAGTGTATTGTAGTATAGTGTAGAGAGTGTAGTGTATTGTAGTGTAGAGAGTGTAGTGTATTGTATTGTAGTGTGGTATAGTGTAGTGTAGTGTAGAGAGTGTAGTGTATTGTTGTGTAGTGTAGAGAGTGTATTGTATTGTAGTGTAGTGTAGTGTAGAGAGTGTATTGTAGTGTAGAGACTGTAGTGTATTGTAGTGTAGAGAGTGTAGTGTATTGTAGTGTAGTGTAGAGAGTGTAGTGTATTGTAGTGTAGAGAGTGTAGTGTAGAGAGTGTAGTGTATTGTAGTGTAGTGTATTGTAGTGTAGAGAGTGTAGTGTAGTGTAGAGAGTGTAGTGTATTGTAGTGTAGAGAGTGTAGTGTAGAGTGTGTAGTGTAGTGTAGTGTAGTTTAGTGTATTGTAGTGTAGAGAGTGTAGTGTAGTGTAGAGAGTGTAGTGTATTGTAGTGTAGAGAGTGTAGTGTATTGTAGTGTATTGTAGTGTAGTGTAGTGTATTGTAGTGTAGTGT
>JAOVVB010000023.1:17325453-17341505 GCA_028570985.1 Heterobranchus longifilis | reverse complement strand
AACTTTCTACCTTGATGGTGTCCAGGCACTAGTGAAACACTGGGTTAAGTGCATTAGTGTAGCAGGAGCTTCGATAAAGAAATAAAGGGAGTTTTTACTCTCAGGTCTGTGTTCTGTTATTCTGCATTGTTTGACTTGAACTTTGACTTGAACGCCACTCGTATACAACCTTTAATAAAGCTTTAACCTCTTTAGTATTTAACACCTGCTTTGAAAAAAAATAAATGCAAAATCTCTTAAATCTAATACATGTAAAATTGAGGCGAAACAGTGGTGCAGAACGTACTTGTGAAGATTCGACCCTGCTGTAGAGCAAGTCTAAGACGTGTCCTCGTGTCTGGATGGAAAGACCACCTGATGTGCGTTTGAACCAGTCAAGAAAGAAATCATTTCCTGTTAATGATAACTTTCTGATCCAGTGGAAATGTTAATCGTGTGCAAAAGTGGTCTGTTCTCGGAAAATGTCAGCGCCACCCTCTCCATTATCCTCCCTGTAATTAAAAGACGCTTATGGACACTTTTTTGTCTTTTCTGTAGCTCAGAGCTTAGGAATTTTGATTTATTATTTTTTTTAAATGATTGAACGTGTCATTGCTTGGACCTTTGTGAAAGTTGAATTCTTTTTTTCCCTCCATTTTAAGCCTTTAAAAATTAATATCTTTTTATTTAGGAAAAAAAACAGTCTCCTTTGTATGGACATGTGGAAGGTTACAATGCTGTGAGACAAAAAATACACAGTTTTTTTTTTTTTTTTTTGCCACAAGCATAACCTCATCTCCTGCTCCATGCTAAAGCAGGTTTTCAATCCATTTGTGTAGCGTGTTTGCTGTACCCGTTCCTGTGAATGCACTGTTACTATAGAAACGATAACATATAAAAAATATTGCTTTAATGTAAACCTGTGATTTTCAGGACGTTTAATTATCTGAACCAATAATCCCAGGGTTTAGTGGGCGGTCATTACTTCTGAATGGTCAGCGTGGTGCAGTTTTATTGATTTGAGCTGTATGCTGTGATGGCTCATTTATTCAGAAAGCAGAATTTGCATTAAAAAGTGAACAAACAAAGCCTAAGGTTATTCTCTCTCTCTCTCTGTCTCTCGCTCACTGATTTTGCTCCTTTATTTTTTTTCAAGATGTAACAAAACATCCGTGTTTGATGACAGAACCAGCAGAAAAACAGCTGGAGAAAAATTGTAATTCCTCTTTCAGTATTACCTGATCAACAAATCCAGTTTCACCCGCAAGACACACACCTTATTTGCACGTGAAATTTGCATGTGAGCTCCTGCGTATAAAGCTCGTGCTTTGATCTCTGTCTCCTCTTCCATGAGGTACAACGATCTAAAGATATGCTTATAAAAACAAATTACAGTTGCAATAAAATCTTCGGAATGTTCATTCTCAGGGACTCAATGAGCTGTTACTATAGAAACAATAACATATTGGGAATGGGAACTAATACCTTCCTATATACAGTATCCATCCATCCATCCATCCATCCATCCATCCATCTAGGAACATCTGTAGTCCAGCTAGGGACTGTGGAGGCCAACGGTGACCATTGCATTTATTCCCCTTTTACGACCGTGGTAGGACCTCCAGTCAATATTCACACATTACAGCTAATTTGAGAATGCCAGTTAGCCTAATCTGCATGTCTTTGAACTGTGGGAGGAAACTAGAGAACCCAGAGGAAACCCGTGACGCCTATATACAGTATATACTGTACTGCCGCAGCGTGCGCCTCAATCTGTTGTCGCTCCTTGCTCACTCCGTAGGCTCCCTACCCAGCATTTCAGTGTTTATTAAATATGTTAAGTAGTTTTTAATACTTTACACCCTGTAAGAAATACAGCTGGTAAAATATAGTGATAATAAATTGAATCAAAAATCGCAATGCTCACAAATCAAAATCTTAAATCGAATTTAATCGAGAGGCTACTTACGATTATTATTCTAATATTTTTTAATATTTATGTGTGGTTCCTGAATTTGATGAAACAAACCAAGACTAATTGCTTTGCCCACGTTCAGTAAGCGTGTGCAGGGCAGAGCAGGAGATAAACCAGGAAGTAAAATAACCGCATTGTTGCCCACACTGTCTGAGTGTAATCTTATTCTATTAAATTAACCTTCAGCCAGCGCTCCGTCACGTCCCTCCTCCTCCGCTTTAATGAAATGTTTCTGTGAAAAATGGCCCCGGACCGTCATAAAGTTGTTTATATTCATGATTCACAACCGTCAACTTTTATCAGCTTAGTGGTCAAAACACTCCTCCAGGGAACGGGGAATTTATTTAAAAAAAAAAAAAAACAGATAAAAAAAAATACGTACAGAGCACTGCTTATTTGCCGCACACAATCTTCATGACAGGACAAAGGCACGTTTATGGGACGCTCATTAGCATTTTCCGAATCAGTATGCAGAGTAGGGTTCGCTCTCATGACCGCGAGAGCTGAAAGAAGTCACGGCAGAAGAAGCGACTGCTCCGAACTCAGAGAGGTGAATACTGATGAGCGTGGCGTTTCTGAAAATGAAGAGCCCGGGGTGCGGGAATAAACACTCGCCCGCATTTATAATGCGTAAATATGACTAATATTACAGCTGTGTAGTAATAAAGCTGATTATGTGAACCATATGAGTTGCAACACACACACACACACACACACACACACTGACTTATGATTCATTCATGCATATTCACTTCACATTCTGGCTTAAAGCTTCATTCAGTCCTTCCTCCTTTCCATCACACGCCAAGCTCGGCTCATGTGAGGACGACGGAAAACGTGTCCTAAATTCACATCTAGTTCACTTAATAGTGCCTTCATACCAAAATCTGCAAAAATAACTGCATTTTTGGAGCCTAGAAATGCTAGAATATGGACTCTTTTGTAAACAGGCTTAGAAAGAAAACTTTAATCTTTTTAAATAAAAGTGCTGTTGACTTCTGGTCTCTGATTACCTGTTGTCGTACGGTGTTGATTGATTTTCTATAACAGCAGCTCTGACAGTAGTGCAGCTGCAAATCACAGGTTTATACTAATAACCATATCGTTTCTATAGCAACAGTTCATTCACATGGACTTCTACAGCAGGGACTGTACGGATTTAAAAAAAAAAAAAAAAGGAAAAAAAATCAATATCGTGACATTTTCTAAAAGCAGTATTTCTATGTATTTAAAAGTCCAGTGTTTTACTATTGTACTCTTTAAGAGGTTAACACAGGTCTCAAAGCTCCCCCAAAGTGTATGCATTTGTGTGTTTTAATTCTCCAGCTGAAATACCCATCAATAATGCACTACTTCATTCCTCACACTCCCTTTATTTCACTCCTCATCCAAATGTGTCATTTCAGTGTCTATGCGAATGAGCTACTGCTGAACCATGCACGCCGAGGAACGAGCTGGGGGAGGGGCTCTTCTCTTTCTCATATGAGGTCACATTAGGGGAAAAAATCGCTACAATACAAAAAGAACAAAAAGCAGGAAATGTTTTATTACTTTCTCAAGTGTTATGTGTGTACATGCTCACCGGAGACCCGTCTGATTGTCTAAACATGACCAAGAAGTGAATTTTTAATCTTTTAACATTTACAGAAAGAGTCTCTAGTGTCAGCACTTTGTAAAAGTCAGAGGTAATGCTAATAAAAGGCAGGTAGGAAAACTCGCTTCACAGATGTTCAACAACACTAAAAGTAACCATAAAGCGATAAAAATATGACTTGTAGTTTTAGATTAATAAAGAAACATGAAAAGAATTATAAACTGTTGAGTTGTTGAATTAAACACTTTGGGTTCCAATCATAGACCGTAATAAAAAGGGGCTGAACAAACTCTCTGTGACGTCACCCATAGGTTTTCTGAAGAGCGGTTTTGAAGCTCTGATCATCGCCATCTTGTCAGGAGTTGAGTACACAGCGTCTGGCTGTTGTTTTGAACATATGTACATACCTCAGTTACCACAAGCTAGCTAGCTTAGCTTAATGTTACTTTGCATTTGACTGAACATCTGAAATGAAACAGATCCATGAGGGACCCAAGGCACTTTTGGTAAACATTCCAAATAAAGCTTTTATGCGTTTTTTTTGCTTCTACATGAAGTTTCATTGAACTCTTGTTGTAAATAAAAGGTACAAAAAAAATCAGGAATTAATTTGTGCATGTGCTTTATTTAGAAAATATCTTTTTCACCTTAAATAGCATAAAAGCACTCGTATCACAGTAGCACAGTAGCCTAGTATCTCTGGTCTCTGCTCTGTGTGTGGAGTTTGCAGATTCTCGCTGTGCTTAATGGGTTTCCCCCAGGTGTTCCAGTTCCCAAATCACCTGTACTGAGTGATAGATTGTGTGAGTGTGTGTGAGTGTGTGTGAGTGTGTATATGTAGTTGTGCTCTGTGATACGTTGGTACCCTGTCTTGTTCCTCAGGTTCACTTAGACTCCAAGCGGCTCCAAGTTAAAGTGCTATAGATATTGGATGAACGGATCTGTAAGGTGGTGGATGCTATCCGAGGCTGATTTAAATAAAACCCTAAAAGTGCAAATCCAATTTCAGGGGTGAAAAATACACCTACAACAAACTTTTAACTTTGATGTGGACACATACAGTTTGATGGCGATGAGAAAATGAGAAAAGCCATCATCTCAGCATCTAATTTAGAGATTATATCAGTTGCAGGTTGAAATTTCAGACCTTGAAACCTTCAGTGTGTCACGCTTCTGAACATTCGGTTTAAAAAATGTCTCCTGAATCTCATCAGTGGAAATGCACAGCTCCTGCATTAGATTTGTGTAACAGGTGAAAGTGTGTCGCTTTGCCATAGTACAACACAACACATCTTAATACACTCATCAATCAGAGTCTACTTCTAAAAAGAAAAAATCAACAACAACAAAAAAACCCCACCTAAAATAAACGTCCGACTGCGTACACGGTGCACGTTGGAGAGAGCTGAGGAGCTGCGCGTCAGTACGGTCGAGCATAAAAGATTTATTTGCTTGCTGTGTCGGAAATCAATGCTTTGACCGCAGCCTGCTGCCCACACACACACACACACACACACGCACACACACACACAGTCTGAGCTCAGACTCGGGGTTAGAATGATGCACCAACGCAAGAACTTTAAATATTTTAAACATTATTTGTGGAAAAGTAAATATAACGTTCTTAATCTCAGAGGGAAATTCGACACTCAACAAAGTAGCTAATTAGCTGAAGCTAACAGGTTGTATATTTAGCTAGCTAGCTGGATCGCACTGAATTCTGCATCGCAGGTTTTTTTTTATCATTCTCTAGACATGTGTCGCTTAAAGCTCTGAGCATTTTAGAGCTCACAATTATTTGTTTTTTGGGATTTTATCAGCACCACATAGGCAATGTGACGGATTTTATTTCATTTTAACCAACTATATAAACATGACTGAGTATAAAAAATGGGTCACATGGGCAAAGAAATAGCACAGATACACACGGTCACATGTTTTTATGATTGTTTTTCGGTTGTTTCTGTGACCAAAAAAAAAATGTAATAAAATAATTGCTCATTTTTAGAGTTTTTACAATCCATTAAAGCAATGATAACTTTTGTGCTACGTGACATGTCTATGTTAACACACCAGCAAGCCTTCCATATGAGCACTTATATATTTTTTTTATATTTCACCGCATATGTAAATGACCTGTGCTGTGTCGTATTAAATTGTAAAGAAAAAATCTGAGTGACAACAGACAACCACGAACGCACCTTTCCACGTAGCCTGTTCGCTAACACACACCTTCATGTTCAGGATATTTGTTCAGCGCTGTGACTGCGAGGCGTGTGTTCGGAGTGACGGTCACAGCTATTTGTCTGTAGCTATTTACACAGAAAAGGTCACGTGTATTCAGAGTCTGAGCTCCGCTTTGAGATGATTACAATCTGTTGCAGCCGTCATGATTCTGTAGAACGTGACTGTTTGTGGGCGGAGCATTTGGGGGTAACGATAGGTATTGTGTAAACTTCTTGGTAAATCATCATAGCCAATCAACAGCAAGCACCAAGACTTCAAAAACTCAACTCATGCATTTTTGTTATAACTAAAGGCAACAAAGGTTTGTAACTGTTACGCGAAATAAATGTTCAGCTTTTATGATTAAAATTATATCATATTCACCTGGTATTCATGGCTACTTTTTTTTCTTTGTAAAAGTTGGACAAAAAGATGTTTCCTTTAAAGATGAGGAAATGCACTGTGTGTGTGTGTGTGTGTGTGTGTGTGTGTCTACAGTATGTGTGTCTGTGTTGACCCGAATGTGCCATATTAAATTATCGTCCACACTCAGAGACAGTCACTAGAGAACACCCGTGTGTGTGTGTGTGTGTGTGTGTGTGAGAGACAGGAAGCATGTGTCTTAGAGTATGTTTACTCTTCAGCACATAAATAGTGGCAGAGATGCTCTCTGCAAAAAACAATTTAAATATTATTTTTTATTTTTTTTTAAATCGCCTCAATTAAATTCTAAGAGAAAAAAAGTTATAAATACAGTATATATCTCGTAAATATGAATACTGCACTATAGTTAGAGCTGCTGCAATTCAAAAAAAAAAAACATCCTTTATACACCTATCCGCCATAACATTGAACCCACTGCCGGGTGATGTGAATAACACGGATTATCTGGTTACAGCGCCACCTATCAGATGTATGGGAAACCGGGAAAAGTTTAAGCTAAACACTTTTACTGACCGAGCAGGAAGGGGTGTAACTCAGCTCGCATCCTGACACACTGCACACATTGCTATTGAGGAATATGACAAAGGGTTTGAGGTCTTGACTCCTCCTCCAAAATCTCCAGGTCTCAGTCTGACCGAGCGTCTGTGGGACACGCTGGAGAAACAAGTCTGATCCATGGAGGCTCCACCTCAGAACTTCCTTTAAGGATCACACCTTCAGAGGTCTCGTGGAGTCCATGCTTGTAAACATCAGAACCTGAGGGGGATCTACACTGAATCGGGCAGGTGGTTTCAACGGTGTGGTTATATACAGTACACACTCATGAAGAGGTGATTAGATTTGATGTGGCTCACAGTTTTTGTATGAAGGCAACCAGTATGGAGCGTAACCGTGGAAACCTAATGTCTCATCAGCAATTCGAACTGAAGCGCACAGGTGTGATGCGCTCACAGATTGCCTCCTACATCACCCTCACCAAATAGGACATGAACATCATTTCTTTAGCTTTCATGAGCAAAAGTAATGACGCCCCAGCATCCTTGAATACTATCATGCTTTTAAATAAGTTATCTATTCTTTTTCCTTTTCTTTTAAAGACATACATTTTTTTATTTTTTTTTTACCAAAAAAAAGACTTCGGACACAATGTTTCATACAAAGTGTGTGTCCTGTGATGAGACGGCAATCAAAAATACTATCAGGTAAAGAGTCAGCGTCAGTCGAATTACAGAGGTCAGTGTAAACTTTAAAACACACTGATGTTCTTTAGTATTTTGTTGTGTTTTTATTCCTTTTGCATCACATTACGCTGCATCTTTGGTACTGTTATAAGTGAATGATGGGCCGATGTATCAATCGTATTGAGTCCGTGCTACATTAAGTAACTGAAAATCCACCTCGTTAATATCCACACATCATGTATGAAAGGCTGCCGCTAAGTGTTGCTAGCTGGCTAGCTACCTCCAAGATGTTTGCATGGATTTAGGCAAGTACATTAATATACAGTGTCTTGCAAAAGTATTCATACCCCTTGAACTTTTCCACCTTTTGTCACATTACAATCACAGGAGTAAAGTAAATGTATTTAAGTAGGATTTGGTGCGATAGACCAACCAGAATTGTGAAGTGGAATAAAAATGATAAATTGTTTTCAAAATGTAAAAAAATTAATAAATATCTGTGTCATTTAAACTTCTCGACAACTTTATCCCTAGGTGACTTCTGAAGGCAATAGGTTCCACTGGATTTTAGTTAGGGGTATTAGGGGTATAAAGGGGGCTGAATATAAACGCACGCCACACTTTTCAGATTTTATTTGTAAAATTTTTTTTTAAAAACTGAAGATTTCTGAGACAATGTTTCATACAATATGTGTGCCCCGTAACGAGACGACAATCAGAAATACTACCAGGTAAAGAGTCAGTGTCAGTCGAATTATAGAGGTTAAAACGCAATTTTTAAAAAATGTTCTTTAGAATTTTGTTTTTATTTGTAATAGTTTCGTGTCACGTCACATTGCATCATCAGTATGGATTCGAGGAACTGATCTGAACTGAAATCCAAATCACAGGAAACTGGGAAGGACTTTTTCAAGGACTGTTTGCATTGTTTGAACTGAAATAATTACAGAATTTAAAGGTCAGTCTAAATTATAGGCTTTTAAATTCTTTACAAAAAAATAACAAAACAAAAAAACTAAACAGAACACCTGCACACACTATACAACAATTGTCCTAATTGGCCTCTTTGCCCTCCATTAGCCTCTGTTTCAATGAATGTTTTTTTTTTTTTTAAACAATTTCGTGTAATAGAGGTTAAGTGCTTCAGCAGAAATGTTCTCAGGAACTCTTTGTGCTTTTTGTGTTTTTTTTCCCCCACAACCATTTTGGGCTCTGAAACAACATAATTTCTTTTGGAAAAGCTTATTAAATACAGAATAGTGTGTAAAAATCCAAAAGACCTTCTGCTATTAGTAGTTATTACTATTTAGTAATCTGCATTATCAGGAACGTTTTCATCTTGGAAAAGAAAACACTCGTCTTCTAAACCATCCATCTTCCATCTTTCCCTCGCACAGTTGAATAAACAGCACGACAGAAACGAAGCCCAATTTCCTACAAAGATCTGTTTACAAAGCATCTAATTTTTACAAAGCAAGCGCTCGAGCGGGGAAGCGCAGACGCTGAGACGCCACCTGAGTCACTGCGGGATGGAGAGGAGGAGAAGAAGAAGAAATACCTGTGTGTTAATCGCAGCTCTCGAACCGAGAGCAAACAGCGTGTTCGTAATAAGGACTTCAATTACGATGCGTCATTAAGTCTCGCGCTCGTGTCGGAGACTGTTTTCTTCTTCACCGTTTCTGCTGCTTGACTTCCAGAGACAATGTTTTGTGCTTCATTTCACAGACATCTGTCTGGGATACTGGATAAAAGTAAATCAATGAATAAAAGTTTAATGGACATAAATATGTTCAGATTAAAACATACACACGCGCGCACACACACACACACACACACACACACATACACAAAGCAATTTGGATTCTCATATTTTATGGTTTATGCACCAGGAAAAATGTGACATCTATTCTGAGAATTAAATAAATTATAAAAGCGCCTTTTAGAAATAAAAACAATTTAGTAATGTTTAACAAGGCAAGGGCGTTCTTTTTTCAATAACAGCACGACATGGACGGTGGCACAGTGAGGTGGTGATGCAGTGGTTAGCACTGTCGCCTCACACCCCCAAGGTTGAGGGTTCGATTCCCACTACAGGGTTTGTGTGCATGGAGTTTGCATGTTCTCCTTGTGCTTGGTGAGTTTCCTCCCACAGTCCAGAGATGCAAATTAAGTGTTTTATTAATTGGTGTTCCCAAATTGCCTGTAGTTAAAATGGGAGAGTGTGCATGGTTATGCACCACTTTATGCCCAAGGCCTTCTGTGACCCTGTATAGGATAAGTGCTATAGAGGAGAAGCAAGAGTCAGTGAGAGCAGGACATTTTGGATTTATTTCTTTTATTTATCATTTTAATAGATAAATGATAGAACAATGAAATCATTACATTTAGGAATATAGGAGCAGTCGTTCCCTCACCAGCCTCTCTTTATTCTTTCTTTTGTTACAAAGCACTTGAAGTGGAGACTCCTTTCATAAAAGTTTAATATATAAGGACATACTGTAGTAGGATTTGGAGGCAGCGCAGTGGCATAGCGGTTAGCATTACCGCCTAGCACCTCCAGGGTCCGGGTTTGATTCCCCACCTCGGGGTCTGTGTGGATGGAGTGTGCATGTTCTCCCAGTGCTTGGTGGGTTCTCATCTGGGTACTCTGGTTTCCTCCCACAGTCCCAAGACATGCAGATTTGGCTAATGTTCCCATATTGTAGTGTGAGTGAGTGCCCTGTGTTAGATTGGCTCCTGCCCTAAGTCTCCTAGGATAGTATTATTATACTCACCCCTAGAAACTGTATACAGGCTAAAGTGGTATAGATAATGAGTGAGTGAGTAGTGATTGGCAGATTGGCATATTTCTGCAGTGTAAGAGGAAAAAAAGCAGATTTTGCTGTTACAGGATACTAAAAATAATCTGTTTCAGAGCGGTTACTTTTCCTGTTTCCCTGCAAAAGCATGACGCGAGGGGTTTCATTCCATACGTCAAGGCTAGTCTCAGTGTACCGCCTCGGCTCCGCTTCGAGTGAAGGACGCTGCTCTCCCTGTGATCGTAGAACCCTATGTAACACTCAGTATCCTTTCGCCCCTCCTTCCTTCTCCAACCTTTCCTTTTCTGTGCAATATTCAGGAATCCCCAGGTATACTCACTTCAGGATGTGAAATATGCTTTCATTGTCTTTACCGCACTTCTGTATACAGCACCTGGGTGCGATAAACTTCCTCGAGACACTGCCTACACCTACACACTCCAGCAATGCATCACTTCTCCACGTCGCTCCGGTGCCATCCATCATCCGGCTGCGCAATCACGGCCTGTGCCTGTGGGAAAATCTCTCTCTCTCTCTCTCTCTCTCTCTCTCTCTCTCTGCCTCTCTCTCTTTTGCTCTCTCGCTCTCAGGGAGAGGACGAGAGCAGAGCCAAGGTCTGAAAATAAACCATACGAACCTGACAGAGGAAAAGAGTGAATTATACAAACAGGCAAACTCAGCTGTAGTGTATATTCATGTGCCTATATATTCAACGTTTCCACTGAGATGGAGCGCTCGCTCGAGTTCCTCCGTCTCACTGTTACGTAAAATCTGACATGGGAGTTTAACACATGCCAGGTAGAAAAGGAAACATTTTATTTCTGGAATTAAATGCATCAATAAATCAGTTCAGCATTACTACAGGTTGGTGTAAACATGAAAGTACAGTAATCGGAAATAAATGAACTGTGGAATTTAATGAACCGTGTAAACAGCATGCGCAAATAATTAATTCTTATATAGAAATCAAACATGAAAATAAATGAATTGTGTACAAATCATGTGAAAAAAACCTTGTCTGAATCAGGCATCAAAATAAATGAATTGTGCACACATCATGTAAAAATTTATCTTCTATATAAATCACCTAAAATTCGAAATGAATCATGCATAAAAATGTGAGAAAAAAATATATATAATGGAAAAATATGTAGAATGATTTGTATGAAAAAGTAAAATATGGAAATGCAACCACATGAGAAACGTTTCTCCAAAACTTTTCACCGTAATAGGAAATTGATGAGGCAAATCAATCAGATCTGAATCAGTGCAAAGAAAAGAATCTTAAACACTTTGTTTTAAAAGTGTGTGTGTGTACAGTAAGACCCCCACATACAAACATTTAAGTTATAAACTTTCAAAGATACAAACATGCATTCATGTGCGTTCAATCGCCGGAGTTTAGATCACAAGTTTGGCGTACATTGTCACGTGTGCAGCATGAATCCTTTGCAAGTGTGGTACAAGCCCAGGATGTTCAGGAGCAAACGCAAAAGCAGAGGCGATGAAGCAAGTACTGCTAAGAAGTGGCAAGCAATAACGATGAAGACAAAAGTGAAAATAATTGAGAGAATGGAGCGAGGTGAAAAGATGGAAGATGTTGCTTATTCTTTTAACATGAATCGTTCAACCATCAGCACGATTCTAAAGAACACTGTGCTGTTATATACTCATTACAGCCAATTTTGTTAGTATCTAGTACTAGGACATTGTTTGTTGGACTTGCAAACAAACTGGACTTATAAAGTGCTCTCAGAACGGAACTCGTTCTTATGTAGGGGACTTACTGTACTTATAAATATACAGTACTAGCATGGAGGCAGTGTTGAGTAAAAAAATAGGTCAACAAGGAATCAGTAAGAAATCTACAGGAAATCAGCAAGGAGTCAACAAGGAATTGAAAAAGGAAGAGTCGGTAAGGAGTCAACAGGGAATCGTCAAGAAGGCAGCGATGAGTTAAAAAGGGGTCAGCAAGAATTAAAACCAATTTAGTAAGGAGTCTACAGAAAAAAATCTGGAGTCAACAAGGAATCATCAGGGAATCAGGAAAGAGTCAACAAGGAGTAAAAACAATATCAGGAAGGAGTCAACAAGAAGTCAACATAGAATCAGCGAGGAGTCAGATTGGGTGTTTAACCACCGGAGACTGGACTCTCCTCAGTGCACCTTTAACCTTTTAGGACTAACGATTTGGGCGCTGTGTGAGGGTGAACCCAGCATGCAGTGAGGCTCTCCCTCTGATCAGCAGCTGTAATTAATTAAAGCGTAATTATCCTAGTCTCCGGTGCAGGATGTGTGGAAAGTTCTCCTGCTCTCCAGTTATTTTTGGAGATGTGAGGGAAGCAGCTGGGGCTTTTCCTGAACCTCTCAGATCATGACTGTTTGTCCAGAAAAGTGTGTGTGTGGATGCAGCTGCCTAGTCATTACAGCTTTGAAGTGTGCAATGCACCTTGTCCTTCATCGAAGCCATTTCTCCATGACTTAGTCTCTCTCGTTCTCTCTCACCATCTGCCTGTATGTCATTATTATAGTCTCTCTCTCTCTCTCTCTCTTCTGTCTGTCTGTCCTATTTGTTTCTCTCTATCACACTATCACTCAGTATATACCTATCTTCTCTTTTTATTTTCCATCGTTTCTCAGTCCCTCCCAATTTCTCTGTCTTTCTATAGTCCTCAGTTGTGATTTGTACTGTCTCTCTCTGTACGTCTTTCTTTCTGTCTTTCTCTATGTTCTATTTCACCCCTTGTCTCCCTTTCATTCCATTTGTCTGTCATCCTTTGTCTCATTCACTTGTCTATCTTTTTCCATCTCTCTGTCCATGTCTTTCTCTCTCTCTTCACAAAAACACTGCAACCATGACATGTTTGATTCACTTTCTGAACTTGAGCTATTTACATTGACAGCATTTGGCAGACACCCATATCCAGAGCAACTTACATTTTTATATCATTACACTGTACATCTGAGAAGTTGAGGGTTACGGGCCTTGCTCAAGGGCACAAGAATGGAAACTGGGTGGTGGTAGGGTTTGAACCTGGCACCTTCTAATCCATAGTCCATTGCCTTAACCACTGAGCTACCCCTAATCGCTTCCTAAAGCACCTACACAAGATGGGAGAATTCCATTCAGACCGTTAAACCCTGGCTATGAGAAAGAATGGCTACAAACAATGAACAATTAGGCACCGTGACTCACTCGTGCAGCAGCCACGCTTGTGTGCGTCGTCCTACACACAGATTACTATTACATCATTACAGAAGGCATCCAGAACCACCAATTTGCCCATAAACTGCCAGTCAGTCAGGGTGAAAGCGCACACACGAGACCAGCGCAGAACCACATGAGGATAAGTGGTGAAGTGAAAAGACCTGCCTCTTTAATAAGCACCTACATAAACACTAATCACGCACCACTTACTGCGCGCCATTAGCTCGCTGAAGTCTTTAGACGCTAGGATGAAAATTTTCCATTTAAGACATTAAAAAATTCAGCAGCAGATCAGTGGTGGTGGTGTGTGTGTGTGTGAGTGACGGCGTTGGGATTGAGTTCTGAAAATTTTACCGTTTTCCTGAGGAAAAGTCTCAGACGTGTGAAAAGGACATCAGGTTCAATAGCAAAAAACAACATGATAAACAAGGAACATGTTTAGAACGTCTGCTTATGCACTCATAACACATTACATTATCTCTGAGAGTGTATTATGCTAATATTAGTGTATTATGCTTAGCGAATGATGTCATGTAACACTGTTTGAGAAAGACATGAGCAGATCCAATACAAAGCCGGCATGGTGTCTGGAATAAAAACTGCAGATTATTTTTTTCATGCCAAATTAATTGTTTTTAATGTACATATAAATATATATTTTGATTTGTCTGTAAAGTTGCATCTTTGAGGCACAGCAACAGACTTAGAGGTGAGGGTCATGCTTCAGGGTCGAGGGATTAGCATCAGCCGTGGCTAACATGATGGTCAGAGCTACTGTAGGTTAAGTGTGAAATATGCAGCCTTTGTTAACCTTGAAGGATGTGTGTGTGTGTGTGTGTGTGCGTGTGTGCGTGCGCGTGTGTGTGTGTTGTTTGTGCTATCACATTTGACTTGTTGTGACAACACAGAGGTTATTTAGCTAAAAGGAAATCTGCAGACTGACTATGTAAAGCCCAAACGAAGCTACTTGATCAAAATTAGCTATAGCTAACACGTTTATACGTATGTAGGCGATCTACACATAATTACTGTATGTTACACAAAACTTTCTTCTAACATTGGTGGTACATTTACATTTAGGCATTTGACAATGCTTGGAAGTTTCCGTCATTGGATGTGTACTTACAGTGGGTTACAAGGTTACTAAATATACGTACCATCAATCAAACAAACAATGTTGCTAAGTTTTTTTTTGAGGGCAGGGACACAAATACCTAAAAAACAGACAGGTCATTAATCGTCGCCTAGATTTTTTATTTGATTTGGGCAGCTACAGGAAGCCAGTGCAGGGAGCGGACAAGTGGGTAGTGTGGGAGAACTTAGGAAACATTCTGGATCAGAGACAAAGGACGAATATTGGACAGAGGCAGACCAGCCAGGGGTTGCAGTCCAATCTTGAAATAACAAAAGACTGAACAAGGATGAAAAGGATGGATCCTTTTGATGTTATAAAGAAGAAATCAACAAGAGTGAGTAAGGTTTGCATTGTGTGGGGAAATGAGAGTTAGTTGTCCAGAATCGTCCCAAGGTTGTGAGCAGTGACTAAAGGAGTGATCCAATTCTTGTCCAGGAGATCGTAAGACCCTGGCAGGGGGATGAATCACTTGGGATGAACAGCAGTTCGGTTGTACTAAGATTAAATTTCAATTGATGAGCTGTCTGCCAGACATTTTAAGATCTGGGTGGAAACCATGAGTGCCTGATAGAAAAGGAGAGAACGAGTTGTGTGTCATCTGCATAACAATGGTATGAAAAGCCGTGGGAGGTTATGAGCTCACGAAGAGCCTGGGTATAGAGGGAGAACAAAAGAGGACCAAGTACTGAGCCTTGTGGAATACCACTGGAGAGTCTGCGTGGACTAGATGTAGATTCCCTCCATGTCATTTCATACAACTGATCTTATTGGTAGGAAGCAAACCACTGCCACGCTGTGCCACAGATTCCAAGGCTTGTAAGGACAGACAAGGGAATCTTGTGCTTTACTGTGACAAATGTGGCTGAGAGGTCCAGGAGGATGAGGACTGATGACAGTTTAGCTGATCTAGCAGCATGGAACGTCTCAGCGACAGAGACAAGGGAGGTTGAATCCGGATTGGTTGGGATCATTGAGGTAGTTCTGTAAGAGATGAAAAGACATTTGATCGTAAACAGTGCATTCAAGAATTTTTGGAGAGAAAGGAGATAAGTTATACTGCTGCACAGTTACTGATGTCCGCTAGATCCAGGCAGGTTTCCAAAGCTTAAGGAGGATGGAGAGAAGATTTCTGAGATGTCCTGGAGTATTGTGGAAGGGAACAGGTGATGGGACTGAAGGATGAAATTATGTGCTGGATCTCTTCAGTTTTTAGGCTGGAAAATTCTGCTAGGGGACGAGAGCTAGGGTCCTGGAGTGTTGTACCTGTAGGGTAGTAGTAGTAGTAGTGGTAGTAGTGAAGAGAAGATATTGTGGAGCTTGCAAGGATCATGTGCAGGAGCTTCCAGCATTTCCCATGTCATACTAACTGCTTAAAGCAATACATTTTTGTTATAGCTAAAATAAATGACAGTCAGAAGCAGCTTTAATGAAAAGCTTTGTGAAAAGTGTGTGTGTGTGTGTGTGTGTGTGTGTGTGTGTGTGTGTGTGTGTGAGATTGTGTGTGAGTGGCAG
>JAOVVB010000023.1:17287938-17299993 GCA_028570985.1 Heterobranchus longifilis | reverse complement strand
TAATCGGAGAGAGAATCACAGATGAGAAATGGAAAAAGTAGATCAAAGGATAAAGATGAAGTTTTGTCTTAAAACGAATCCAGCGTGTTAAAATTCACTTATACCATTTTAGCGCTGTTTCAGTGGTGAAAATATTAACCAAATGCCAAAAAGTTTCATTTAATTCTGTCCAGCAGTCGATTTAAGACGCGCCCACAGTTTAACAATTGTACAGTACACTATCAAAACTTGCGGTTTATAATCTGGCACTTCTATTCAACAATTTGATTTCATTTATGGTGCAGGTTTAACTTTAGGCAAATACTGTACCTAAGGGCTGGTCAAGGTTTATTAGATTCTGTTTAGCCAGTTTTGCGTGATGCTGTGACAAACTCTGACTGGACAGACTTACATACACACAGACAAACAAACTGACAGACAATTTTCTGAGACTGGTTTCGGTCCTCCAATGTATGAAACAAAGATATCATTGAAAGAGCGAGTTCTGACCAATGTACAGACAAAACCTCTCTTATTTATATAGATGAAGTAAAAATATGCTATAAGGGTGCTAGAGTAGCACAGTGGGCAACTCCACCCAGGTTGTACATGTTCTTCCCCTTATCGTATGGGTTTCCTCCACATTCTCTGATGTCTTCTCATTGTGAAAAAACATTCCATTACGTGGACCATCCAAGGTCTAAATGTGACAGCATTTTTATCATTAGCATCTAGCTATTCCCCTTCCTTATCTCGCACCATGAAGGATGCTTTGGCATCTTTGCAGACTTGGCCAGAACCATCTTTCTGCGCCTACCCCTTAAAATCTAGATCAATTGATGCTTTATTGCCAATAGTGCCAATACTCAGCAGTATACAGAGTGCATGTGGAGTCAATACACCGAACGTATTATCAGTCGGAGCGCGGGAACTGTAGCCAAACCACAGATTTCTACTCAAGCTACTGAGGGCTCTCGAGTAGAGTAACCGATAAAGTGTTCTTTATATTGTCAGGGAGAGTGAGTTAGAATCATGATGATTCCATAGTCATTCAGTGTCAGGAGATAAGGGAGGGATGGGATACGCTTATTACACTGTCAAAGTGACACTAGCTAATCATAGTGTCTGTGAGATTCATGTATACAGAAGAGGGCAGATAGCATTTTCCACTGAGAGGTAAGTTAGAACACATTGGATCTAAATGGATTCAGGTATCTCAGAGACACTTCACCTTCTCCAGTTGTATACAGTAATACGGGAGAACTGGCTGATGAAGGGAGCTGAGCTACAAGCTAAATGCTAATGGATGAAAACAGTCAAAATGCCAAGCACACCAGGAACCAACAATATTACTACTGGCATCATGTGACTGGGAACTGAAGTTTGGGACAAAAGTGAACATACTGAAAACAAAACATGAACATGAACACTCATGGGCAACCATGAGAGTGGGTGGGAGCTATTTCTGACTTTCGTACCTTCATTATCCTTCAGGGTGAAGTTCGGATTGGCAGGGACGTCTGCTGGCAGAGCGAAGGAAAAGTGTCCGTTGGCAAAGTTGTCCCTGTCCGTAGCCCTGATGGTCTGGATGACCTGCACAGACACAGAGCGCACCAAAAGACTGAAATAAACCACAAACACATTTATATGTAATTGTACTGACTCAAGCCATGCCCCCTTTCCTTCTTCTCTGTCTAATCCTGTAATCTCTTCACGCTTGCTCAGGTTCCCTGTGCAATCGGATTAAAAGCCGTTTAGCCCAGCATGACATGTGAATCGCAGAAGGAGATGCATGCCATGATGTTTTGTCATCTTGTTAACCTAATTGGCTTCATCACGCAGGTCAGGCCTGAGACAGACCAATTATTGGAGTTCGCTTGTGGGTGTGGGAAAGCGCATCATCTGCCACGAGATGGACCGACAAGACACGTCCGCTCTGACTCCATCACGTGTTGGCTTTCGCTTCCCGCTTCAGATACGGGCTCCAGGTTGCGACGGAGACTCCTCTAGCTCGTTACGCGCCGCTGCAACCGCTTCAAGAGACGTTAGTCATGCTTGAAGTATAGCAAAAAGGACAGAAACGTCCTGAACAAGAGGCACAGCCATGTTTAAGATATGGAGGTGTACCTTAGTGATGATGTCTATACACGTGGCATGTGTTATACATCAAATTATATTTAAAAAAAATCCATTTGATTTAAAGAATATTGTACATCTTCGTCTTTGGCTTTACTGAAAAGACATATTTTTGATTTACAGTGCACTCAGTTTAGGAGTCCTCTGTTAATTTAATACATTTCTCCATAAAATAAAATAAATTAATAATGAATGAGATATGAACCTTTTGCAATTCCTTACATCAAAGTTAACTAATTAACTAGTTTTTTTTTTTAAAGAATCCATCCTCCTATATTATTAATCAAACTCATATACTAATATCAATAATGCATGTTAAGATTATAGTGCTGTTGAATTCTGATTGGTCGGAAAGTGTTGATTAATAATCTAGAAGAGCAGAGCAGTTCTGACAGATTAATGTGCTCATAATGCCTGATTTCTATAATAACGGCTCATTCACAGGGACATGAATGGCCTACGTGTCACTTTATAAACAGAAGAAAAGAGTGTGCGTTTGTGTAACATTTATGAAAGGAGTCTCCGGTGCCAGAGGTAAAGCTGTCACTTTATATTTTATGACAACAGGCAGTAACATGTTTCGTGGACGTTCTTGGAAATAAAAACTACAACGTTATTTTACTTATCTATGACCAGTTGGTTGTAGAAGAAATAAAACACGTTATCTTCATAAATGTGCAATCTCTGGAGTTATTTTTTCTGTACGAAAAGAAGGTCAAGAATGAACCATCCTACACGCCGGATCCGTTCTGCTCGTCCTCCCAGTTTAGTCATCATCATTCACTGGGAAAAAAAGATCGTTCCGATGGTCAGGAACTCTACCACATAGCCACGATGCGGATCTGAGCGGCTCTGCTCAGCCGCACACGGTCCTGAATCTCAAAGCGTGATGATTAGCATTTCTCGGGCCTTGGTGTGGGCCGCTATCTGCTCCTGAACACCGGATACGCTGAATTATTTATGGGTTCAATAGGCTTCGGAAGTCTGCAGAGCTGCAGATAAATCCAAGCCTGATGCTGTCAGACATATAAAGGGACACTGTGTATGTGTGTGTGTTTGTGAAAGAGTGTGTGAGTGTGTGTATTTGTAAGTATGTGTTTATAGGTTTGCAAAGAGAAGCAGAATTAAAGACAGAAGAGTGATCGAGTGTAAAAGGTTCAGACGGAGGGGAAAAAAAAGCAAGTAGCAGAAACCGGGAGCGGAGAGAAAAACGAGTGTGTGATGGGGCGGGAGGGAGGTGAGACCAGGTTTCCAGCCGTTTAGAGAATAAAGGAGATGAAAGTGTGACAAGGAGAAATAAAGTGTTGGTGAGTCTAGTGAAAAGAAAAGGAAAAAAAAGGAAGAGTTTTCAGAGTGAGGAACTAACCTGGCCTGCTTTGGTACTCTCACACACGATGATGTCACTGTCGGTCTGGACGTACGGCGCGTTGTCGTTGACGTCCAGGACTTGGATTGTGACTGGGATGGAGCTCACTAACTTGGGATTATCTAAAACACACACACACACACACACACACACACACAGTACATAAGTAATCTTTCATACTGTATATACAGGTTTCTGCATGTCTGATAATATATAACTCGCGTTGCGAGTTCTCGCGCTGTCCAAATCTCTCTTCTGATTGGTCACAAGGAGTTTTCCATAACAGCAGCTCGGACAATATTTTAGCTACATAGCAGTTAGCTATTGGTTTACTGGTGAAATTTTGCACTGAGCTCAAGTTAGCAAGCTGGCTAATGATGGGAGTTTATGTTAGGAATGTGGCAAACGCTAGCAGTTATCTCTTCTCTTTTGAAAATCCTGCCAGATTTGCTAGGGATGTAACACTAGGATTAAAAAAAAAATCTTCTGAGATAGCTACAGTAGTTAACATTAGCAGTTAGTGCATTTTGGTAAACTGGTTAGTGTTAGTATTTAGCTCATGTTTGATAGCAGCCACTTAAGCCACTGACGCAGACAGAGTTTGTACTACTCGTGATGCTTTTTAAAGAAAACACATTACTGGATATTTTTAAAATATGAGATGATAATTAAAACTATTCGTAGAGATGATGACTAGCTTCAAGCTTGTCTTATTTTAATCACAGATAATTAACTCTTCTATTTTCTTTAAGCACTTAAAAATAATAAGAAAATGTAAAACCTGAAAGGAGTTCCTAAAAACGTCTAAAACAGGCAGAATAATCTAAATTTACATTTATAATAACCTCATAGTAAGAAATATTCCATATTTTCCCGTATTTAAAACATTCTGACATTTATAAAAGCATAATTATGACATTACTGCACCCCTACAGGTAAACTAATCCTGTCTGAATAGGGCTTTTAATACGTCATTTAACCAGACTCCTATTTTCAAGCTGATGGCTTTATAAAAAATTGCTCAGATCTCTGTCTGGATAATTATCGTCAAAACCTCACAGGTGGTTGTGTACTAAAAATGCACTCCGGGTTTTATTGAACAGATGATGATGATGATGGTGATGATGAGGGGTTTTTAGACAGCAATCCCAATTCATCAGTTCCACTCAAGCTCATGTGAGCACTCGGTCTGTCTTTTCCTGCAAGGCCTATTTTAAAATCTCCAGAGCTTTCTTTAAAAAAATAATAATAATAATAATTTTTTTTTATAAAATCAGCCAAGTGCAAACAAACAGAGCTGAGACGAGAAGCAGAGACTGGCGGCAGATGCTCGAATGTAAATTTCATGAATATTTCAGCATGGCTGGTGAGGTTCGCAGAGATGATTTTCACATTTTAAGCTGTAAATTGTCTCTGCATCACACGTCTTCACGTCTGTCTGCACAGGGGATAACTGATGGTGCTGGATCGATGGAAAATGCTAAATGTCAGCAAAAAACAAAAAGAAAAAAAAACTAAACACTTGATTGTTCAAATCCATCCTGGTAAAATAAAAAAAAAAAAAGAACAAAAAAAATCCATCAATCCACCAACATCATGACATCATATTACCCATGGCAACGGAGCCAATCCCATAATGCACCGCTCCCCCAACGTGTAATTTGCTTTAGTCAATAATAGTTACGACCTCCTTGCGGCTGCCTTCACGGCAGGATGAATGTACCTGAATAAAATGGCGATAATATTCCTCTGATATGATAAATAATTTAGCCTTTTCTAAGCCCCGCCCACTCGGATACTCTTGCAATCCTAGAAGGACTCCAGAATGACGAGTTTTTTACAAGTACAAAAAGATTTCTATAGACACTATCCCTCGTAAGAAACATCAGCCTTTTTTGTGGGCGTGTCTTTGAGCAGCATAAAGGGGCGTGTCTTTGAGTCCATACTGTATATTTGTGTATCTGAGCAGTCTGAAATATTTTGTCACAGTAGATCATTTAACCAACTGTATATGTTAACAGTGATAATTAACAATATTAATTTTAGTAAATGGCTAGATTGTTATCTGGCTAATGATGGCAATTACTTCCTGTTAGCTAGCTGGATAACACGAACACTTAGCTCATCTTAGTTGAATAGTACTAGTTGGACACAAAAAATATTAAGAAAAATGATTAAAAACATTCTCTCAATTATTCTGTCAAGTTATCTCACTTTAGCAAACTAGAAAATGTAAATGTTTATCTCAGGTTACCTAATTAGCTGGCTAACATTGGCTCGTTTTTAGCTAGCTGGGTAATACTACAGTTGAAAATTATGAATACAGTGGAACCTTGGATTACGAGCATAATTCATTCTGAAAGCAGGCTCGTATTTCAAAACACTCATAAAACAAAGTGAATTTTCCCATAAGAAATAATGGAAACCCAAATTATTTGTTCCACAGCCCCAAAAAATAAATACATAAAAATAATTTCAACTACATATAAAGTAAAAATAAAACAAATTAACCTGCACTTTACCTTTAAGAAAAAGTAAAAATAAAGAAAAATAAATTGAATACAAATTCTCTCTAATATTCTGTCAAGTTAGCTCATTTTAGGGAACTATCATATATATGAATGTTTACGTTTGCTAGTTCGCTAAAATGAGCTGGCTAACACTGGCCCATTTTTAGCTAGCTGGGTAATACTACTGTTGACAATTTAGAATTTTTATGAAAAAAAAATCTTCTCAGAATTCCTGTTTTTATTCTGTAGCTAACATTAGTCAGATAACTAATATTAGCTAACCTGACAGGATTTCTGATGCAAGTTTGAATATTAAAGCGTTAACTATATAGTTAAACCTAACACTTTAATAGTAGAACTCCTCTCAGAAATAAGGTAACAGTTAGTTACCTTGCTAATGTTAGCTACTGAAAAACCCTATCTGAAAAGATAGCCACTGTGAGCTACGAAAAAATGTATAAATGTATGTGACTATAAATGCCAACAACTTCCTTCTTTCTGCTTTCATATAATGTCTGCATTTCCATACATGGTCTTAAAGGCACATCCTCTCAAATTAGCACCTACTCAAACAGGAGACTAGTACTACTATTACATTTTTATTTATAAAGATACACAGACAGATGTTACTGATGACAGCCGCTGAGCTATGATTGGTCAATAGTCATTTCGGGGTGTGGCTTATAGAAAACAAAAGACATTAAATTAGCAGAAATGAGTAGCTCAGTGGAGACTGTAGTGCTCAGTATGGACAGTGCAGTTACTTACCAACCTCTGTAGCACTGACATTGATGTTGTGCCAGACCGTGCCCTCTCGATCCAGACTCGCCTTTGTTTTAATGAGGCCGCTGTTCTCGTCGATGCTGAAAAGCGTCTCTCCATCTGTGCTCATGTCGATGGAGTACCTGCGGATCAGAACTCCACGTCAGACCAAGACACATGGCTAATTTGTCTGTGCTTGTCTGAGTAAACATAATGATAGCTCATTAAACATCAGAGAAGTCGCTGAGTGTGCGGAATATTTAAATATTTAAATGAGCCGTGCTGAATAAGCGGGCAGAGCTAACGCGCTGAAACCGCATCAAAACTCGGGAGGCGATTCCCAAGTGAGCATGCAGTCCCTGTTCCAACACTCCGATGGGAGTGGAAGCGTGTGTTTAAAAACGAAGGCTGTTTCCACACTTTTTTTTTTTATATAAAAAATTGCAAGCTAGATAACCTTGCCTGAACAAAAAATGCCTGATGCAACTCGGACACTGTAACTGTAAGCCTTATTATTAGTTTAATACATTATTGTTTCTTAGAATCGTCAGATGGTGGCACAGAGGCTTAGTGGTTAGCACTGCCATCTGGCACCTCCAGCTCCCGAGTTCAATTCCCATGTTGGGTTTGTGTTCATGAAGTTTGCATGTTCTCCGAGTGCTTGGTGGGTTCCCTCTGTGTTCTCCGGTTTCCTGCCACAGTCCAAAGACTTGCAGATTAGGCTACCTGGCATTTACAAAGTGCCTGTAGTGTGTAAATGTGCATGTAAAATGTTGATCAGAGGTCCCACCATGGTTGTACAAATGGGGATAAATACAGTGGTCACCATTGGCCTCCATGGTTCCTAGTTGGATGCAGAGATTCCCACAAACAGATTTGTCCAATCATTGATTTCACTGTAAGGACTTGAAGAAGGAATCTCCAGTGCCAGAGACAAACTATAAAATTTTTGCAACAGACAGACAAAACATGGGGTTAAATGAGGGTGCCATTACTTATTGTAAACACGCACAGAGGAGATAATCCCTCATCCTCTATTTCTGATCGATGTTTTTTTTCTTTTTGTGTTTACTCCTCATTCAGGTAAGGCTCATTCCCCGTGTGATACTTTACAGAGTCGAACCGCTTATGCGTGACAGCGGCGCCCGCTTCGGCTCGCAAGAGGCTTTGCTAATTAGCTAGCAATTTAGACACATTGGGGGAGGGGGATGCTAAACAGTGCACGGTGTTGCATGGTTGATATGCGCCGCTCTAAATGTCTAACAAAAACACAAAGGAAATGACAATATCACAACATCGCAGTGTCACCTGTCACTAGATAAATCATGTAAAAACAATCCCCTGGATGTGGATTTCATGCATCACAGCTGATAGTTTGCTTAATGCAGTCTCTCCGGCTGTCACCTGATTTTCCCTCTGGCATTGTCGGGGTCTTGAGCCGTCACAATTCCGACGTCTGTGCCGACTGGCGTGTTCTCGTAGACGTCCATGATGTAATAATCCACAGGAAAGATTGGAGCCTCGTCCACGTCGCCAACGATGATCTTGAGCGTGGTGGTGTCTTTGAACGGGCCGAGATGTGAGAAACGAGGGTCCAGGTGTGTATTCGCACCCTCGATGCTCAAAGTGTACACCTTTTTCTTCTCGTAATCCAGATGCTGTAAAGGGGAAAAAAAGTCTAAGTTTGTTTAGAATTGTAAAATAATCTGCAAAAAAAAACAACATTTTTTTTTGAAGATTTATAAAATCATGATACCTATAGAATCACAATACAAATCATGGCATCATGATTATATCATAACAGGTGATCCCTGGTGATTCCCATCTCTAATGTTTATACACATTCTAAACAAGCTGTTACTATGGAAACAATAACGTATTAGAACGAGCGCACTAATACTTTATATTAAAACCGCAATTTTAGCATTCACTACTGTTAGAGCTGCTGTTATTAAAAATTAATCAAGAACTTTTAACAAAGAATCAAGAATACAATAAAATATTTTATTTTATCAGTTTTTATTAAGAATTGAGACTGGATAAATATTGGTTCTGTTCTTTGTGTTTAGAGCATTTATGTTCTCCCTGTGCTTGTTCGGTTTCATTCAGGTCCACCAGTTTCCTCCCACAGTCTACAGACAATCAATGTCAGCTGAGTGGTGTTTCCAAATTTTCCATAGTGTATGACTGTGTATGTGTGTTTGTGCACTGTAATGAGTTGGCACCCCAATTTGGGGTGTCCCCCAACTTCTGCCCCAAGTTCTCTGGGGTAGACTCCAGGCCCCTTGTATCCCTACACAGCATAAGATGATGGATGGATGGAACTGTACCAGTTTGTTTCACTATTGGTTATGCTTATAAACAGCAGCCATTCATTGTACATGTTTACATTTAAATCCTGGTTTTAGTTCAACAAATTGCTCAAAACTTTTCTCACCTTTTTCAGGCTGATGACTCCCTCTCTCTTGTCAACATCAGCAGAAATGGAAAACATGGCGGCCCCTTCCTCGTTGGTGATCTTGTACTCCATTTCTGCATTGACTCCAAGGTCTTCATCATTGGCTTTGATTTTTCCCACAGCTTTCCCAACCTGAGCAGACTCGGGGACGTAGAGCTGGTAGTTCTCTGCAGCAGATAACAGATATTTAAAGTACATACTGACTCTTGAAACAGAACCTTGTACTTTAAGCAGAATGTTAAATAGATAGTTGCATTAATAATCATAATAATAATAATCATAATAATCATAATAATAATAATAATTACTGCAAGTGTCACACACTTTGAGGAAACCTGGGGGGATTGTCGTTGACGTCGGTGAGCGTGATGTTGATGGTGGTGGACCCTGAAAGACCCCCCACTGAACCGGCCATGTCTTTGGCTTGGATGATGATGGAGTACATTTCTCTGGTTTCTCTGTCCATGTTGGCCAGCGCTGTCCTAATGACACCTGTAACCATGAGAGAAATATTAAAAACAATAAATTTGTAGAAATTTTTTTTTTGAAAAGGTGGAAGAACTACAGGACCGTCAATGCAGGAAGGAAATTGTTAGGTATAACTGACAAATGTAAGACAAAAAAAGCAAAAAAAAAAAAAACAATGACCAACAGACAAATACATCTGGAAAGAAATATTGTTGGTGGTCAAACTCTCTGTGGTAGTCGGGATTGGTCATAAGTTCTGTTTGAGTAATAGGGATTAGTCATACTGTTTTTGTAAGCAGGGGGCTTTAATCAAGCTTGTTGTGTGAATATTTGGCTGTGAGGTATTGGCATTGGTCAAATTGGTCACAAATTTAGTGGCAGCAGGTGAGATTGGTCCAATTTACAATGGGAAAAGTTGGGGTTGGTCAGATATTCTGTGGGAGGGGTTGGTAATCTGTGAGTGTGTATGAACCTGTTGTAGGAGTAGTCATTATTGGTCATATTGGTCATTTTAGAGCAGATGGGATTGCTCAGTTTCTTATAAACATATGTTTTGTGGAAATATTTGGCATTGGTCAAACTTAAACATAGTGGGTATGTGCAGGAACTGTCAGAATTCTTGTAGGAGCAGAAGGGATTGGGCAAGCATTCTGTGTGAGTAAATGCAAGTGATCAAATTTCTTTGTCAGTAGTCAGGATTATAGAACGTTTCTGTGGGAGTAACCAGGATCGATCACATATTCAGTGAGAGCAGTCAGGATGGGGGGAATTTGCCTTGGGAGAAGTCGGGATTAGTAAAAACTTCAATGGAATTAGTATCAGTGTTTTGTTGCCGGGTCAAACTTCTGTGGGAGCAGTGGGGATTGGGGAAACTTTGTTTTGAGAGTGGGTGCAATTGCGAAAACATTGTATGGGATAGGTCAGTACTGGTCAAACCTACTGTGGGAGGAGTCAGAGTTAATCTAAATGTTCTGTGGGAAGAGCGAGGATTGGTCAAAATGTCTTCATAAATTTAATTGGATTGGTTAAACTTAGCTTTAATGATTGGTTAAATCTATTATTAGACAATCCGTATGATTATTTATTTCATAATGTCATATTTTTTGGATTTATTGCCGGTTTCATTTCACAATCATTAGTGTTTTTTTGTGAGAAACTTTGCAGTGAATACAGAAACAGCTCTTAGCTTTAAGCTTAGACTGATGCTCTGCATGAACTGTACTAATTTGTAGATTTAAGTCAACTTATATACAGGACTTTGACCGCTGGTGCATTTTGAAAACGTGGGGTCTCTATGGGTTTAAAGTACTGCACTAACAAAAACATCATTACGCAGCATCACCAGTGTTCATTTCTATTAGCAGGGAACAAAAGATTAATTGGACTGTGACATTTTAGTCAGAGGTTTACTTCCTAATTAAGCAACAGAACGAGAGCTGAAACCTGGCAAAAAAAGTTTGTGACCCCCTCAGTGAATTCAAGCCTCTTAAAGCCACACACACACACACACACACACACACACACACACACACACACACACACTTTATCAGCTCCAATTACTGACTAACACCCAGGCCAACAGGTTTTCTAGGATTCATACACACCAACGCACACTTTCGCGATGGAATTGAGGAAGGCTGAAGAGAAAAACAGGTCGGGGTTAGCACATTGCATCTGTACATGCCCCGAGGAATCAACACTTCTCTAGACCATCACGCAAACGTGGCTCCAAAGGAAAAGCCAACCTCAGTCAAGGCACATGACAAAATTTACCAGTTAAAGCCATGACAGTGTGTGTAATGATTAGCGCCTAGGCTCATTTTATTATACAGTATACCTAAGGATCTTATTCATTAGAAGCTGACATTGAGATAAATGCCAATGTGCAGCCTTTGATATGTAAATACAGCATGACCTACAGTATGGAAACTTATAATTAGATCTATTTCAAGCATTACACTTTATCTAGTAAAAAAGTTAACGTGAGCATTAGTAAAAGTAATTGTCCTATATGACTTTCGATAGTTCTGAAAAATGTCCTTGAGGCCTATGTGTCCAGAGAGAGACACAAAGTCATTTTATAAGTCATTTTGGCTAAATGGTTATGACTCCACTATCAATATGGCACCAGAAATGTGTGAAGTTTATAGCTGGGCAGTAATCAGAGGCCATTTTTAACAAAAGGGGAGTATGAATGTTTCCCTTGGGTTCGACATAAAACACACCGATCATTATCTGGTTTCGCCCTGGATAAAATATGTACAAATTTCTAGCAAAAAAAGATAAATCTAAATGTTCATTGTTTTCTCTAAAGAATACATAAAATATACCAAATTCAAGTCCAAGTCAAACTGTCGTTATTTATGCAGCGCATCA
>JAOVVB010000023.1:17243503-17258811 GCA_028570985.1 Heterobranchus longifilis | reverse complement strand
GTTAGGGGCTTGAAATTAGGGGGCGCTAGTGAGCAAATTTGCCACGCCCACTTCTGAAACGCCCACTTCTGAAACTTCTGAAAAATGTACATTTTCACCAAGTCTGAATTTTCTGCAAAGTTTCATGAGTTTTGGAACATGTTGTGTTCTGTCACTCGCTTTGTATTTCAATATTGTATTTCTCAGTTTCTGGTCACTCAAAGTGGTATTGTCCAATTCTCTCTTTTATTTCTCCTGTCTGTCTGTCTGTCTGTCTGTCTGTCTGCCTGTCTGTCTGCCTGCCTGTCTGTCTGTCTGTCTGTCTCAGCTCCAGTTTGTCATCGTCACCGTCCACACCTCCTACAACCTGTTTGCTGACTGTGACTACCCAGACTCCATGAACATGGTTGTGTTTGCCTACTCTCTGAGCCTCATCGCTCTCTTCAGTAACTTCTACTACCACAGTTACCTCGCCAACAACAAGACCAAGAAGACATAGAGAGAGAGAGACAGAGAGGAGAGAAAAAAAAGCTGAGATGAAACGTACGTCGGAAAACAGGAAGGTAGTACAGAAAGGCCAAAGGAGAGATGACACAGGGGATATAAAAAGCAATCTCTGCTTATTTGTTATGTTAATGACATCATGTTAATTATGTTATGGTAATTACGGCTTGATTTCTTACAATACATTATCATAATATGAAAACTGTCCTCTATGTGTTATGAATGATATAATTGTGCCTTAAACACACACACACACACACACACACACACACACACACACACGTAGGGATGTTAACTATACTTATGAGAGTTTCATTTACCACATTGATTCATTGCTCACGTCCGTTCATCCAGTACAAAACCGCAAACACACTCAACACACATTAACCCTTGTTTCATCACTCCCTTCCCCCAGCTGCGTATAGATGAGACTTTCTAATCACCGAGTCGCTTTATTCTTCTCTCACACCCATTGGCTGGCAGTCACAGCCAATCAACTGTTGGCTGCCATTAGCTCTGCATCCATCCATTCCTCCCCTTTTTTTTTTTTAGACCCCCTCCTTTAATCCATCTTACCAACGGGGAAACCACAGCTCACCCCACAACCCCCCTGGTTCCATCTGTCAGGATGTAGAAGTATAATTGAGTCCAGCGGTCCCATCCACTCCCCCTAGTGGACAGAAATGAAAGCACTGACTGACTGAACCTGCTTCCCCTGCATTATATTTCCCCTACATCATCTGTTATTATCTATCTATCTATCTATCTATCTATCTATCTATCTATCTATAAATCTATCTATCTATCTATCTATCTATCTATCTAAATCTCAATGGTTTCATTTATTTAAGGAGGATTTATTACTGAATTTGTTTTGAATTTGACCGACAGTTAAAGATTTTCAGATATCTTTCTCTCTCTCTCTCTCTTGCTCTAGCTATCCTTCTTTGTCTATATCTCAGTCTCTAAAACTCTTTCTCTTTCTGTCATCCTCTATTTCTTTTTCACTTTGGTCGATCTAGATTTATATCTCCCTGTCTGTCTCTTTCTCTCTCTCTCTCTCTCTCTCTCTCTCTTTTATTCTGTTTGCCTTTACTCTCTATACCTCCACCCCCCCCATTCCCTTGTCTATTTAACAGTCACTCTCTCTGGCGTTCTGTCTCTTTCCCTGCATCTCACTCTGTCTCATTCCTTATCTCACTCTATCTATCTGTCTGTTTCTGTACTGTTTTGTCAGTCCATCTGTTTCTCTCTCTCTCTTTTTCTTTTCAAGGTCAAAGTCAAATTCAAGTAAAAAAAAAGCTTTAATAAGATAAACTCTAGTTATTGTAGTTTCCTCCATCATTCTATTGATCTCTCTCTCTCTCTCTCTCTCTCAGAGTATTGTTCTGCCTCTGTGTATCTCGCTCTTTCTTTCTTACCTTCTCACTGTCTCCTGGTCTTATTTTCGATTTATCTATCTGGCTCTTTCTCTCTCTCTCTCTCTCTCTCTCTCTCTCATACACACACTCACACACGCATTATTCAATAAGTCTGTTATAATTGAGAAGAAATGACACCCTGCATCTATTTAAACTCGATAAGGAGCATTATGGAAGCAACTCGGCGCTGCAGCTCATTCAGCTCCGTCACGTGAGTTCAGTGGGGTGAGATTCATTTCCTGCAGCTCGGGACCCGGGACAGAGATACTCCACATCTGTGTGGAAGAGGATACGAGGACAAAACGCTGAAACACAGGAAAGAGACGTGATAACAGATATAAACAAGCGCGTTCCTCTCGAGGGGGTCGAAAACCTCTGTCATATTTAGGAAATAAGGCTCACGTGTCTGCGCTCGCACCTGTCCCGGAGAGACGCAGGTGCGGCCACGTGACCTCTGCTGTCCCTCACGTCACATACGCACATGTCAAACGTCAACCGCGGTCGACATCGGACTCTCACTGTGTCACCTCGTCGCGTGATCCAGAAACAGAAGGGTCACGTGTGGTTTGCGTGATTTTTAAAAAATATTTTTACGTTTGATTCTTTTACATGATTCATTCACACGTGATTAATATGTCCTACAATGTTTTTTTTTTTTTTTTTACCCAAAACTATTTTATGCTTAATTTTTTCAACATAATTTACGACACTCCTGTGTTTTTTCTCACATGAATCATTCCTTTCATACGCCCGATCACGTGTCGATTCATTTATTTACACGAATGATTTCTGCGCGATTCTTCATGTTGCAGGACATTCACGTCGTTTTCTCGCCACACGATTTTTAATTGTTAGTTTTATTGTCTCGCACCAATAACCCCGTTCTCCACTCAATCCGTGATCACGTGTCGTTCACGTGATGTTACGTGATGGGTTTCGCGCGATTCCAGGGAGCGTCATTATAGAATGCATCTCGCTCTTTGAAATGAAAATGAATGTGATTTTATAAGCAGCAGCGTGCAACACCATTAACAGCGAGCTCTTTCTCATAAATCACGCGGCTCGGGCTGAAACACCACACACGTCCTTGTTTTAATTATCGCAGCAGCTTTGTCGGCTCAGAAAAAGGGAGAAACAAACCGACTTGAATGACCGATATTTGTTATCTCGGCCATCCTGTTTTTCTGGTTGACGCAAACAAAAATCTAATTGATGACCCAATTTTCTGAATGAATTTTTAAAAAAACATGCTGTTAACAGAAACAGGAGTTAATCTCCAGTTCTGTTTAATCTCCTGTTACAGGATGGAGGCATTAACGAGAGGAGACGCATGCTAACGGGAATTTAACAGCACTCCGTCTCAAGCTTAAAGTCAACACACAGGATAACAGGATGAGGTTTAATGAGATTGGGGGGAAAAATGGGGAACATTAACTGGATGTAAAAATACCCCTAGTGACAAAAAAAGGGCAGTAAACTTACTCAAAAGCAGATGTTTAAGCTTTAACCAGATGTGCTTTATGAGGTCGAACAACCAGTAGAATGGAATGCTGGGAATAGCACTGAACAATACTGATTTTATTGTTAATATTATTAATTTTTAAAACTGTGACTATTTTAAGCATGAAGGCACTCTATATTAATGTCAATTAAAAATAAAAATAATAATAATTATGCACAGCAAAAAAAGACGAGAAATGAATCTTGAATATAGTAAAATCTATCCAATATTCCTAATTATAATAAACCGAATACAAGATTATTAAGCCTATTTATAAACATATTTAAAGTTTTTATACTTTATTTATTTATAATTTTTGACAAGAATTTAGCTTATTTATTATAAATGCTTAAAATTGGTTTCCAATTAAACAACAGCAAAAAAAAAAAACAGTAACATTTTTTAAATTTTTTTAAAAAAGAATAGGTTCTATGATTGTATATTTGATTGAAATACATTTTTCAGACACCCTTACCCAGAGAGACTTACTCATTATATATCTGAGCAGGTGACGGTTAAGGGCCTCGCTCAAGGGCCTAACTTGGTGGTGGTCGTGGGATTTGTACCTGGGACCTTCCAAACCATAGTCCAATGCCTTCACCACTGAGCTACCCCTGGTCCCTATTCTGATCCCATAATTTAAAAATAATGTGTAGTCTTCTGATTAGATTCTCGATGTTTCAGATTGCTAATGTTTTTTTTTTTTTTTTTTTATGCAGTGTGTCTTGCTGTTATGGTAATGAACATTTCACTTCACTTCACTTCTTTTATTTATAAATCACATTTAAAAACAACTCAAGGTTGACAAAAGTGCTGTACACATTAGAAATAAAAAAAAAATCTGATAAAAATAAAAATAAGCAAGAATGAAATACAATACATACACCACAGCAGTTTTCCAGGAAATACCTTGTTTTTTACTATGCTGAAGAGCAATGTCATGCTTTTTACCCATTCATAATTGCATTTATAGAGCAAAAACACACTGTCGACAACATGCTGGACCAACAGGTGGCGATCTTACCGGGCATTTCATTTTCCCTGTCTACTCGTCAACACTGAACGCAGAGTCTCTCTGAAAGTGTTCACGCTGAAAGTTTCCCGATAGGTCTGTTTTGTGTTTTTCCTGTTCTGACTCACCTGTTTGCATGTAAACAAAAGTTCAAAATGGCTGCTTTAAAGAATACCCATGCACGTGTGGAACAGGAAATAGTGTGACGGGTAATGTTGGGAAGACAGATTAACATGTGTTAATGATTAATCATTGATGGACTAATTGACCCTAAGAAATTCACAGATTACGAACGCATTAACCAACAATGTTAAATTGTTTTGCATCATATTTCTCCGTAGCTCACATGTCTATATCTACCACAAGAAGGTGCACATGGAGCTCAGTGCAGACATTTTACTTACTTTTATTTCCATGTTGTTGTTGTTGTTTTTTGTTCCTGTTTATTGTTCTGGTGTTTAACTTGATAGTGATATGCACATCCACATATTTAACAAAGTTTCACTCATTTATAAGGCGGTGCTGTTGATGTTCCTGTTTTAGCTCAATAAACCATCTAGCTTTACGTGTCTTCCAGTGCTTCCAGTAACTTAAAGCAAGTAACTGCCAGCTAGTATTTGGTTGCCCGTGTCTTGTTAAACATCATTGAAATTAAGGAGAAGCTTGTTTGGCATAACTTAGCCAAAGTGTCTAAGATCTGAAACTCAGGACTTTGACACCTGGATGTTCCATTAGACCTAGTTCCAGGGGTCTTGGTACCATCCAGATGAGTCCAATCCCCAATCACCTCAGCTTTCTTTACATTAGATAGCATTAGCACCAAACACTTTGAAATGAGTACCTTTTTGAAATGTTCATATTCTCCACAAGATATTATGCTAGCTTCTGACTAAATCATAAAAATACCAAAAAACGTCATGAAAATAGCAGCTCTTACCTTTCCCACATATTGCGGCTCTGGTCCGATGTGCTCCTCCAAAACATAGAACTGATTCCACACCCACCCCCTCTTGGGCCGGTGATGAGGGTCCTTCCCTCCATCATGGAGTTTAGTCCGATTTTGAGCATGTGCATTAACAACAGAGCCCACAGAAAGTCTGGTTCGGTTGTGAGCATGTGTGCTTAGGACCGGGCCCACAGGAAGTCTGGTTCGGTTGTGAGAGTGCGCATTAAAGCCCAGGCCCGCCGTAGACACACTGCCGAGGCTCCTCTGGAGCGCAAAGAGGCCCAGCAGCAGAGAGCTAAAACAGGCTCTCATGTTAAAGAGAGGCCTGAGGACGGAGATCAGGCCCAGCCTCCCTGCTCAGCGCACCACGTGTCCATCCTTATGCTTTAAAACCATCCTCACTGCTTTAAAGCCAGACACCCGCAGGAAGCCGACAAGCCGTATTCACATCCTGGAGAGACGTCTGCGAGCTGCGGGGGTCACAGTTCGCTGGGAAGATGGATTCCACTGTGGGATCACTACAGGCACGCCATAAAACATCTGTGGGAAGACAGAGAGGATGAGTCAACTGGTTGTGCTTTTGGCAAATTGAAGCAGAGATGAATGGACGGTTCCGGTGAATGACGGAATGAGAGAATGATGGGAGGTTTTTCTGGTAAATCATATTTAGACAGACAGTGGGTCAGATTCTCACACGGTTCACACCCGTTTCTTAAAACAGATAAAGTGTGAAGAGATGAGATTATGAACGTTAACGTAATTACCTTACCGTGAAGGACAAGGGAACGGGTCGATTACTGGGAATACACACGTTACACGATAGGATAGTGAGCAAGATTAAAGCCTGGTGAGGAGAAAAGGAGAAGGAGAAGAAGAAGAAGGTGAGAAAGGCACTAGGAATGGAGATAATTAAGAGATGTATAAAGGAGAAGGCTGATTTTGAATTGGATTTGCTCGTTCTGTGAGGAGGTTTGATACAGTCTCGGGATCACATATTGCAAAGGAAGGGCGTGAACTTGCAGAATCGACTGCAGAGCAGCAGATGATGCAGTAATGCGAGCTACATTTATATATTACAGAACTACCCTCAGCAATCCTTAACAGCTTTTTTTTTAAACATCATCTCAGAGTCTACTTCATAAATTTTAGAGCTATAAAGCACTCTAAGGAATGTCCTTGCTTTCCACAGACACTTCTAAACAACAGTGTCAGAGCGATCCATGCTCATTTCCTTTTTCTTTACTCATGAATAGTCTGAATCCTTTTAACCGAGACCCAGAATAATCTGCTGCTGGTTAGCCACCCAGTAAAACACCTAATGCATTTTTGATGGAACAGCTGTTCTGCCGTAATAGCAGGGATTGTATTTGGCAGACCAAGGCTCTTTGTACAGCACGGCAGCGGGGCATGAATTTTCAGAACTAATAGAAATGTAATGCACAACTTTATAAATTTGGGTGGACGTGCTGTAAATCCATAGCTTACATGCGATAGAAAGCACTGACCCATCATTTCACAGCCTCTACAGTGATATAGTGCATGACAGAGTCTGTAATGAATGAATTGTTCATTAAGATCTGATATAGTGCTTATAGTGCCTGAATCCAAAATAGGTCCTTATTGAGTGTCTGTTCAGAACCTGATGTGTTTAATCTCAGCGTCAAGTACATAAGGCTTTCCAAAGGTTGCACTGGCTTTTTGGAAGTACAATGGGCGTTTAAGTCAAACTTTTTAGTTGTGCCGAATAACAGAACACAGTTATAAGAGAAAAAAACTTGCTATATATTTCGCTACATAGTCCTCTGCTACACTAGTTCACTTATCCCAGCGTTTCACTAGTGCTTGGATACCATCGAGGTAGAAAGTTTTCTCAGTACTGCTTCATGACTGAAACGCTGGCCTCCCAGGAACTCCTTTAATGACTTTTCCAAACATGTGGAAATGGCTTGGAGCAAGGTCATAACTGTACAGGCATGTGGCAATAACTTCCAGCCGAGTTCCTGTAATGTCCAAGTGGAGCTGGTGAATGATTGTGTGTACAGTTCCGACAGACAGATGTGTCTCATCTGCATCAAGATATTCATTGTTTTTCAGGGATCAGGCGTTCTACTTGCTAAATGTTCAGGGTAACGACTGCAGTGAGCTCTGAGCAACCTCAACTGGGATCGTCATTCACGGATGTATGGGTTTCTTTAGAATGTTTGCACCATTCAAATGTTATTGCGATAAGTGATATGATATAATCACTTATTAGATCATACGCTGTATGGTTAGAGCTGTGAATCAAGGGCAGAATGCTGATCCGATTTTATTTTTGAACAATGCCATTTTGGACTCAATCCAGTAGCACTAATGTTTGCTGTCCCAAACAGAATTCTAGATTCCTCTGCTGTATGAACTCATTCTCGTAATCTTCACTCCACAACCCTCTATCTATACAGGACACCTTGCCTGAGCTGGAGGATAGCACCTTCCCTTGCCAGTTTCTAGTTCTACTTCCAAAGTTCATATTCAGAGAAGCTTCAAGGCAAAATCCCAAGCGCTTACTTCAGTCTGAGCGGAGTTCTGGCCTGTACGCCACGAGCTGACAGCATGAACATTCTCTATGTTGTGACAAAGATCTAAGCACAACACGTGAAAGCAATTGTAATCTCTCGGGAGTAGCAAGACGTCTTTTCTTGGCAGTGTTTTTCATGAATAAGATCACCTGTCACAAGCCAAGCTCGGGAGATTAAAAAAAAAACTTTGATGAAGAGGTCTTTCAGCCTACGCTATGACGAACATGAAGAGAACCACCGACTTTCATTTGTTCTTTTTTTCTTTATTATGCACGGGACTTGAGAGATTTTTTTATTCTTATGTTAGTTCATATGGAAAATGGTTTTCTCGAGTGGATGTCACAGCAAATCCAAGCCTTTGATGAGAAACGACAACGTTAATAATAATGACGCAGACTCAAACAAAGTCAAGTCGAGAAGCTGTCACACCTGAGAAGTGCTAAAGGCTAATATCTCGTGAATGTTTAGGGTAGCGTCGTAATAGGCAAATGACACTCAATCCGTTTTTTATAAAGGTTCATATCATTTAACAGGGTTGCCAGGTTTCAGATAAACATCCAGTCCAAATATTAGTCAAATGCAAAACACAAGGGACCTGAGGACCATACGTTTTCTATATCCAGAGCTATCGCAGAGAACAACCCTAGACAGGGTGCCACCACATCACACACCCAATAACACACTCCAGGCAATTTGGGATCACCAAAAGTCTTTGGCCTGTGTGAGGAAATAAGAATACCTGGAAGATGCCCACCAAGCACAGGAAGAACATCCAAGCAAACAGACCAGAGACAAGATTCGAACCTCCTACCCTAGAAGTGCGATGTGAGAAACCACTGAGCCACTGCCAAAATGCTAATGTATTATGTTAAATTCAGATCATTTGCTATAAGATATTGGTTTTTGCTTAATATGGAGCCCAATGTAGTGGAAATCCAGTTATTATCCGCTCCTCGCCCTGAGGATGAGGCAGAGTCATTCCTTCCCCAGCAGGCCTCTGTTAATATGTGTTGCAGTTCCATGTTTGACCACAAGGAGTGGTAATGAATCTAAGGAGTTGAATGAGGCCATGACTGTGCTGCAACACATTCAATAAATCTAGAAAGGCAAATTATCAAAACATCAAATCAAAAAAATTCTGTTTAGCAGCACAAATCGTTAATGTTATTAGTATTTCAATAACATTTAAAATACATGAAATGAATCAAGACTCTAGCGTCTATGAAGTCTGTTGGACGGCTAGTTTCTGCACAACCTGCTGCCACTGGCACGCGGCTGACACCGCTCAGAAACTCAGCCAGTGAGAAGCAGCATATCATGTGAACAGTAATCAGAAACACAGAAATGTCAGCCGCCGCGAGCTCAGCCTTCAGAGCCACGCTAATCAGCAGCGAGAGATGTATGGACTTTGCGCGCTTAGCTGGCTTGATGACCCGTAAAATGGAGAGCTCTAAAACACGCAGCAATAATCAGGCCACTAAGTACATTCTTCTCCACGTTGTAGTGAGTTCCAGAGGAATCAGCGATGTGGCAATCAGCCGTCAGCGTCAAAGGCTCTAAATGGCAAATCATTGCGTTCTCCTTCCCATTTTCATTCATCGACTATTTTCAGGAAACATCATTATCATAAAGAATTGCAAACGAACAGCACCGGGGCCATCAGGACGAGCGGCGCAGAACGCCAAATCGCCGTTTACACCGATTTCTGATTGACTCATCGGGTCCTGCGTCGTGTCAGTGACGCACATAATACACGTCTTTGTCTTTATAGCTTTAAGGCGAAGCAAATCTCACGATAATACGCAGAGCCTAAAAGCACTTTCACGCCTGTTAGTTCATTTGCCTAAACTAAATCGGAGTGAAATTTATTCTTTCGAGTCGTACCATTGATTCAATTCAGATAAGCAGAAAAACACAAAAAAACGCCCTATAGGGCTGAAAACTAGACTAATCCCTATTGTGCACTGTATTTTCTTTCTTTGGTCCAAATCTCCAGCCCACATGGCATTTCTGCAGCCTCTACAGGTCTGTCTTTTGGCAACTCTAACAACCCTGAATGATTCACTTCCTCCAGGTGAGTCGATTCAGACTCGGCGCGCTCTTTCACTTCAGTTCACCTGAAAGCGGATCGAGATCGTTCTGCCCGGGTGCCCGCGACAACATTAGGGTACTCTAGCAGGTGAGAACGACCTAGAGAACACACCATTCGCAGGGTGAAACTTTAACGATGAAGCTTTTCGAGCTAACTTGGACTGTATGTGAATTCTTACCAACCTGGTTGCATTATAAAAACAGTAATGCCTTAATTGTATTCCTAAACAGTAAGAATATCAACTTGCAACAACAACAAAGAAAACATCCATTTCACAGGACAAACTAATCCCTGAGCCGCCCGCTCGTTGTCCTCTGTTTCTTCCCCATGAGCATCTCTTGTGTTCAGTGCTGAATGTGCTCGGTGTCTGCTCTCTGTAATGGTTTGTTTCCATAATCACTCATTGTTCCATCCAAGGATGCGTTTGTTGTCGCTCTCTCTCTCTCTTTCTTCAATCTTTTTCCCCGGTTCTTCTTTGTAACGAGCTAACTGTTGAATTCAGCGGCTTTGAGAACAAACACAAGGACGAATACCTGTGAGATCTTTTCTCTCAGCAGCAGACGCATTGAGCTGTATGTCTGTGTCTAGCTTTACTCATTGCTGAGCCAATCTTCTGTATTATTAACTGCAGAATTATTATTATTATTTTTATTTTTTTACCTGCGTCATCCAGAGGTTAACAGCAAATGTTAAAGAAAAACACAAACACAAGTCTCAAGAACTCCATGAGTGCTATTTATGCTCATGTTAGAAGCCGCACGCAACCACATGCTCAATGTCAGGTTGAGTTTCGAGACTTTGGAGGCATTTGAGGAGGTAAAACGTCATTGTTTCTTTATAATCCTACAGGTGGCGCACTCTCAACTATTCACACATTTACACATTTTCCTCCTGTGTGGTAGCAGTGAAATATTGCTATAAATTATTTACTCTATTCACTGTATTCAATGCTATTATTGCTATAATTTGTTTAGAAATAATTAAGGTGATAACAGAGATGTGTGTTGCTCAGTAACAATGTGGCCTTTTAGGTTTTAATTTAATCTGAAGTTAAATGTTAAACTCTTGTATTTGAAGTTAGTCTGTAGTGTTTAAATGCTGCTCTTGATTTTTGTGAGAAAATGAATGTTATAAGGAATGGGCTACATTTAATTACTCATTAAACTTTCCTTAAATGTTTAAAAGTGTAACAAAAATCGGGGTATATTTATAAAATCATAATACTTTTATAAATTTTTTAATTGAAGCACCAGGGTATTGTGATAATATTGTATCGGGAGGTGATTCCCATCTCTAGTAAACATATATATACAGTGGTAAGAAAGAGTATGTGAACCTTTGAATTTTTAAATTTTTAAAAAATCAAGAGTATTAACAAATATAATGTGCCTATATATATTTTTTTTAAATGTACAGCGCCACCTGTTGAATTTTGAGATGAACTGATGATTTTTTCAAGGTCGATTTTTAATGATATAAGGCCGTTTTCCATTTAAATTCCAAAGTAGCATGTCTTCTCTTCCCCTGGGCCGACTGCGATGAAACAAAGCCTATCTGTTGCCTCAAGCCTCGTCCTGTGAAAACCTGTGAAAATTAAAATTCGCTCAGTAGTTTTTACGTGACGCGTGCACAAACAGACAGACAAAAATTCCAAAAGTCATCATGATGTGTTCTATTACTGATCTTTTTTTTTTTTTTTTTACAAATATCATACATGTACAAACACACCAATTTTACAGTTTTATTATATAAAAAAATCATATATAATAATATACTGTATATAATTTTTTTTTCATCATAAACTCATACAAGCATTCAAAACATTTGAATTTAAATGTTTGTTTGTTATCTTTTATTCATTGTAAAAGCTTTTAAAGTCATGTTGTACTGTATACAGGATGTTTGCACTGGGGTTTAAATTGTTAACAAAAAAGTACTTTACTATTACAATAAAGAATTTCTCCCTTTTTTGGATGGTTTAATTTTTCTCTTTTTTCATCTTTCATGCTACTAGTTAGATAGACAGTGTTACATTTAATATTTCTGGTATTTATAAATGCTATTTCTTTACCAGCCTCTTATGATGATGATGATGACTGGAATTAGACGGTTTTCAGCTTGACTGGCCATGACTGGTGATCAGCCTCCGAAGTAACTGTTTCTGTGCCGATCACGCACACGTACCCGAGTGGCACAACAGAACCATGTTTGTGCTCCCATGTGGAGATCGTGAGTTCGGATCCCACTACAGCCGTTTGTAGCCAGGCTCTCCCAGGGGAGGGGTGCACTCTGATGTCAATCACTAGCCAATCATGTGCCTCTGTGCTTTGTTCCTCTCTCCTAATGGTACGTGTTCAGCAATTCAAGAAGCTGTGTCTCAGAGGAAGCCTCTGATAGCCTTCACCCTCCTTATTGAATTTTCAGTTGGATTTAATTTTGTACTGAGCAGTAACCTGGAGAAAGTCCTGTAACCTTGGGAAGTTCTAGATTTGGAGTTTGGGAGTTATTTAGTGGTCCATGATTTATTATATACTTGAATTGAATGTATTAATGAATCATGCTGTAACTTCTAGAAAATTGTAAACAGGAAAAATTCTGATAAAAAAATTAAATAAAACTGGAAATCAGTATTAATTGTTATTCCTATTATTATTATTATTATTATTATTATTATTATTATTTATTAAATAATAATAATGTTTTAATGTTTTAATTTTTTATATTAAATATTTTTTAACAAATAATATTAATATTAAAAAATATATATTTAATATAAATTCTTCTTCTTCTTCTTCTTCTTATTATTATTATAAGGACAGTAACATAGCTGCTCATGTATTAAAGGCAGTTTCCATACAATAGTTTTTTTTATTTATTTATTTATTTTTAATACAGAAATTTGTCCATAGCTTTGCCTGTTTTGAAGTGAATGAGACAAAAGGCAGCAAAAAGCATCTGCAGTCCTGAAAGTATGGAAACCTTCCACTTATGGTACATAAACATGTCCTTATAGAAACCTTTACCAATCAATAATTCTACACATGCTCTTACAGCAAAGTCATGAATGCTTTATATAAAACAAAACAAACAACAAATATATATATATATATATAAATGTTTTGATTTTTTAAATTTTTTTAAAAATGTTTTAGGGAAAACAGTATTAATTTAGATGCTTGGTCATAATTATGGAACGCAGTCTGTTTTGGCACCCCTCTGCCTTGTTTATGAATGGACAAAAAAAACCCATAATTGAATTAGATACTATTTAAGTGCTGGTATCTTCTCAGTTCTCAGCTCTCTGCTGATGACAATCCACTTGTACCAACAGCACATGACTGGAACACTAGCATGTCAGGGTCACTGCTGCTCTACTGAGAATAACTGTCACGCAGGTGATATATCTGCTGAATGGTGCTTCTATGAGGGTCTGTTCACTGATGGATGAAGTAAAGGGGCGCCAATATATTATCCATCCATGCCCTAGAAATAATAAAGGAAATAATGTAACTCTAGCTTCTAGCCATCAGTCACTCCACACACACGTTTCTAATCTCAGGCATCAATCGCAGATGAATCAGCCAGTAATATCAGGTGTGTCACACCACAGATGATTCTGAAGTCTTGTACTGTACGCGAACTTCACTCAACTCCAGCGAGGTGAAGAAAGGACGCGTTCTCAGATAACCTTCCTGAATAATTCGTCTCGGGACGTTGGACTTGTGTCCTAAATATCTAATGCGCACATGTCCGTGTTAAATCCCGTGCTCTTGCTCTAGGCTACGATGACAGTTTGACAGCAGAACACCTCTCCAGAATGAACAATTTATGAGCTCGATCGCTGATTTACGCAACAGTCCAGTGTGCAACATGAAAACAGTGTGGCAGTCTGGTCTCGCTCACACATTTTAATTAGCATGCGATGATTTCATTAAAAATGGAACAGAATTGATTAAACCAAGGGATAAAGACAGAAAACGGAAAAGACCTTGAGAACAGCAAGGCCAAGACGAGGAAAAAAAAGGCAGTTAAAAAAGATCGGAAGCTAATTAAGTTAACAAAAATAAAAGGGCCAATTGGGGAAAAGAAAACCTTTCCGACTAATAAAGACAAAACAAAAAATCATGAGTAACTGCAATAAAATTATGCAGAGTGCAGATCCACACATTCTGCTTCAAAGCCATAAGCATTATTTTTAGATTGCTGTGAATCGTAGGTATATCATTAATGTTTAGCGTCAGATGTATTTCATTCACGTTTTAAAGTATTAAAAGCTACCAAAAGTTTTTCATAAACACTAAAACAATGTGTAACTCATTGTGTTGTCGATTGTTTAAACGTCATGTCTTGTACCAAGCCCAAGCATCTTTTTTTTTTTTTCAGGCAGTATTCTGCTCTACACTCCAATCCAGTAGGGGGCGATATTGCACCAACTGCACATAAACTCAAAAGGAGAAAAATTATTCCAATTCTTATGTTGACTTAAATACTGAAACTGTGTATTTAAAAACTGTAAATCGATTATAAAATGAAAACTGACTCATTGATTCAACAAATCAAATCAGCATGAAAAAATATTTAAAAACTAATTAAATTGCATAACTGATTTAATCACACTCATGGTATTAAAATCACAATACATCTTTCTGGCTCTCTTAGAGATGAACAAAAAATCTAAATTGCTCCACTTTTTGATGGCATGATAATAAATGCTAAATACTTAAAATGACAAACAAAATAAAATGTACTGTACAGTATGGAATTCTTATTAATTCATATATACAGTACATGCAATTCTAAACAAACTTGTGCCATTATGTAAATAGTTTAGAGCCCCACCTGTAGGATTACAGAGGAACTGCAACATAGTACCACCTTAAACCCAAACATATATACTGCGGTACCTCAGAGTGTGAATATAATCCATTCCAGAGGTGAATTAAAAAAAATAATAATCCCACAGGAAATAATCTAAGTGCAGATAATCTATTCCAGCCACCTAAAAATATGACCAATATTACCAATTTCTAACACTATAATCATATTTCATGCAAAATGCAAAAGAAAAAAAACACAAGAAAAATACAGTGGAACCTTGGATTACGAGCATAATTCGCTCCGGAAGCAGGCTCGTGTTTCAAAACAGTCGTAAACCAAATCACATTTTCCCATAAGAAATAATGGAAACTTAAATTTCTATTTAAGCCCAAAAAAAAGTCCAAAAGCACAAAAAAAATAAATACATAAAAATAATTAACACAAAATATATAGTTTATATAAAGACAGTGAATTTTT
>JAOVVB010000023.1:17221885-17240069 GCA_028570985.1 Heterobranchus longifilis | reverse complement strand
TCAGAGACATTTCATTCATCATTCATTCATCTCATTATTATCTAGACACATTTTTCTCACACATACACACTTCCAAAAATTCTTAAAAAAAATTTCTTTCATTTTTTTTGAGACAATGACCATTGTTAAAAGCACTATATAAATAAAATTGAATTGAATTTAATTGAATTGAACCAGGAAGTCCAAGGTGACAGTGCTAACCATCAAGCCACTGTGCTGTCTGAGTATATACAGTATGCATATAAAAATAATATTTATGCAATCAGAACAGATGATTATGATGAAAGGGGGCCAATATTTTTGCAACAAATATTTTAACCCATAATGTATGTTTTACACATTAAACACACACACACACCTACACACACACACATACATACACCGATCAGTCAAACATTATGACCACCTGCCTAATATTGAATAGACCCCTCCCCTTTTGCCACCACAGCAGTGATTGTCCTCTAGTCATTTTCTATCCTCATGTCCTCTAGCCGTCACAATTTGTCTCTTGTCAAAGTCTCTCAAATCTTTACACTTGCCCATTTTTTTTCTGCTTCCAACACATCAACATCAGGAGAAAAAAGGCTCTCATGCTGCCTAAGACTGTATATCCCACCCACTTCCAGTTCCAACTGATGTTATAACTGTAGCTACTATGAGACGGGACAGATTGTGATAGGTCAGAGCAACTCCAGAACTGCAGCTCTTGTGTGATGTCCTCTGGTCTGCAGTGGTCAGGACGTAGATCAAATTGATGAAAAGGTTAATGATGGCTCTGATAGAAAGGAGTCAGAACACACAGTGCATTAATGTTATGGGGCAAAAGGGGGACCAGCTCGATATTAGACGGGTGGTCATAATGTTATGGCTGATATTTTTGGAACATATATTGTAAACTGTGATGATTGTGCAGATTATCATGTTATATATAAATATGTATATATACATATATATATATATATAAATGCATAATTTTATTATTGTGGCTACTTAGTGCACTGGGAGCCATGATGTCTCTCTCTCTCGCTCTCTCTCTCTCTCTCGCTCTCTCACACACACACACACACACACACTAATTTAACTCAAGATCAGGTCACATTCTGAAGGCAATACAGAGTCATGCAGAGGCAGACAGAGTTTTCCATCTGTTAGAATAAAGAGGATGAGACCATGACTGATATGAGTGACATAAAAAAAAAAGAATCATGGCTTGGGGGAAAAAAAACAAACAAAGAAAAAACGAATCGTTTATGGCCTTAAAGGAATGTCATTTTAAACCTGGGTTCATGGTGTGAGAGTCTGGGTGGGGGGTTTGGGTGGGGGCAGACGATGCCCGTGCCAAGGGAGCTGATGAATAACCTGTGTAACCTGTGTCCCGAGCACTGAGAAACCCCAGCGTGGAGCTAAAACAACGTTTCCTTTCTATCCTTTGCCAGTTTTCCGTCTCTCTCTTTCTCTCTGCGGATGCCAGGGGAAGATTACGGCTGTCGAGTGAAATTACACCGCCGTCACCAGGAAGCCATTAAAACACCACGCGCCATCTGTGGCCACAAATATTTGCCTTCCGTGGAGGTGATACTCTGAGCTCTGAACAACGTGCTGGACACTAATTAGGCAGGACACCAATACGGGATAATCTTCATCACTGCTTCCTGATTAGTTTGCGTGTTAGCATGTGCACAATGCTACAACCGATAATTGTGTAATTCTGCGCATTTTGTAGTGACCATATGGTCCTGGACATCGAGTTGATGCGCGGAATGTGAAAGGATTTCCGAAAGCTAACTTTAACTTGTTCGAAATTTTGTGTGATGGTACGAGACCAAGCTATCTGAGTTACATTTTAATATTTTCTCATGTCTATGTATAACTGATATCCATAAAAGTGCACTATACCTGAGCTTTCTATTAAGTGTGCTCTAACATACGGATGAAGTCTCCTTATAACAGAGCTAATAACAGCAGGTTTGCTTTCACACTGAATGATTTCGTTTAAACCATGAGCTGTTGTCGTGTCACATTTGTGCACACGGATTTGCATAACGCCTGACGTTTCCCTGTTTGCTAGGTGTTATTATTTTCCTTCGGTACCGACACTCACATGGTGCAGAACAGCACGTTTTGGACTCGCATTACGTTTTTTTTTTCATCACACAGGAAAGCATACAAACGAGGAGGTGATGCTCTCAGCACTCACATAATCATAATGAAATAAAAAATTACACTCCAGTCTTATGATGTCGGGTTTTATATATCAATGAGGTGTTCTGTATTCTCTGCTCAACATAACGACACGCCTCCTCCATCTGGAGACAGGAAGTAACCTGACAACTTGAGCCAATCATGTTACTCAATATGCAGTGCTGAGAATGCACAGCTTCCTCCACCTTTTGGCTGATTTAACCCCACACCATCTGTGTGGTTTGTCAATCCATAGAGCAAAGTGTGCTAGAGTTGTGTACACTTCAGTATACTCGCAATCGGCTTTTAAAGGGCACCATGTGTAACCTATGATATAAAATACACTGCATCATAGGTTAAATAGGCCCAAAAAACATTTAGTCATGTTTAGCTACATATGCAAAAATTCCCAGCTTTTTGTCCTTTTTTATGTTTGCATTGGCCAGGATTTCAACAAGCCAATCAGATATTCCACACTAATGTGACATCATATAAGAATATGCCCCTTAGGGGTCGACGTCATTGTCGACGATGCCAATCGATTTTTTTTTCTTTGCAAGTGGTTTTTGTGAATGAAATGATATTGTAGCAATCCAGAAAAAAGTTTGTGCACAAACAGTAGACGGTTTTCTTTCCAAATATTTTATTGCCAAATAAATGTTTGTTATTAAATTAATGTTAAAAATAAAAAACAGACGTATGACAGATTCTTGTCTCACACTAGTTGGAGAACCGCCCCCACGCTTAGCGCTCCATTCACATGCAAGATTTATGTAAACGGCTCTTTACAGATGTAAGTAAATGCTAATTGCTGTGTGGTTTGGTCATTAGTCAGAAAGGACAACGACATGTTTCCTCCGAGCCACGTGACACCAGTCGACAAACTGCTTGCTTATGCACTGTTGGAAGTGACGTAACACGCTCAGGGGACGGCAATACCTGCTCGTTCCGCTTGTATGAGCTCATAGACATGATTAGCTAGAGTCACGATTGACAGGAGAGTGCTAGAGTGCCTCCCATCCTTCCCCTCTGAGAGTGCTCGGGCCAATCGTCTCTTTCTATTCACCCAGCTGTGGGAGGCTGCAGCATCCCTTGGGAATCGAACTCACGAGCTCCAGATTCTAAGGCGAGCTCGTTACCACTGTGTCACTTGGGGCACTTTCTTCTTCTTCTTGTTGAAGGTCTACACACTTTACATTACTTACAGTAACATTGATTTGCCATAATTCCAAAAGTCCTCTTGGATATACTGCCACCAACAGGCAAAATTTAGATTAATGTTGGTCTTCAATAGCTTGTTCATTCATTTAAATTCCTGAATCCTGTGTAGGGTCAGGAGTGGCCTGAAGGCCATCCCAAGCAGCTTAGAAAACACCCAGGATGCGGTGCCAACCTATCACAGGGCACACAGGCACGCACTCAATCATACACTTGCCTTCTGTGCATGCCTTTGGACTGTGGGGAAAAAGAAACTTGGAAGAAACCCAACAAGCATGGGAAGAACATACAAACTACACACACAAACACACACACTCAACATGTTTACATGCACAGTTAAGCTGAGATATGGTTATAGCTTTTTATTTATAGCCATTTATTTGGACTACTCTCCTTGCCACATTATACGAGCGTGTCAGGGGAATGAATTTATTGACTGAAGTATGTCAGACTCTGCTACGATTGGTGGCAATATTTCTCCTTTATGCTTGTAAGTATTGGACCTTCTACTGTGTAAAGCTGCATTGTGACAAGGAAAATTGTGCTATACAAATAAAACTGAATTGAATTGAATACGATGTAAATAAAGTCAAAAGTGTAGTAAGGGAAGATTTAAAAGAAGTTAAGAAGGAGGAAATAAGGAAGAAATGACCAAATGAAGCAACATATAAAAGATAAAAGAGCATGGAAGGAGGAAGCAAGGAATTAAAATAGTTCTGGCAAATAAGTAATGGTTGACCTACTGTATTACATCACACTTGAAAACATGGACGACGTTTTTAGCGCTGTATATTTTATACTGCTGTATACCTGTTTACCTTATGTATAAATGAGATGCACTCTACCCCTCGTGGTTATGCTATCAGGAAGCTGGCGACACCGTTTCATTGTTAGCGACTTCTCGTCTATTCTGATTATGTGTGTGTGATTGATTTATACGTGAAGGAGTAGCTCGATTCACAGCCATCATTATCATTATCAGCGTGCACTAGTCTGACTTTGAGAAACTCGATTTAGCACAATTTCAGTCAGACTAACATTTACATTTATTTTACAAGTCTGGTTTTAGTTGACTAACATAATGTCATGTAAGTGTACTGGCAGACACCAGAGATAAGATTCAAACCCACGACCCTGGAGGTATGAGGCACCAACACTAACGATCCTGACCCCTTCTGCCCTTCGGACCTGTCCGACACACCGTGGTGCCCTCCCGTCTCTGGCTTGCTGCTGAGTTTGGTCCAGTGTGGTCTGCTTGGGATGCGTGTGGTGACAGAGGACGGTTCCACTGGATCATGAAGACGGTCTTGGACTCGGCTGATGCAGACAGCTGTTCTCTGATGGCTTGTGACTGCAGTCGCTCAATAGTTCAGGACTGAAATTTCCCAGAACAGTTTTGTACCTGAGCCTCCAGTAATGAAAATGTTCACCTAAACACCTCTCTTGTTATACTGAACTTTCAGCCTCAAAGCACACAGTATGACTGCAGATCAATCCCTGCTATCTGATATTGCATTAATGAGGATGGGTTCCCTGTTGAGTCTGGTTCCTCTCAAGGTTTCTTCCTATTGCCATCTCAGGGAGGTTTTCTTTGCCATCGTCGTCCTCGGCTTGCTCATCAGGGACAATCTGATCATTATAATTTCTGCGTACTTCCTTCCTTACTTTTTTTTTCTCCAAATTTATTTCCATAACTTTTTTGATTCTGTAAAGCTGCTTTGTGGAAGTGACTATTGTTAAAAGCACTATATAAATAAGATAGAATTGAATTGAACTAACCATGTGAGCCTGTTTCAGATTGCCAATCATCCTTTAGATCACGACACATCCATTAACTCTATTTAACACTATTTAACATTTGGCCATATTCCAATGTTTTTTACAAATTTGCAACAATTTTACCCAAACTCATTTGGACAATCTTGACACTTGAGGGCATTCTTAAATTATTTCTAGTAACAGAGAAATTAAATTATTGCAGCACTGATAACAAACAGAAAGTCAGCATGAATTTGAGCAAACATTCCAGATGCACTTATGACCACACCCTGGAGATCACCAAACAGCGCCTGTGGCGAGATGATGAAAAGAAATGATCCGAATGGCCATTAAAACAAAATAAAAAATATTAATCAACTGATTCATGTCTAAATTGCGGAATCGAACAGCAAGGAAGGAGTCATTACATGGATGTCGCTTAGTGCTTGGACCCCTTTATTGCTCCTTGTGGCTGTAAATGAGGCCATCCTTTTGACAATTTCCCACAGGCCTAGTCAAACAGTGGTCTAGATCTAGATCAGTGTGGGTTATTTTGGTGTAATCACTCCCGAGTAATATGATTACAGCTTAAAACTTGACGCTGACCTGGAATTCAGGGAAGTGTGTGGTTTAAAATAGTCAATATTACATTAACAAATTGAATAATCGTGGATTACGACAACCCGCCAGTTACGCCTTTCCTTTCGGAGCTGCTGAAATTTCTCAGTGGAAATTATTCTTTTATTCGATTAGACCAGATCCAGGCGATGTTATTTCCTGACGCTGTTCAAGCGGAAGCTCCAACTACATATTTGAACATAATTGTCTCTTACAGACAGTCTGTCTCGTGTAACAGGTCATCGCTGTCTGGATTTAATCACGTTACAGCAACCTGCCGCTGATGTGCAGCGTGAGACGTACAGTATCACCACGATGAGATTTTAACCTAAGATGGAAGGTTAAAAAAAAAAAGAAGATAATATGAGACTGCAAAGCTCATGCATAACGTGACCATTTTAGGAAAACATACAACAAAAAATTTTAAACCATTAAAACTAGAGAGGAAAGCAGAATGCGTGATCAGAAGGTCAGATCAGATGTAAAACAGGAAGTCTGGTCATCCTGTATTCGAGTCCTGTGTTTAAGTGCTTTCTTCTCTCTCCATTACACAGGCATCTGGTTAATGAAGCAAAAACAGGGAAAGGTAGCAGAAGAATACATTAGCTTGTGCAGAAACCTGCTCAGGAGTCTCTCTGTCAATTTCTTTAGCATTTATTTATTTATTTAACATAAGACTTCCTGATGATTTCTCCTGCTCCCTTTGACCCCCACTTTTCTATTTTTCATTTTTTTGGTAACAAATCTCGGCACCAGCAGTTTTTTTTTTTTTTATTTTTTTTTTTACGCTTTTCAGCCCAGAAGATGTTGAGATGTGAGGACTGTACCGTGATAGACAGATGAACAAATGCGTATGAGTCAGAGCTCCGTCTGATGGCTCACTGGGGCGCAGATACACCGGAGACGAGAGAGAGAGAGACGGAACAGATGGGACGTGAGAAACAAATGATGCAACGGAGGTGCGCGCTGAAGGACGAGTCTGATGCGAGAAAGCGAGATTTAGGACAAACTGCTGAACAATGAGAGCTGTAACAGCGCAGAGCTGCTGGATGGTGATGTAACAACAGGACGCAGGGTTTACTGTACATTAATGCGCTGGCTCTTGTTCTCACATGCAGTAATAGTAATACGGATGTGTAAAGAGGATGCTTTACATGAACGGATTCAAAATTGTTTTTATTATTTTTTTTCATGGAAGGAGTCTCCAATGTCAGCACTTTGTTATATTTAGAAATAAGGAAGTTTGTGGTTTTTCAGTAACATTCTTAAATCCTTAAGGAGCATTCATTTATTCATTCATTCATCTTCTATACTGATTATCATAAACAGGATTGCAGGAAGACTGGAGCCTAGCCCAGAAAAGTACAACCTTGACAAGGTGCCAATCCATCACAGGGCACAGATGCACAATTTGGAAACACCAATTAGCATAAACTGCATGTCTTTAGACTGTGGGAGGAAACCCACCAAGCACGGAGAGAAACTCCACACACACAGACCCGAAGCGGGAATTGAACCTTTGACCCTGTATGTGCGTGGCGACAGTGCTAACCACTATGCCACCGTGCCACCCCTTAAGTAACATGATAAGGATTATTTTGCTCCTGTAGTTGTCCAGTGATTGGCAAGGATGACCTGGAGGTGTATGATTCACTCGGGTTTTTGCAAGACATGGCAACGAAAAAACTTTTTTCCCCAAAAGGAGAATTTTTTTTTCTTTTCCCCGTTATGTATTTTTACTTTCATGTTTTTTTAGATCTTTTATACACCTTTTTGTGGTCATGTTAACTTAGATACAAGGGTCGTTTAAATCTAACCAGGACTTGAACAAGCACTGTACGGTGATGAGAAACGTAGCTGCAGTAAAACGTTTAGTTTTTTTTAAACAACACACACGTTTTAAATAATGTGATCGAATGTGAATGACGATCTTGGCCGAGGTGGCTCGGACCCCACTGCACTCATTCTGTGAACATTCAGCACCTGATCCAACAGATAACTTGTCGTCAACTTGCGGAAGAGACGCAAGCATCTGTGGGAACTGAACACATACTCATTCACGAGTACCACTTGCATGTTATAGGAACTCGGCTGGGAGTTATTGCCACATTCCCCCGTACAGTCCTGACCGCGCTCCAAGACATTTCCACGTGTTTGGGCCGTTAAAGGAGTTCCTGGGAGGCCGGGGTTTCAGACGCGAATCAGGCAGTCCGATCAGTGTAAAAAAACTTTATATTTTGATGGTGTCCAGGCACTAGTGAAACACTGGGATAAGTACATTAGTGTAGCAGGGGATTATATAGAGAAATAAAGGGAGTTTTTACTTTCAGAACTGTGTTCTGTTATTCTATACTGTTACTATATTATACTATTCTATATTCTATACTATTCTATTCCTCTCATTGATTTTATCAAAAGTCCCAGTTTGACTTGAACACCCATTGTTGAAAGTCTGATGGGAGAACGATTGCTTATAGCTGCTATAAAAATAAATGAAAATGTCTTTCAGATCTAAAGATGGTCAGTGTTGTCTAATTAATCAACGATGCAATCTATAGTGTGATGTATTAAAGAACGTTTTTGTATCAGCTTTTTCATTACTGCTTCTGCAGGATACAGATCTCTGTGTTTCTCCAACATAAAGTGATATCTATCGTGTTGGAATTCAGACCAGCACAGATCCTGAAATAATTTCCCTGAATTCTTCAGCGAAACCGACAATCTTGACGTCTGACACCAAATCGACTTTTTTTATTTTGTTTTTATTTCCTTTCCTCCAACTGAAACTTTCCTCTCATTGATTTTACTCTTCCCTTCTCACTTGGCAGCGTGCTTTCAAAATGTTCTGCTTTTATTTCCTTTGAATGATGACTCTCTGTAGTGAAGACCCAGGAAAAAAAAAAAACACTGTCTGCAGAATTGATGATCGCTTTGTAACTCTAGTGAAGGAGAGGTTTCGCAGCGCAGGATGAGGTCCTGATCTGTGCCGTTACTCGACCTTTTTGACTTTCACGGCTGTATTGTTGCATGTTACTTTATTTAAAGAATGGATTCGATTTATTTTAAGGGAATAAAGCTGCACCCAATGACCTTTAAGACATGCTTTTAATCCATTTTTCATTCATTTCATTCTGCTTTTTCGCCTCTACAAGATTTAGACTTTCCAAAATGCAAATTGTGAAGATTTATTAAATAGCTATGAAATTATTTTCTTTTAATTAGGAACAAACTATTTCCAACCAACAAATCAGTGTAAATGGTGACAGGGTACAACACATTTTTTGTTTAATTTCACGCTTTTTCTTTTCTTTTTTCTTTTTTTAAATCGAGAACCCTAAATCAAAGGGTTCTCTTTTCCAGAGAGATTTTCAAAGACAGTCCTACCACTTGTATTAAATGTAGCTTATGTTAGTAGCTATTGCAAGTTATGGGGCTGTTGGAAATGAATTAGATCAGATCAGATCAGATTAGATTAGATTAGATTTAATTAGATCAGATTAAACTTTATTGCCATTGCCATGTACAAAACCAATGAAATGAAGTTACCGTCTAACCAGAGGTGCATAAATGACTTATTTACAATTAATAATAAATGCAGATATAAGGCTATGAGGATACAGGAGTACCACCACTACTGTAGGTGAACTGAAAACACTGTTTATCAGTTATACCCCAGTAAACTGGTGACAGGAACCTGGACACCCAAAGCTCACTCATGCCCGCAGGCCAGAGCTGTTCTTGTGAACAAGGGAAACCTACACAATACTGGACATAATGTTTCCGGGTTGTAATATTATGTCAAATTGGTGTAAATAATCAGTGACAGGATTATTTATTTATTTATTTATTTATTAAAATCTGAGATAGCTACTGCCAACAAAGTATAAACTCTGAAAACTTACACCTATACCAAAGCACTAACACTGGAGGCTCCTTCCATATGTGTCTCCTTACACGTCCCTCATGAATGAGCTGCTACTCTAGAAACAATATCCAATCAGAACGAGTGCATTAATGCTAACGTCAAAGCGGAGAGGAAACAAATCAACCGGAATACAAACATCTATTTCTCACTTGCGTTTCGCTGCACTTCAACCTGTCGAGGGTTTCTTGTCTCTTCACTCTTTTTGTTCGTTCCCTTTTAATCCACCCGGGCAGGAACCTCGTATGTGACACAGTCAATTTATCTCAATTTGTCGCGAATGAATTTTCAACAGGGTTCCGTGGCCTGATGGCTCTAATTGCTGTACTCAGTCCCATTACAGAGCTAACGCATGACACCGGCAGTGCCGGCGCCATTAATCACACGGCAACACAATATCCATTCGGGCTAAACAAACAACAAATGCTAGCACTCGAGCCGCTTTCAGGAGCACTCATGGTAGCATCTGGTCCACTCGTGCTTTATGGCTGAACATCCAACAGAATCTGTACAAACGTCTGCTGAATTTAGATTTATAGCAATTAGTCGTGAAAGCAACCACTTGAAACACGCCGCTGGAGAAAAATAGAACAAACTGTAGGAATTAGCGAGAATTTCTTGTTTAATTTTACAAAGCTGGGTGTTTTATCACTTCATTATGGTCACTAATTATTCAGGAATAAACATGTGTTCATCTTCGCTACTGTTTCTGAGCAGAACCTACACAGCCTTGGATAAAATGACCATGACAAAGGTTCCAAATTCTTCTCTGCTGACATCACAGGGACAATTTGAAGAAAATATTTTCAAATTCCTAAAAATTTGTTCCACTTAATAATATTTGTATAATAATTTGTATAATATGATTTCCCATGAACCTTAAGTGCCTCTTTTATAAATTTTATACATTTGTGACATTCAAGTTGCCCTGAAGAATCCTCGAAGAGTTCCAGATTTGACTAGATTTGCCTCAACCTTAGGAAGAAGGTGTTGCAAAGGTTTCCAGTTACATCGTCTTCAAGATGCCAAAAGATTCTAGATTTTTATAGTTATACATTGTATATATCTGACAATCTAGTGTATAAAAGTGATTGTTTCAGCATTCTTTAGATGGTTCTTTCCATGCTGTCCTGAAGAATCCTCAAAGGTTCCAGATTTGCCTTTTTTGTTTTTATATAAAAAGGCTCACTCAAGAAGTCCTCAAGAAGAAACCTTATGGGTTCTAGTTTTGGAAGTGTGTTTTTTTCCCCCCAGGGATGCCTGCAGTATATCAGAGAATATTACAAAATGTGTTATTTCCCATTATTTCCTCAGTGGGTTCCTCTCAGAATGGCCGTAAAAGGAGAATCCTTACAGGTTGTACGTTTTTTAAAAGGTGTATAATATACCAGTATGTCTGAGAATCTTCCAATGTAAAGGTACTTCCCTGGATTCTACCCCAGTCTCCTCAGTAATTATGATTAATATCTTTATGCATTCAAGGTCTGGTCGATCTGGTATTTTTCTGAAAAATGGATCTTTAATTGTTCCTCAGTGGGTTCTTCTCATGATGGCCATAAAATGAATCCTTAAAAGTACTACATTTGACTTTTGTTGGTGAAAGTGTTCAGTATAAATCTGCTAATCTTTGAAAAATAAAAGGTTTTTAATCACAGCATCCTCCAGAAGAATCCTTCTGCGTTTAAGGTTTCTAGTGTTCCTCTGTGAGTTCTTGGTATAATTTAGGATTTTAAAAGGGTTCTGATTTTAATAGTGTTCTGGAAAGCAAAGTCCTTGCTGTAGCCTTGTATACACAATGTTTAAGGTTTCCTTCCGAAGAACAGTTAAGAAGACTTAGTCTAACATTTTAGATCTGAGATTTGAAGAGTGTAGAAGAAGGTTAAGGTCATTTTAAGGTTATAAGTTCTATCAGAGAACTGATGTCTTTAGCAACTGGGCTTGGACTTGATTGCATCGTATGTGAAGTTTGTTTTGAATAAAAGTGATTACAAAACAGTTTCAAGAAATAAAACTTTTGTATATAACGCCCCTAGGGGCTGGTTCTTACCGAGTTAATATGAACAGTTTAATAACTTCAGATATACACGATGTTCAGGTTAGAAATCCAATAAAAGATTAGTATCCCAGTGCAGGACACCAAATTACTTCTGGTCTTATTTCCACAATTTTTAAAAAGTTAAATTTGAATGTTAGTTAGCGATCATTCTCTGCTTTGTTAAAGCTCTTTAGGATCATCATATTCTGTTTCCCTGTGTTTCTCTCGGGTTTCAGATTTAAGGCTTAGCCGCTATACACATTAGCGCTGCTTACTAAGTATCTAAATCAAGTCTCCAAAAATCCCCTCTGATGAATAATTTAAAAAGTTAGCTCTCTTTCTAACCTGTGTGGGTTTTTCTTGTTGTGCCTGAGGCTCCCTTTCTGCAGGAGTCATTCGGTTCCTGCTGCGTTTTGGTGCCGTTTAAAAATGAATAGCTTTCTTAGAAGAAAGAAGAAAGCACAGTGAATTCTGATAGGAGCCTTTGCAGAGTGTGTTGCATGCTAAACGACGCATACTTTCAGGCCTCTTTTCTGCAAAAATCAGACAACAAAGCTTTAGACTTTTTCACAAGTTTGATTCTGCGATCAGTGAGATGTTCGGAGCAGAGTTTTTCCCATCAGGCTGGCCTTATACGGTAGATGGGACACCATCATTTTGGTCACATGTCCAAATATCATAATCCTAAATACTAACTTATAGAAAGTTAATATACTCTGCAAATACTGTATATACTGTATGCTTCAACAGGTGTTATCTACAGTATAACTTTTTTTAAACCTTAAATTCAATTAGGGCAGCAATATGGAGTATTAAGATGTCAGTAGTCGCACCATTGTTGATGCTACCACGTGATCGTCAGAAGAGAGGTGTATATTTTTTTCAGTTTGTGTACTGTATATATTTTTTCGTCGGAGTCTCTATATTTAAATTCATTTTCAGCCAAGATACATCAGATATTGTTCCATATACTGTATGGTTAATATATATAAACATAAACATGTATATATTTAATTAAGATAAAAAAGTAACAGTAAATTTTCCTGAGCTTTATATTTTAAGTATGGAAAGTATATTTTTTAATTGCAGGTTTTACAGTATGATTACAAACTTATTTGTATATCTTTTTTTTTTTATAGAACCACTGTTTCACTAGGTTTGATTATACTCTAGGGTGCCAATATATCTTATACTGTATACTGTAGGGTGCCAATATTAAATTGATACATTTGGCTTAATAGAGAGGGAGGTTTAATAGTTATATTTTTACTGTGTGGTTGATTAGAAATTGAGTATTTTTAATGAAAAACAAACAAGCAAAAACAAAATACAATTACCTTAATAAATATCCCTTAGAGAAATAATTCATAAATCTAACGATATAAACAGTATACATGCAAGATATAAATATGTATATAATTAACTCATTGGAATTGATTCCATATTTAATGAAATTATTACTGCATTAGTGTTCTCGTGTGTTAGCGTGTGAAATATCATCTGCTCTTTGTCAGAGTCTTTATTGCTCGCTGTGGCGTGTTAAAAGGTACAAACATTTATTTAGTCCAGTTTTAGTCAAACTTCCATAAAGGTCTAATTGGCAAGATTTTCTTTTCTGTTCTATTAAACACATATAGCATTGCGGTAAAGCTGTGAGCGTATTTTCTCTAATTGGTGTAGCTTGTGCGTAATTTATTTAGTGTGTTGAGAGAGAGACAGACAGAGAGAGAGAGAGAGAGAGACAGAAAGAGAGAGAGAGACTTTGTTTGCTTCACTTGTGCTGTTACTTCGACTTAATTCCCCTCTTTTCTTTCTGCTACGTGTCTGGAAAAAGCCTTGTGCGGTCATTAGGGATTTAAAGATGGTACGATTTTCTGTCACTACTGTTATTAACCTTCTTTATTACTTTTCCTCTTATTCCTGAGCTGCCCTGAGGAAGTTCTCCACACTGGAATACCCTCTGTTGCTGTAGGCGGAAAATTAGCATCGCTTAGCAGATCTTATTTTACAATGTCATTTAGCTGCCATGTGTTTTATGCTAGGCATGCTACCATTGACCCTGTGGTCATTTGCAGGACCCCTGTACATTTCTCTTCTGAAGTGAAATTGAATTATTATTGGACAATAAGACAATGTTTTTGGTCTACTGCAGTCGCTGTGACAAACGCCAACTAAGTGATGTAAGCGGAAAAATCATAACTTTTGCCTAAGCATAAATTACTCATTGTTTAGGGCTTCAGGCGGCACGTTGGCTTGGTGGCTAGCACTGTCTCCTTGCACCTCCAGGGTCTGGGTTCGATTCCCACCTCAGGTCTGTGTGTGTGAGTTTATATGTTCTCCCCATGCCTGGAGGGTTTTTTCCAGGTACTCCAGTTTCCTCACACAGTCCAAAAACATGCAGATTAGGCTAATTGGCGTTCCAAAGTTTTCCAATGTTTTCTTAGCCTTGTTAGGTGCTAACGTAGCCATTCTAGCAATAATGTAGAGTGTACAATAGATAAACGGTTATTGGTGGGGAAAAAAAAAGTTTCAGAGCATTGTCCGTAACTTCCATAATTGTGATTTGCTCATAGTGCTACAGTGTTAATTTGCAGGCAGTACAGTATATACGCATGCTAGCATTAGCCTTTGGGGATGTTAGCTTTATTTATTGATTGATTAATTGATTGTTATCGCGTCTTGCAAGTGCTACAACTTTAAGTAGCTATGCATGTCAGGTATTGCAGGTCCACCAATTTCCCAGGCCTGTGTCATAATAGTAAAAATGTTCGCAATTAGGAATTAGCATCATTCTTGCAGCGGTGATTGGACAAAGATAATCTGCTTATTAAGTAATTTACAAGGTTTTTAAATGTAAACATTGAATTGTTCTTTGATGGTTATGCGCTCGGATTTTTTGGTTTTATAAAAGCTGGCTGTAGGATGATTCCTTCAGTAGCAGAGATTTTTGTCTGTAAGCACTTTCTTATTCAAAACCCCACACCAAAAACAGCATGAAATAACACAAGCCATCATAATTGACACTTTCAGCCATTTTTGGATGAAGAACATCATCATCATCAGCGTCATCATCATTGCAAGTCAATGGCTGAGGCTTAGAGATGTGACAGTGAGTGATTTCTGGACTCGGGCTACAGAGACGATTTAAAATGAGTGGCGCTGACAGGGGCCCATTATCCGATCTCTTAATCTGGCATCTGAGCAGCACAGTGTCAAAGTGTATTTAGCCCCGCAGTGAGCCAAAGAGTCCAAATTACTAAACTTACTTAAATGCCAAGGCATAAAGTCGATGGCTGTGCATTTAGAGAGGGCACTTAGGCTTGAGAAATAGAGTACGAGATAGAAATAAAGCAAATGCTTCAGGATGATCTGGAACTCATCAAAAGCACTCGTGATGAGTTTTTTTTTTTTCCCCACACAATCAGTGCTGTAATGATCGAGCAAAATGAACTCGTTGGAAAAACGAACAGCCTACAGTCATTAATATTCAATGACATCTGATATGTCCGTGTTGTTCCAGCATGTCTTTGTGAGCTCTTTTGTAATTAGCTGCACTTCAAAGTTCTTCGATATCTGTTAAATAAAATATGAAGTGCTAGTAGGGAAAAAAAGAAGAAGGGAAAAATAAACTAAACACAGGCACAAGTATGTGCTTCGTTCTGAAGGTTAGAACATCCATCACAGTGTATCGCACCATGACTTCTGTCCTCCTGTGATTCCACCAAGAATCAAGACACAGCATGCATCGGTTTCCTCCTGATCTTACGCTAATAGATGGCTTAACGACTAGCAGTGCTCCCGAAAGATCATCTGCTCAGTCTCGGGGAGCAAGCAGTGAAAGCATTAGAGCATAGAATCATAATTTCTGAAACATCATTTATATCAGCGCCGCAGCAGGAATGGAAAGCCAATAAAGAAGCAGTTTGAGTAGGAAAAAGGAAAGCACAGGCGTTAGGTCTGGTAATGACTTCTCACGCGGTAGTAGCATGTCGTTGTCGTGAGCTGACAGGAGGGTTGAGGTTTGAGGCAGTCGGGGTGAAGAGGTGTGTGAGATTCATCTCAATGTGTAATGGTCCGTTAGACAGCAGACCAAACCGAGGACAGTGGATTATTGCGGTTCAGCTATGTGATCATCCTAAAGTCCTTTGCTTGCACTGCTGATTCTGATACACACAGCAGGGTAATGTACATCAGAGAAAAACACATCACAGCTGTCATTAGCAAAAACAGAGAACATGACACTCCATAAGTATTCACAGTTTTAAGCTTTAAACTATCACTTACTTTTTGGGTAGAGCACATTTTTTAAGTTGGTGAATGAATGCTTATTGAAAAGTATGTCAAACTCAACCTGATTGTGCCATCTCTACCACTCGGTTGAGGCATAACATGCTTAAAAATCCGCTAGATGTCGTTGTCCCTATAAATAGAATGCCTTTCAATTGCTTCATAGCATACCAGGAGAAGTAATGTCGATCTAAACCCAAAAACATTGTGTTTATTTTTTGGATATTTGTAAATATATTGATACTTTTACCATAACGTGACATCTCAACTGTTTGGAGTAAACCTACCATCTACTGGGGCCTGGTTGGAACAAAAAAATAAAAAAAATAATATGAAATTATAAATAAAATAATAAAAATGCAAATAAAGCAGAATCCATAGGGGTTTTTTTTATTAGTGAGGATGTTAAGTGTTACACTACTTACTTTGTAAAGAGATTCAGCCATTTTTTAAACATGATAATTAAATCTATTATGTTTTATTTTGCCCTCTAGTGCGATGATGAACATCTGCAGGCTTTTATCATAAATTCTTTTATAGTCCACAAGATGATATATACTGGATATACATAATCACCCCTCTGTTCTAGACTGACATTTGGATATTAATATTCTATTACAATTTACCAGAACATGATTCTAGGTATTGTAGATTTTATAGTGGTATATTTACTATAGATGTTCTGTTACATCTAACAGAATCGATAAATGTAATAAATGTTTCATCAGCATTCAGAAATGAGCATTTTATTTGAGAACTTAGGGGTTGTGAATAAATAAAGAACAGGAAGAGGCTTAAATCAGAGCCTTGTGCGACACCATAATGTTCTTTTTTTTTTTACATTCTGAGGAATCTAGTCAAGTATTATTTAAACAAGGTAAGAGCTCACCAACTATTGTTGTAATATTTATAAAACTTGAACACTTTACCCAGTGCTGATGATCCTGAAAAACAGACTCAATACTTTTAGCTTGGAGGTTGTCATCTTTTAAAAACTCATTTATGCAAAATAATTAGGCAAAGACACCTTTGTATTGAGTTATTTCTAATAATTGTGTTCTGAAAGCTGAAAGCTGAAAAGAGTTTGTATTTTGTTTGATTAAAATGATATATTTTTATACTTAAACAAACAAATTCCAATAAAAAAGTCATCAGCTTGTAGGCTGCAATATTTCATTATATATATTTTCACTAGGGGCCAAAGCGGGATATGAATGTGCAGAATAACAGAACACAGTTATGAGAGTAAAAAAAACTCCCTTTATTTTCCCATATAATCCTCTGCTACACTAACGCATTTATCCCAGTGTCTTACCAGTACATGGACACCATCAAGGTAGAAAGGTTTCTCAGTCAGACTGCCTGCTTCATGTCTGAAACACTGGCCTCCCAGAACCTCCTTTAATGCCCTAAACATGTGGAAATGGCTTGGAGTGAGGTCAGGACTGTACAGGGATAAGAGTCTCATCACTGTACTGTGCTTGAAGTCTTCTGTAAATGTCAATCACTTTTACACCTTCATTCACCAGATATTTTGTCAAGTCCCGGTTTGACTTGAACACATTTAGTGGTTGAAAAAATTAAATGTAACAGAGCTGATAAATGTATAAAAAAAACAACCCAGGAACAGTTCGATCAGTTGTGTAAGTTTTTGAAAAATGAACGAGTGCAGTTTCCGTGGGACAGAACATCAATAGCAGCCAAATGCATTTATTTACATAAATTATTCAGGTAAAGGCAGCTGATTGGACTAAAGACTAGCTACAGGGATACAGATGTATATAAACAACAACAAAAAATAAACCACCTGATTGCTCAGAGAGGTATTGTACTGTATGTGATTGCTCTTCCTAGGGCAAATGTTGGTTTTTGATCAAATCCGTTAATGTGAAATGCAGCAAAGCAATATACTGTATGATAAAGCAGAACATTACAACATTAATTTCTCCTGTTTATTGCATTTAACTAATCATTAATTCTTTAGCAGGTGGCACGGTGGTGTAGTGGTTAGCACCGTCGCCTTGCACCTCCAGTGTCTGGGTTCGATTCCTGTCTCTGTGTGCATGAAGTTTGCATGTTCTCCCCGTACTTAGTGGGTTTCCTCCGGGTACTCCGGTTTCCTCCCACAGTCCAAAGATATGCAGGTTAGGCTAATTGGCGTTCCC